>JAEMWC010000066.1:1510000-1650000 GCA_016490735.1 Pachyseris speciosa
CTGCAGGGATATGAAAGTCATCGGAGCAGCATACAAAGTCCCTCCATTCCATCAGCCACTGACCGCTGATGGAACACAAACTGATTTGGTATTGGCAAGGCAGCAGCTAGGTCCGGAAGGTCGCGTTTCTTGACTCTAAACTCTGCTAAACACTCTGAATTGTCCATCTCGTCCAGGTCAAATCGGCCGTAATCTTCGTAAGGAAAGTCAAGACTTTTCGACGTGTTTAAATCCCACAACAACAGAAATTCATCCTCGTCTATGATGTCCTCAAAGCATGCAACAGTTAGAAGGTCTCGGACGTCTCGAAAAGTTGCCATTATGCTCTTAAAATCCACGAACAAAGTCAAATTGGACCACAGAAAACGAAAGCAAAACAGTCCTCGCTCGCCGCCCCTTCTACGCCAGCTTAAATATGTTAATTTCGCCCCAAGGGGAAGTGGCCTCTATCCACTCCCGCGCGGCCATCACCGCCTCCACCTAACCGCCTCCAGTGGTTGCTTAAGGTCCCTATTCTTTAGTAACTCCGGCGGCCATTTTAAAGGCCGCGTGACGCATGAATAAATTATCTCCTGATAAACGTGACGCGGATTTCTGGTAATGTGTTGTTGTTAGCGAAACGTTTGTTAAAACAAGAAGTCTAGTAAATATTTTTTGAAAGAAAATAGACTGTTACAATTCTTTTATTGCGTTTTTATCTAAAAACAAGCTGCGCAAACAACTTTAACTTAATTATGTTTCGATTAATGCCTTTGGACTCGGCGTTTCAAGCAATTTTCTACAAGTCATCTACGCTGAATTCTGAAACCCGTTGCTTCATTTTCGTGAACTTCTAGGTAGGAGATAAGGTTAGCATATGATTCCCAGTTAATACCAGTGTCGCGTGTCGCCATACTCCGTCTTGCTACAAATTTTCGTATAAATTAAAATTGTATTGTCTGTACTCTTATTGATGATAAAAAAGTTAGCCAATCAGCGAAAGAGAATTTTGACAGTTATTGAAAAAAATTAAAATAAAGATGGAACGCGTTTTGTAGAGTTAGAGGTGAATACGTTTGCAAGTCATAATGTCATCACTGTTGATGTATACTTTTTTAGTACGCAAGAAAAGGCCAACATCGTTTACAAATCAGTTTTTAGCATTTTACCTGAAGACAATTCCGTTCAATATGAGGATCACGAATCGTGAATAGTGCGACTTTCTCATTTTCTCCTATTCACTACCGATAAATGTTATTCATTCCAGTTTTAAACAGGATTGCTTGCTTCAATAAAAAGAAGCGAAGAAGAGAAGCCATAACAACACCGGATTCACAAACGTTTGGTGAAGAAAACGCCGCAGGAACAACAGAAGAAGACAAACCAACCGATGACCTGGAGTTAGGAGAACTCACAGTCAAGCAGAAGACACAAAGGCCTCCAACTGCCTTCAACATTGTTACGGTGGATGAGGACTCCCTGAATCAAGAAACGTGGAAAGAAATTGCTCGTGCCCTGGATCGCATTTTCTTCTGGGTGTTTGTGGCTTTGTTTGCTATATCATCCATTGCAATTTACGGTCAGGCGGGACGCTTGGCAACATAAGTTAAGTTCTAGGAGGAGCTCTTGGGGGCGAGAATGGGCTCTAAACGCAAGGCCATCCCAAAGAGCAGTGATTGATATTTCTAGTCATAGCCTTGGTAGCAGTAATTTAACAACTACTACACATTAACTACACTGTACTTGTTACTCTCATGTAGAGATAGTGGGGGGAGGGGAGGGAGAGGAGCCCACCAGTACAACTACCAACTTTTAGTACGAGTAAACTCAACAGATTGTTATGTCACAATAATAGCTACACCTTTTGCTGGTAATTACCAGAAAATATGCTTTCAGTAACGTAGGTATCAGGTTCATTAACGTCAAAATACATTCATTTTAACGAATCGTCATTCATTTTCGTTGTTTACAATTTTGCATATTCATTAAACATACATTAACACGAATAGGCAATCATTTACTATGGGGCATTCTATAGTGCTAAATTTTATTCGCCTTATTGAACGAACTAAGAAACGGCCTTAATGTTTGTATATTAGCACTGTAGCCTACCCCAAAGTGTAAATGGTTGCCTACACGTGTTAATGAGTGTTCACGAATATGCAAAAATGCTTAATGAATTTGAAAACAAAGAAAATGAATGACGATTCATAAAAAAAAAAAAGAATGTATTTCGACGTTAATGAACACGATACCTGCGTTATTGAAGTACATTCTCTGGTAATGACGAAGAAAAGGTCACGGTACTTAGCCTCGAGATAAAAGTAAAATGTTACAAACGGAAGCAAAGTAATACTTAAAGTAGACAACGAAATAACGTTTTTTTAAATCTCTAAATTCACATTACAAGAAAGGCGGAAAGGTGCCCCTTTGTCAGAGGCACCTCAAAGATAAGCCAGTACCTAACTGAGGTTTATTTTAAGGAAGCAAACTCAGTCTTGACATTTTAATATCTGCGAGGAACAATTCTACTGAGTTTTGTTACAATTCTGCGGTATACTTAAAATGCCTATCACCCCTAACCAGTTTGTTTGTTCAGTAGACATGGTAAACAAGCAATAACAAAGAAATCGACGGGATTGAAAAGTAACTGTGATGTTTAAAACACAATCGAAATCAAGCTGCGCTCGACGAAGACTGGCACTTGTGACATTTGTGACGTCAACCCGGTATCTCTAGGACAAACAATGAAACAACTAAAACTAGAAGCGTTTTCAGTGCGAAGTCCTGACAAGGCTTCACGATTCTGGCTCACAAAATGTCTGAAAGTCAATCTGACTCCAAGACAAACAATTAAACTGATGATGAGAGAGGATGAGATGCAGGGTTGACGTCACAAGCTAGTTAGTTCCCAGTCTTGCGATTGCTCCTTTTTTAATTCAAAATGGAGGAAAATAAGCCATTTCGGGGGATTTTGTCCTATGATAAAAAGAAGGCAAAGGACAGAATAAGATTCTCCACATACAGTCTCTGTCTTATCGCAATGATTCATTGTTACTGAGCAAGGGTGATAGGGACTTTAAAACAATCGCTGCATACCATCCCGGTATTTCGTCTATTTTTGCCAACCTTTCAAACCTTTCTGTTACCTTTCGCATAGGATAAGGGCGAACAAGGCACCACTTTTCACGGAACCTCCCCGTATAATCCTTGAAATACCCTAATGCGATAAATAACAGACACACAGCGGTGAGAAACATGGCAGAAGAACATTGCAAAATAAAGGAGACTTTTTTGATTCGTGATTTACAACCTGCCTTGAAATAAAGTATTGGCAGTGGGAGAAACTTGTTCTTTATCAGATTGATTTTGCTGCTGTTCGCAGATTTCAAGCGAAAGTCTGTACACAATTTATTACTTTTTGTTATTGAGCAGGCACCAGTCTTCCAATTTACAGTCAGATGTATTTGTAGTTTAGCCCAACAGTCAATTCTGAAGATGCATGTTGAAGCATACGAAACGTCAAGTTTTTAAAATCAAAGTGTTTACGACATGCGTTGTTTTGTCATGTTTGTCAACCTCAATGGGCATAGTTGGGCTAGCTCAGCATATTAAATTTGTAAATAATCGATAAAGTATGGGGTAGCATGTAAGCAAGGCAAATTGCTCATCTTCGACAAACAATCAATATACGAGCATAACAGAGACTCGTGCAACTCGTGTAAACAGGTTGCTGTGGCATTATGGAGTTAATGCTAGTGTTTACTATAAGTCCTACTGTTTTCAATCCATATTGTCTGAATAACATCAGAAACAAGCTTTAGCATCTGATTTTAACCCTTTACTAAGCGATGCAAATATATTTCGCAATGGCAATTGTTAAGAGCACAGTTGAAGGAAAAAGATCGAAGACTACAATTGCTACAATTGCTTCATGTATCTTTCGGAGTTTAAGTGTAGTAGGTGAAAAGGTGAATAAAACAAATTACATAACAAAATTTTGGTTTAACAGTCTAAGCAAATAATAGGACAAGTGAAGTAGTTGCGGGTTAGGGGAGGGGGGGGGGGACGGGGGTGGGAGAGGGGAGGTGGGAGGGAGGGAAGGGGATTAGTTTCTGCCTGCCTGCACTTCTCGCTGAAACGTCTCTATAGATTTCACTAAGGTTATTTAACAATTATTCTACGAGGGCGCGCTGGATATGAAGTGATAAATAACCAACGAGGCGCGTAGCTCCGAGTTGGTTATAATCATTTTATATCCAGCAAGCCCGAGTAGAATAATTGTTTTATTAAAACTCTACGACGCATTATTGAGAATCTGAACAAAAAATTGAAAGAAAGGAACCCAGAGAAAGAGAAAACCGAAAAAAGGAAGCATTTGTCCATCACATGACTAAACAAAAAGGGGGCGAAAAACCATTCAGTGTGTTGCAACGTTTCCGAGCAAAGTTGAATGAATTCAATGAAACTGTCCGAGAACAACGTTGAAGCTTCAGTCTAGGGTCCTTTTTGGAAAAAGTGCAGAGTTTATTCATGTTGCTCTGAGTAGCTGTAAATGGTCAGTAGTTTAGTAAAGTATATTCAATCATTTTTCAAAAAGGGTGGAACGGCGTTCACGTATGCTTAAATGTACGAGCCGAAGGAAGCAAATTCGTAATCCATCAAAACAACAACACCAAGGCTATATCATGGGCGAATTTGATCAAAATGAAGACACAGTTTCAATTTAGTTTGATGGACTGGAACATTGTCTCATCAAACCTGGTCCGAAACAAGATATATGAGGGGTAAGCAAGACAAATGTCCAGGTTATGCTTCAAGAAATGGCTTATAGAAATTTATCTCTATGCGTGGAACAAAAACTGGAACCGCGGCCGAACAGAATAACAAAAACAAGAACGGCGATTCTTCTCAATTTTTACAAAACATCATATCTGTAGCCGGAAAGTTTGAAGCTGGTGATTGATACATTACATCGAGTGCAGGTCAGAACATTTTTAATGTGTGTTAATTTTTTAAAAAGTGTCACTGATCGCTGAGAAGATTTTCAATAGTGGATTATTGTTTCAAATTTTAGCTGAAGTTCTTGTTTGTTCAGTTTGTTTTGAATAGACTGGGACGAGAGCATAGTTACAGATTAGTGACGTCGACACTTGTTGTTGAATTTCGTTTAGTTAAGTTCCAAAACTCTTTCGGTATTTCCGTAAATAAAAGTGCGTTTTGCGCCAGAAAATTTTCTTAGCGCTGCAAGGAATTTTGTAACACGATCCCAGCACTGTTTCTTGTCGTTTTAAAACACTCAACAATGAAAAGTTGAATTCCATTTGTATTTCGGTTCCAGTTTCGAAATTTCTACTCGTTTAGAATTCCGCTGCGAGAAGACTGATGTTTCAATGGCTGCCGTTTCGAGGGAAAATTTTATTGAGCTTTCTCTGTTTGCTGAAGCGTCCATTGACCATATAAGGTAGTGCAGGTATATGAGCTAAGAGCCTGTGTCCGGCAAGCCAATGAAAATGCTGGAAATCTGATATCCGTTGTTCAGTTTTTTAATAAACTCTGATATCCATGAATTGCGCTCTAAACAACGAATGAGAAGTTTTCCCATTAGGGCAGTATTTTGCAAACGGACGTCATTGAAGGTCTTTTTATTGGCCGTTAAACGTTTTTAAGATGGAGCATGTTCACTCCCAATCCCCTCTCGGGCGTTTTCACTGTTCAGTGAGCATACCCTGTAGAAGCCCTATCAGTGCGTTTGTCTATATGATGTTTATATGCGTATTCTGTTAATGTACGGAAAACTTAACAACATGTGTTGGGTCACAATTTACAAGTTAAATTCACACAATTGGACTCCGTTCAGGACGTGAGCGTTTTCGGAGACCTCATTTTCACCCGTGATGGTTTATTAACACGACCGAGACTTCCACGCTTTGAATGCATTTTCAGACATTTTCGATAACCATTTCATCTGTATTAGCGGTGAATTTCTGCCAAAACGCATTGTCAAATGGACAATTTCAAACGGAAACCGGCCTTCATGAGACTGAAACTTAAAAAATTCAGAGCAAATTAACAAGTAAAACTCACAACATGAATAGCGATCACAAATCCCAGTAATGCCACACTTCAGTGGTTAACAATACGATGCCCAATAAAGTCGCTAATATATCCACTTTTAATGTCTTTATAAACAAACGCTTAAAGCAATTGTGAACGCATCGTTGCCTGCAAATTCCGACACGTGCGGGAACGCACGTCTAAGCTGTAATCCAAGCACGCCGTCTTCAAGACGCGTCGAATGGAATTCATGCCAGACATGCAAAAAAACAAAACAAAACAAAAACAAAATTTTGTCTTTTCTGAAGGCATTCGCCGCTCAAAATGAAGTGTATTACATTTCTCTCTCTCTCTCTCTCTCTGTTAGAATGGCTTCTTGGTGAGATGCGTTGGACCTACTGGAAATTTGGAAATCACGCAGCTGCAAGTTTCTTTCACTCTGGGTCAAATCACCAAAAATTAAGTTGCAATTGTTTTTATGTGTGTTTGGCGGAATCTTAACAGAGGTTAGCGCTTCTTGGAATAAAAAAATGTTTCATTTTTAGCAGACTTATGGGGATTAGTTACAGCGATTTGAATAGGTTCAATTAAGGGTTCAACCGACTCAGGATGAAGGAACTAGAAACCCCAAGCTTTCAGTTCGGAACGCTTGGAACGGAGCAACTCAGCCAAAGCTCTCCAATACCTGAGCAATGAAGTCATGAAATTATGCTAAAATGCGGGCAAATGATGTTAAGGCGAGACTTGTTTAAGTGCGATGCGTTCTTTAAATACTTCGCTATCACTGAAAAACAACTTCAATCAGGTGGTGGATTCGAGTTGATCATTTCACATGCGTCGGTTGTAACAAAAGTAAGTTCACGTAAATTAACTTTGTTTTCGTTAATGTGATTTAAAATGTTGCCCACTATAAAGTATTAAAATCACTGGAGGGGATTCGATCATCATAGATGCTGTTGTTATCTAGCGCCTACACTTCACCTCCAACTTTATTGATAATTTTCGATCGCTGAAATCATCTTTTGCGTCTCAAAGTGTTCAAAACATAATTAGAGAGAACCAAAGTATTATATATAACCTGTAACAAGAAATATGTAACGTTAGGGAGCTCTAGCTTATGACTGTTCACTTAAAGGAGGTCGGTGACGATGTATTGGGTAGATACACAAATAAATGCATTTAAATAATGGGAAATGGTGAAATAACAATTTGGTAAGGAAGATAAACACCAAAGAGACAAGAATAAATGCAAATATGGCGAGGATGGCAAAGGACGGATAAGATTGAAATGGCGGATTATAAATGACCTTTTTTGAAAAATTGAGGTTAAACCTTTCAAAATCCAAAGACATTGACGTAACTCCTTTAATTCTAAAGTGGCTGATTATTCGTATTAGCAAGACAAGCGGAACTGATGTGAATGGAATGATCTTGAACTCGGCTCATAAAACACTTAACTAAATACAGTGGAACCTCGATTTGACAAAGTAAAGTGCCAAGGGACTGGGGAAATTGGTTCTTTATATCGAAGGTTCGTTATATCGAAATCCTCGTTATAACGAATTTGCGAAAAACAACCGAAATGTTGGTTATATCGAGGTATAGTTCATAATGGTTTTGTGACGGTGTTACGTTGCACTACCATGCATTTCGGAATCTGAACGATTAATTGACATTTTTGCTTTAATGTCAGTATGGAGTTGATCTCTTATCCCGCTTGTTACACGGGATGAAGAGATAGTGAGATAGTGTCAAAAGAGCCGCACATACTGTGTTCTTCAGCGTAACAATTCCACGCTGATTGATATCCATTCTCGCTTATTGTGCTATCGGTGATTAGCAATGAGAAATGAACTATTAATCTATGATGAGTGAACAAACAATACCCAGCCTCTACAAGCCAGTGAAGGATGACTGGGAAAACCACGTTCAATGTTGAAATGCCAGCTGGTCGTGCAACATGAAACTTGGACGCAGTTCTTTACTCTTACTTCGAAATAGGGCCATTAAAGCTGTAGAAACGTAACCAAGTTAGATTAAAACTAGGAAAGTTTACGCATAGCTTTACTCACTTCCTGCCTGTGCGGCTTAATCCCAGGTGCAAGGTTAACAACTGGATGACGTCACCACGGCAGCCAAAATGAAGAAGCCGCAGTAAAAAGAAACACGAACTTACGAGGAACGCAACAGGCAGTTTAAGTCAGGTCCATTCAACCTTGCGCTTTAGCGAATCGAGCTGTGTTTACAAAAAGTCGTGATCGGGATGGGGAGGCGATGTTATTTATAATTTGGCGCATATTCCGTACATTGATGAAATTAATAATAACAAATCGCTAGCGCTCGAACGGCTAGAATCAGTGGAATGTCGTCTGAAGTCCAACCCAGATCAAGCCAAGGCATATGATGAGCAAATGACCGAAACGAAGAACATGAATTTCTACAGAAAGTTATCAAATGGTGAAATAAAGAATTACAAAGGTCCCGTCCACTATATACCGCACGCCGCAGTAATCAGGCCGGAAAAGAAAAGCACCCCAGTTCGCATCGTTTTCAACCCCGTCGTCCGTGTTTCAAGGCCATAAACGGAATGATTACTGGATGAAAGGCCCTGATCTACTTAACAATCTATTTGGTGTGATCCTGCGTTTCAGGGAAAGAGAAGTCGCTTTAGTGGGGGACATATCGAAGATGTACCATCGCATATTGATACCCGAGAGAGATCAACAGGTTCACCGATTCCTCCTCACCGCGAGCCAGATGTTTACGTAAAAACTGCACTCACCTTTGGGAACAAGCCAGCACCAGCAATGGCACAAACTGCACTGAGGAAGACTGCACAAGAAAAGTAAGAGTACCCACCCCTAAGCAGCCGATGTTTTAATCAAGAACGTGTACATGGATGATATATCGAATATATGATTTTCATATATTTGAACTGCGGATTAAAGAATGAATATGTGAACGATCATCGCAGTTGTGAACACTTCTTAAGCAGCAGTGAAAATAAAGCCTGAAAAAATTCATCCTTGTTCGGGATTCGAACCCACGACTTCTGCGATACCGGCGCAGTGCTTCTACCAACTGAGCTAACAAGCCAACTGGGAGCTGGTCATCTGTGCTGGTTGGTTCGTAATATACCCGTGAATGATGAATATGTGATAATAAATATATGATTTTTCATATATTTGAACTGTGGATTAAAGAATGAATATATGAACGATCATCGCAGTTATGAACACTACTTAAGCAGCCGTGAAAATTAAATAAGGCCTTTTTTCAGGCTTTATTTTCACTGCTACTTAAGTAGTGTTCATAACTGCGATGGTCGTTCACATATTCAGATGCGACTCTGTTGACACAATGGAGGAAGCAAAACAGCTAGCTCAAGATCTTGACGACGCTCTAGAAAAGGGTGGTTTTAGAGTCAAAGGTTGGATCTCTAAAATGTCATTGAGAGACCAGAGTCAACACGAGAAGATGGAAATGATGACGATGTTTTAAGAAGGAGCAGTCGAAGAGAAAGTTCAAGGCGTCAATGGAACAGTCAGTCAGACACGTTATCGTTTGAGGTGGACTCCCAATTGATGAATCGTATCACAGAAGTTGAACAACGACAACAACAACAACAACAACAACAAAAGCTTTATTTATCCCTTATTTAAAAAAAAAATTACACAAAGTCACAAGTAGCAATATTAAGCTAATTAAATAAGGGTAACTGACAACCTGAAATAACCTGAGATAGTTAAAAATGCCAGGTTGCCAGTTAGGGCAAATTTTCTTTCAAACATTTATTCAATATACATATATATATACATACATACATACATACATATATATATATATATATATATATATATATATATATATATATATATATATATATAAATGTGGAGGTAGAGTCTACCTTGATATATATATATATATATATATATATATATATATATATATATATATATATAGACAAGGTTAATTTGGGAACAGAAATCATCAACTAAGTAATTAAGTGAAATTACTTAGTTGATGATTTCTGTTCCCAAATTAACCTTGTCTGTTTGTATTACTCAGAAATCGCTAATGAATCGCCATCCAAATGGGAATAGGCTGGTGATCCTAAGTAATTAAGGCAATCAGTTGCCAATATATCCCCTCCCTACCTTACTGTACTATATATATATATATATATATATATATATATATATATATATATATATATATATATATATGTGGAGGTAGAGTCTACCTTGGCATAAAGTGCTCAATGCTGTGGTAGCACAGCTAAGTATATATAAGTTGAAGGATTAAAGAGGATGCATCGATTCTCTGTGACTCTGAGTTTCGCGCCTAAGCGCTCGTCAGACAGAACGTGAAAGTTCTGTCTGACGAGCGCTTAGGCGCGAAACTCAGAGTCACAGAGAATCGATGCGTCCTCTTTAATCCTTCAACTTATGAATATATATATATATATATATATATATATATATATATATATATATGTATACACACACACACACATATATATAACTAAACACAAGGGAAAAAACATTTTTTAAGGACCACCTAAAAAACCAAAGACTTCATCAGGGCATATATATTACAATTAATTTTGTAGACAAAAAAGTCAGTAACAAACTGAACACCCACAGAAATGTTAAATGCAGTGAACGAAAACAATAAGAAGAGATTAAATTAACGGAGAGAATGTTACTCAGTCAAGTCGCCCGGATCTACGATACTGTTAGATTCACCGCCGCGTTCCTTATAAGAACCAAGATAGGAATGCAAGAGCTTGGGCAAGCAGGAGTTGATTGGGATAATGAGCTCCCGCCTACTGTCCGTGACAAATGGATCGAGCTGTTCAAAGAGATGAAGGGTCTTAATAAGATCACTTTTCAGAGACGTTTGTGCAGGGCGAATGCGACCGAACCGCCAATGTTGTGCGTATTCTGAAACGGATCCCAAGAGGCCTTTGGGGCTTTCGCTTACATCGGGCAGAGAACGAACGATGACAAGTATCAGGTCAGGTTGATTGCTGCGAAGTCACGAGTAGCACCGTCAAAGCAGCTGAGCGTACCGCGTTGGAGTTGCAGGCCGCAGTTCTGGCATCCCGCCTAGCAAAGACTATACAACAATAATCCAGGATACGATTTCAATCTGTGAAGTTTTTCACTGACAGCATGATTACACTTGCCTGGTTACAAAGCCTGTGACGCAGTTTTAAGCCATTTGTTTCCTCACGAGTGGGAGAATATTCAGAGCAATTCAGAGAAGAGTCAGTGGAGGCATTTTCCCGGCGAAGCGAATGTGGCTGATGATGTCTCCAGAGGAATACGAGTGGTGGATCTGAATGGAAGATGAAGTAACGGACCGGAGTTCTTGCAACCCCCAGAAGAACTTTAGCCACAAGAAACAGTCAAACCTATCTCAGAAGAAGACATGGAACGACGTCATATGAAAGACGTCTGCGAAGTGAAGAGGGTTGAACAAGCTATCGACCGTAAGAAGTTCTCTAGTTGGAGAAATATGATTCGAGTGACGGTACGCATACAAAGGCTAGCCAAGAAGATACATTTACCAAAAGCGCACGCTCAAGAAGGAAGAAACAGGCCACTTTCCTCCGGAGAACTGGAGAATGCTGAGATGTTCTGGATAAAGGAAGCTAAAAAGATTTACATCGTCGAATGGAAAAGGGAGACTGAATTCAAGACCATGAGCCCATTTTTTGATGAAAAAGGTGCGATTAGAGTCGGAGGAAGAGTAGATGAAGATGTCGTGTCCTATGAAACGAGGCACCCTGCCCTTCTCGCAAGTGACCACTGAATCTCGTGGCTGATAACAACACACGCCCATCAGTACGGACATAAAGGTGTAGCCGCTACGACAGCCAAGACAAGGAGGGAGTTCTAGATAGGCGAACAAATCCGTCAAGCTTAAGTGTCGGTTCTGTCGCGAAATGGCACGCAAGACGGAGACGCAGCTGATGGTAAATTTAACTGCACTCCACCTAGCTCCTTACAACCCACCGTCTTACATTGCAGCATGCGACTATTTCGCACCTTACAAGGTCAAGATCTTGCGAAACAATGCCTCAATAGAGACGTTTGGTCATCTTACCGCAAACGGCAAACCGCGGTTTGCGGTTAGCGGTTTCACGTTAGCTGTCTGCCCATATTCGGGACTTAAGATTCGCGGGTAACAAATAGCCGGTCGCCATGCCGGTTTGTTTTCATTTATTCGTTCACTTCTATTTTAGCTAAGAAATCGTCTTAAAAATTACGTTTCTATGAAAAAGAATTCGATAATTAATAGGCGAAAGAGTTCTAAAAAGTAGTATTTCCTCTCAAACGTGGGATTGTGATGTTTTAGGGTGCAAAAAACCTTGCGGTAAATCACTTACCTCTAGAGCGTGGTCTAGTAGTACAAACGTGAGCCTCAAACCGCAAACCTGACGGCAAGGCACTGGTCAAGTGACTTCTTGACGTTCGCGGTTCGCGGGAAATGCCGAAAAACCTCAATCTTATAGGGGCAGTGTCACGCTATTGTACCATCACTTTAGAAAGCTTAAAACTGCCAATGCATCAGTGGAAATCTTGAAATAATGGTCTAGTTTTGTTGCCAAAGACTGTAGTACTGCATTGACACTATAAACTTCTGTATTCCATCTAAGATGACGAGGATGGAAATGGATTGAAATTTGAAAAAATCTTGCCAATTTTTTCAAAATTTCAAGCTATGCATTGAAAAATCACCCAAAAAATTATTATGGTTAGCTCTTCCTGCTAAAATTTCATTGGAATTCATCTTGCTGATTATGTAGGAGCATTTTTTGCACGATAACAGGTAAAAGGCAGTAATTTTGGCAGAATTGAACCAAAACACAGCAAAAATCCCGGTGACAGTGCTCCTTTTAATTAAGGTCTCTAATATCAGAGCTGTTCATCTGGAGATGGCTATAGACTGTTATACAATAGAGATTCAAGTCTTGCAAAGATTCTTTGCCATAAGAGGTCAACCTGCATTCATAACGAGTGACAATGGTTCACAGTTCGTCGGTGCTGAGAAAGAGCTACGTCAGATGGTACGCAGAGGCGTTAGTTAAAACCTGCAAGAGCGCCTTGAGGAAAGCTGTTGACAGTCAAGTGCTCGCGCCATTTGAGTTGTACACCGCGGTCCTGCTGGAAGTGTCTAACCTGGTAAACGAGCAACCAATCGGTAGGATCCCAAACGATCCTGACGACGGAAGGTATATATGTTCTGATTGCGTACTCCTAGGGCGCGCTTAGTCAAAAGTTCCCCAAGAACCATTCAAGGAAAAGAAGAATCCGCGTCGTCGAGTAGAGCTCCTTCAGGAAATCGTTGCTTCGTTTTAAAGCGCTGGGGTAGGGATGTGTTCCCATTATTGGTACCCAGGAAGCAATTGCAAGTTCAACGGCAGAACGTGAAAGTAGATGATATCGTGGCAGTAGTGAACGCCAATGCAATTAGAGGTAATTGTTCCATAGGCCGAGTCTTGGAAATGTACCCAGGACCAGACGGTCGAGTGCGAAATGTGAAGGTCAAGACATCGATGGAAGAGTATAGCCGGCCAATCACTAAAATCACTGTCATTCACCCTCTTGAAGGTGATGACTAAAGGAACAACAGTAGAGATAAGGACTACGCCCTTATCGGGGCGGAGAGTGTTCCACTGACCAGTCAATGTTTGGTTAATGTTTTGTCTCGCTAATTGACATATGATTTTTTATAATACCTTGATTGACACTTAGACGGGTAAGCGATTAATTTAGTCGACCTTTCAGTTCGAATGACACGTTTTCACACGTACAAGTCCTAGAAGAGAGATTTCACCTCGCTGACCTGTATTGCTGACCTGTTTTACTGTACCGTTTTCTGCTAACCCGTTCGATGACCGGTAGTTTAAATTTACCGGAATATTTTGACTGGATATGCCACAGAAGTAAGTGATGTATTTTGTAAACGGTTCGATTTTGAGTATTGTAAATTTATCCTTGTTGTTATTTTCAAGAATCGCTCACTATTATATTTCTTAACAAATGATGTATTGTTTCTGTCATAGATCGAATAAAAGGCAAAATCATTTTATACGATTACGTAGTCCACTTGATTATTCGAGAACCATTTTCCTCGTACCACCAAGGAGTTTATTTCACTTGAAAATTAGGAAGTTTGTAAGTTGTTTGTTTGCATAGTGCCCATGAAGAGTTCAGTGACACACCAAAGTGGTGATTTGCAAACTTTAGAAATTCTAACAAAGGATGATATAAAGAATTGCCAAAGCAACATTTTCACTGCTGATGTTGATAATAAAACCAAGAAATATGATGATATTGATGGCTGGTGTCTAGTTGTTGAATGCCCTTCAGGGGTTACAGATTCAGTGTTGCAGCAACCAGATGTAGGAGAAAATTCAGACAGAATTATTGTTGTTGTTTTTTTGCACCAGGTGAAGGAAATAGACCACGTTTCAACTATCACTTAACTTTAACAGACCTCGTTCTAAGCTAAGTAGTCAAGATTTTGGCCAATTCTTGCCTATCTACCATCACGAACCTCTAGCTTCTCTAACACCACATTCACGACTTGGCTCAGAGAGCCCTTTGATTTTATTTGAAGTGATACTCAAAACACAGTGCTCATATGGTAATACCATAACAAATTAAAATAACTTCCGCAAAATTTCCTTTACGTATTGCTCGTCGGAAAACTTGACTACTAACAGTAGTGGAAAATTACAGAAAATGATAAACATAGATGTATGGTGTTTTAAACTGAAAAAGCGTTGAAATCCATCAACATTTGTAATGAAGTAGTACCCTCGGTTAGTCCTCCAATTAACTGACAAGACATAAGCGGCGCACGATATTGACCAGTATGGATCAAACAAACAACAAAAACAAGAACGACACACGACCAGATAAAGCAAGCCACAATACAACGAAGCCCTTATGTTTAGATATTTTTCTCGTCTTCTTTTGAAATCTCTCTTGAATAGAATGCTTTATCAAAGTCCGTATACATGTCCATTTTTTCGTGTTCCAGAAACCGTTATATTGCAAAGCTAGTTCATGATACGTAAACAAATTGAAATATCTTTAACACTATTAAATGTTAGACGTCTGGAGACAGATGATATGTGTACCCCATCCTTGGGTTGGATTCAACTTTGTTAGCAGTAGCTAAATTCTGGCAACATTTCCCAGGCATTTGTTGACTTCAACCTCGCAATTTGTTTGTTAAAAACAAGCAATCATCATATTTGAGCGGGACTCAGTATTTGCCTTGTGTAATTGTAGCAATGAGTGCAAAGTAAATTTCGGGTCAGATATCGTCTATATCGAACCAGGTTCTGTTGTTTTATAAGAGTCTGTTTGTCTTGGAGTTTTATTCAAGGCCAAATCGCGATATAAATTCCGTCGGTTCTGCAGTCTTTTGTGATGCTTACCTCAAGCCTCTCCAGATGGTCCAATTTTGAATGATGCAGCATTGAAGCCTGGTTTCAATGACGAGGGACATTCAATAAGTTTACCTCTTTCGAGGATGATAGCCGTAATTACATCACCGAAATATCACAGACAAAAGAACGAGACAGCTACAGTAGCGCGACAAGAAATGTTATTTCACTTAAACCAGAAACCCATAAGGGTTAAAACGTGTAACTGCCCTTTTTGTGCTTGAAAACAAGCTTCCGAATATTCAATTTGCTAAGTACCATATTTGGAACATCAAGAGAGAAACATTCAACCAATCAGTTCGCAAGAACACCGTGACGCAATACCACCGCGTTTCCGCGCGAAATTAAAATTGGCGGACACGTCGGTGAGACGAAAAGGAAAACAGAAAAGTCCAAGAAAGCTGTCAAAAAATAGAGTGAAAAAGTTCGGTGAAACACTCTGAGGAAAAACGGAGGTGGAGAAATTTGAGGAGGTGCAAAAGGTTATTGAGAACACCTGGCAGAAACCTCTGCGACTACTCTTTACTCACGGCAAAGACTGGAGCGAGAGGTTTACAAATATGGTCCTAAGCACTGAATATTCGGAAGCTGTGAACGCGCGTTGCACGTTTCAACCCTTATGGGTTTCTGTTTAAACCCAACCAACGTGGATGAAAATTTCAGTAAATTAGCATAAGTTGGTTCTTTCAAGTCAGCCAAGGCGTTCTGAGGTCGATAAGTACCATTTGCTGCAGTGAGACTCGAGTCTTCTTTCCCCTTTGTGATTGAAAGAAAAAGACAATCTAATCCCACGTCCGAGATTAAAAGTATATCCATTCTTTTCGCTTTCATCACAATCATTTAAACTGCCTTAATCCTTAATCAGTAATGAACAAAACCAATATTGCAGATTCAATCATTTGATATGAAATCAAAACAGGCCTAAACAATTCATATGTGCTGACATTAACAGTAAACAGGAGAGCGAGTGGACAAACCAGATTGACACCCATCGCAAAACTCGTGTGGTGTGGAGCAGTCAGCCAACAACAAAGGTTGGATCAATTTATAAAGTTCCCTATCTTTGCTATCTCAATCAGTCTTTCAGATAATCTTGCGTTCAACAATGAACGAGAAAGATAAATATTACTTGCGAGTTTCAGTTGAAGGAAGGGAAGAAGGGCTCAGGAAAGCAAAAAGGTTTCGGAGATGTGATGATTACTGCTCTTCAAGTACATGGTCATATCAAAAAGGGAGTGTTTCTGGTTTTTCACTGCAAGGCGGAAAAGCTCTTTTATTTTTTCCGGCTTTGCTGAATTCCATTTTGTTAGGTACTAGTTAGTTCTACAGAAGTCGATATTGTTTTTGACACGTAGCTTGGTCGGTATACAGATTCTAGAAAGTTCGTTGGTGTTTATTAGCTCAATAATATGCAAACGTTTCTTATCAGGAAAAGATCTTCAAACTTGTGATATCTTTTTCTAGATCGTGATGGGGTGTTCGTATTCTTAAGCCGCTGTTACACGTTGAAACTTTTAGCTGAAACTTGTGTGCAACGCCGCTAATGGTGATAAAAGCAAGAGTTTCACCGTGTAACACCACTTCGTGAAACTGGTCTCGCTCGGTGTCTCGTCGCCGTTGCACACAAGTTTCAGCTAAAAGTTTCAACGTGTACCAGCGGCTTTATGTACATTCTTCTGGTTTGCAAAACATACAGAGGAGCAATATTAATTTGACTAGCAACAAAATCAGTGTCGATTATAAGAGAATTTGGTTTATCAACGGAGTTGATAATGTAAATTGACCACCGTACAGGGATTCGATTCCAAATTTTCGTGTTTCACTCCCCCACCGACGTAGCCTCCTTCGCAGACGTCTTTGGGCTGGTCACGCGTTCCTAGCCCACGAACGTCTGCTGAACTGAACTGCCACTTCCGTTCGTTGGCGGTTAGCCTTTGTTTTGAAGAAACCAATAACGAGCTGCGCAAGAATCGAAATCGACACCCGATTCACGTGCATCGTCTGTGAAAATAATCCTGGGGTTGAAGTCCTACTTTCCATAAATTGGAAAACGAACTATGATTGGCTAACCACCGCGAACGGAAGTGGTAGTTCAGTTCAGCAGACGTTCGTGGGCAAGGAACGCGTGACGAGCCTAAAGACGTCTGCGAAGGAGGCTACCACCGACGCAGCACCACAGTTTCTTTAGAAACTAATCCTCTTTATTCGATTATAAGAGGTTGGTTCCCTGCTTTGTTAAACTAATGGAAAGTAACTAAAATAGATTTCACAAGAAAAAAAAAATAGCTGATAACATTTTCTCGTTGACGCAGGGATAATATATATATTTAGCCAAGCCTAAAAGCGGAGCTCCAAAAGTATTCTTTTTCTACTGGTATTTACATATAGTGTGCTTGTCATATCACCCATCTGACCTCACTCAAGCTACAGACCCAATGCTGTAAAAAATAGTATGGAATTTGGACCCCCTGTAGATTTGCACCCTCCAGTCCAGATCTGCTTGTAGATCAGATTTGGACCCCATAGTCCAGAACTGCTAGCAGATATGAACCCCCTTTTACGGATTTAGACCCCCCCCCCCCCCACCCCCACCCCCACCCCCTAAAAACAAGCGTTCTATTGAGTAAGGTAATAAAAATTCCTTTGCAAATTGAGTTTGGAGATGTTAAAAAGCAAAATAAAAATATTGAGGTAGGTTTTTTTAAAAATAATCTTTAATACTTTGTGTAAAAAAGAACCTGCAACGCTAGTTTGCATCTATAAATTTGTAAAACAAAACATTTCTTTCTTAACATCTTAGAGCAATACCTATGGACAGGTGTGTTTCCCCGTTCAACTGTAGGCTACTTAGTTATGGTTTAGAGCCACTAGAAATTGGTGGAGAAGCCTGGTGAATGCTATTTTGAATCAGTATCCGACATCAGATATATAGTGATTCAGATCATCACTTCGTAATGAATGCAATTTCAGTTATCCAAAGCCTCCCATGAGACAGTTGTAAATCAGAAATTGTGTATCCTCTGGATATATGTATGCCTAAAAAAAATAATGAAAGAAAGATACATGGAAATCAATAAAAATATTTAGATGATATGCATTAAGACCAAGATATTTCTTTTGATCAGTTACTTCTTGACCTTACTATCGCAAAAAACTGCTTGCTGACATTAAGCTTATCAATCAATGCACCTACAGTGTTTTCAAAAAGAAATCCAGCTGCTCTTCTGGCCAGCCAAGTGCAAGACTAAGCAACTTGATAATAAAATATTGGGCATTTGGTTGATATCACTATCAAGGTAATTAACAATGTAGTATGAGGATTTAAGGTAATGATTCACCAAAGCAAAAGTGCTGGAAATCCGTGTTAGCCATCTTAACTTGATTTTCTATTTCGCAAGAAAGGTAAGGACTTAAGTCTCACATTTCTCCATGTAAATTTGAAATTGCACAACATACTTCATCAAACATCAAAAATCCCATTAAACATTAGTGCCAAATGTCATCCAAACATACCACAAGATTGGTGTGACCAGCTATGAATAAAATTAAAAGACTGCATACAGGAGAAGGAAGTCCAAAGGATCAGTGTACATTGATGAGAGTTAAATAATACTTTGTCATGCGAATACATCTAAGTTGATACAAAAAAAAAGTGCATGGCTGGAGAATAATTGGGAGAAAGTAAATTCCCATACAAAGAATATTATCTAATACAGTAATAGCCCACGTATAAGAACCTGGGTTTTAAGAACCTGTTAGGCTAAAATTTTCATTTTAAGCCCCCTCCACATAAGAACCTATTAAGGCTAAAATTTTAACTTAGGTTCTTATCAGTGGGGTTGCTGTAAAAGTGTAAAGGTAGAAACTGCTGAATGAGTTTCTTTGTTATGTTTGTTAAGGACATACACTGTACCTGCACTGAACTGCCTATAGGCATTTCTCTATGGCACAAATAAATGATTTATACTGTATTATGAGATGATATTTATCATATATATAGTATATTCAGATAAAATTCATATGAAAATATAAGAACCTACTTTAAGAACCTTGGTAGCCTAAATTTGCATTAAGTATCATTTATATAAGAACCTATTTTGGCTAAATTGAAAAATTCAGGTTCTTATACGTGGGCTATGATTGTATTACACATTCTAAAAACTAAGAGGTGAAATTTAAACATTGCTCAAAGCTAACCTAATCAAATTAAGTCGAATACTTGTCTCTTACAAGTCACCCTGCTTTGAGATTGACACTAAAAATAAAGAAGTAAAATTGCAATACAATCCAAAGCTAACCTAATTAAATTACATACTTGTCACTCACAAGCTACATCTGATTTAAAATTGACACAAATAATGTAATAGATAGGACTTAAAACTGCTTAAAGAAGGTGCATGCATGATGTTCGATGGAACACCAATCCAGTCTGGTATGTAGCGATTATAAAAAGAAAAGCTGAAGGCCATATATATATATATTTAGCCAGGCCAAGCCTAGAATCGGAGCTGCACACTCTTTCCGAGCAACTTCGCATGGCTTTATTTGGGCCAGTTTAATTTGTGTCGAAAACAATTGAGCAGCAGCAGGGAAAACGAAGAGTTTATGATAGCAAACGTTTGCAAAAAAAAAAAAAGACAGACATTCTTGAGTCCTAACTACTTTCAGATGAAAGCGTAACGGAATTCAAAGCGGATAAAAAAAAAAAAACACTACAAGCGAACAAAGTACGATGCGAGTGTTTTGCTCAAAGAAGGAGAAGGTGGAGAAATTAAACAAGACTAGCTTGTACTAAAAATAGCTTGTACTGAGTAATCTAGAAAAACCGGTATTTATTTTGACAAAAATGCCCGTAGAAAAGACAATAAAGGGTAAAAACTGATCGTCAAGAGCAGTCAACAGGAATTGACCGCGGTTCAGAAACAACAAAACACCAAACATAAGTATTACAAGAAAACAAAGCACAATACGAATAATATTTCTTCGAAGATTCTTGGAGAAGGTGGAGAAATTAGACAAGTAACTAAAATTGCTTAGCAATTTTGACATAAATGTCCGTAGAAAAGACAAAAAAGAGGTCCACACCTGATCGTTTAGAGCAGTCAACAGGAATCACTTAGGCAGCAATCACGCGGAACGCGACAGAGCTGAATAATAGCGCCATTTCCCTCAAAATATTTCCTTGGCTGACACAAAACGCTAAAGAGCTTTCATAGTTTTACTGGTACTTCCCATGTCTTCCGAATAACCTTCTTCAATTAATGATTCTCAGTGGCAAAGCGTCATCTAGTTAACGAAGAAAGCGCTTGCCAAACCACACCAGCATTACTCTCGCAGACCCGTCCACTACAAAATTTATCAAAGCCAGCCCAGCCAGTCAACCCATTTCGGTGTTTTTAACATCCAAACGCTGATTCTTACCGGTTCAAACAAATTAAGACGACATGTTTATAGACGGCGAAACTTAATATTGTTGTTTACAGGCTGCTTTCGACGAAGATCTCTAAAATGTTTTTCACATGACGAGTGAAGCGCGCTGGTCTTTGACATTTTTGACAGCATTTTGACAACTTTATGTCAGATTTTGAGACGTGCACATGCACATGCATTTGATCGGCTTTTTTTTTTTACTCGAGCTTGAGTTTCCGCCTTTAATGCTTAATTTTACGAGGACTCATTGTGATTACGTGTTATTAAGATAAGGGCAAAAGTTTCTTAACGCTGTTGAGGTACCAAGGTCGAAAAACAGTCAGCCAAGCCGAGTAAAAACACTCGTTCGTTTGCAAAGAAAACAACGTAACAAAACAAACAAACAATTAAACTACTTCTTTGCGTCCAAATTAAAACGAGTACAGATGATTGTTATTTATATCCAGTCGAGAGAAAAATACAAGTTTCATTCCTGAACAAAAGTAACAACGATTAAACCAAATGTTAAGCTTCTATTTATTTAATTTACCTCACTGTCCTGTGTTGTAGAGGTTTCTACCACTTGAAAATCAGACGCTAGCTTCAGTAAAGTAAAAACAAGCATTCGCGAAAATAGCAAACGGTTTGTCCAAAGAAAGAGCTTTTTCCACAGAGTTTGAGCAACTCGTTGCTCCCATTAACACGGGTGAACTGTTAAGTGACCTTTCTCAGTGAGATCCAAGATGCCGCGGTAAAGTGAAAGCTCTTGAAGCGTTGAATTATAATGTTATCAACCGCACAATCGATCCAAGTTTGAAGCTTTTCTTGAGAAAAACCATTTGCTGTTCCTTTCATCACCTGAAAATTCCCCTTCCGGAGTATCTTTTGACAAGTTCTTGATTTTTATGCTTTTTACGCGAATTTAAAGACAAACTTTCATTGAAGAAGATGAAGTTGTTTTGCTCAAAATGAAAACCAAGTGAGAAACCAAGTGAATGTGAATTACGAGCCGTAGAAAGCGCGCGAAAAATTAAGCCTCGATTTGGTTTGGGTGTCCCACATCTGGATTGAGCCTGCGATCAAATTGAAAGCAAGTATCTGGTCAGCGGTCAACTTAAAAAAAAAAACAGCTGACCTCGATGAGGTCTTAACTTGAGCCCGCGATATGGTCACGTGACACTGGCCAGCGGATACCTTGTCTTGACAGGTGTCAATTGGCTATAAGATGGATGTCCAGTATCATAAATGTACGCTGGGTGTACACTGTAAACTAGCTGGTCAGCTGCTGGGCCAGGTGGAGTATGGCCGCCATGTTGGATTATTATGATTATTATTAGGATATTATTAATTATTGGGCGACTCCGTCGTCGTCGTCGTGCGTACGCGCCCACGAGCAATACCGCTACCGAAGATTACCATGAGAAAAGCAGTTGACGGTTTTCTATAGGTATGGTGCTCCGCTATAAAAGAAAAATTGCGATCTCAGATCCGACCAAATAATATAAAACGCGGGGAAACTTTGCATCGGGCACCAAGCACGTAAAACGCGGGGAAAATTTGCATCGGGCACCAAGCGCGGGAAAAGTGCGAGAGGCTCGGTCGGGATGGGCTGTACCTCCAACCTTCACTGGATGTGAAAATAAATCCACAGTACTGTTATATATTAGAAAAGACCAAGTTGACCCAGTCTGCATTTTGGGGTTTGGTCAGTGCTCGGAAAACACAAGACCACTTTTGTAAACAGTCTCTCTGATATTCAAAGAGCTTCTGAAAGAAGCCGAGTTATACTGAGATGAATTATAGCTCACCGACGGCGGATTAGAGGGATAACCAGCACGGGTTCCATATCGGCAACTCAGATTAAGCAGTCAGAGCCGGGTTAAATCGTGGAATTCCCACGGAGATTCAGGATATACATAGGGGGGACAGGGTATTGTCGGGACTTTGGTAAAGAGACTTTGACGTAACTCAAAGTTTCGAAGACATTAGGTAGTTTGTTTGTTGAACAACAGATACCGACATTACCTTATCTCTTTCAATTGGTAAAGCTGGAAAGCTTCCAATATGTGAAAGACCTAAAGAGACCGACATTACAATAAACCTTGTTTTTATTGAGGCCTATAGCAGGCTGGCACCGTATGTTCTGGAAACAAGGTAGCAAGTCGGGGTGTTTGAGCAGATAAGAAGCCAAGCGTCAAAGCTTGCTTAACGCGAGAGCTTACGAAAAAAAGTCTTTTGGCTCGCAATGAAATCTCCAGTGAAGGGTAGGTTCCTTTAAGTCTTTTTGTTCTCTTTTCAGTATTTCATCACTGCCCATCTTCTGTCGTGTTACACGGGGAGTTTAAATAACCGGAACGAACAAAAGCGAACATGAAGTTGCAATATATATTTTCCACCCAAGACAAATTTCCGAACGTTATTGATAGAATATTTTGTTAATTCAACAATGTTTAAATGAACGACTAAATATATGGAAAGTAACCCAAGTCAAATGATGTTTTACGAAACAATTTACAATTTTGCAAACTGCATCATAATTTAACAATATTAATTAAAGTAATGCTAGACGACGTTTGATCGCCCTTCAAAGATCTGAAGATACAGATTATTGTTGCCAAAATCTGACAGCCTTTTTAAATTTGATGGCATTATCCCTTTGGACCGTCTCAGTCTGTATCCTGAACTGTCACGGTTTTCAACCAATTTTCAAACATGCCTTTAACTTGGGGCTCAGAGATTTCCTGATACAACCGAATCTTTCTAAAGTACCTGCACAGGCAGGACAACTACACCAAGTCCGTAAAAAAAAACACACTCTGCTCCTAATGGGACGTATTCAAGATCGGTGATTGCGGATTTGAATACTCACGCCAGCCGGATTGTAGGAACGAGCTTCGATTGCATCTTCAGCAAATATCTGAGCGTTGTGAAACTGAGAAACGTAAATATTTTCAGGAGGGTGCACCTTCCGCTTTCATTTGTAGACTCGATCAAAATTAAAGCCAGACAAAAAAAAGACAGCCAGTTAAGTGAAATATTAATCAAAATTTCAGTATTCATCAAAACGTAGATTTATAAGCTCTTGATCTCTGCGCAGGATGCCAGTTTATTTAGACCATGCCCTCCTTAACTATCATTTGATAAAAGATTCCACCTAAAAAACCTTATCGTCAATACTTAACTCTCTGTGCTCTACCATACCTTTCCCTGTTAGAACAAGTCAAATTTAAAAGTCATGCACCTTGAACATACAGCATGTCCAGTATTATGGGGAAAAAGTAAAGAACGTCAAGACGTCACCAATTCAGTTGCAGCAGTGACTTTTGGATAGCATATCAATGAAACTACAGCGCCATGCACCGCCAATGGACAGCTCAGCACAGTACTGCTAAATATGGTTGTCACGTGCTGTATATATTCAGTTCTTCAATACGGGACGCTTCAACGGTTTCCATGGATCAAGATTTCAACCGGTTGTTAAATCAAATGCTTAAACCGTTTCAACGGATTGTTCAATTTTGTTCATTCAACATTGCGCCAACGTCACAACGGCCTCTTTCTCCCGGCGTAGTCAATCGAACGTTCAGTAATCGAACTCAATCGAACTCCAATCGTTCGATTGACTTCGATTGGGTTCGGTAATCGAACATAATCGAACTCGCCCAAATAGATTGCCAATCGAACCGCAATCGAACGTTCGGAAATCTAACACTTTAACAATCGAACATATTCGAACTTTCGAAACTTGAACGCTACAATAATCGAGCATAAAACCAGTTTCATGTGGTTTCATACAAGGCGTTGCGGTCAGATCAGTTGTGTGTTGGCTTCAATTTCAAACAAAAGTATACAGGCAAGATGTCGGAGAGGGCAGAAACGTGAAACTAAAAATTCTAGAAGCGATGGTAAAAGGCTACCACGAGTGCTCTTTCAACGTCGGTGTTGATGAAAAGTTTATTGTTAAGATGGAAAGGGGGGATAGGGTCTAGCTCTGAAGGTAACTGACGATGGCCGCGGCCAGCTTGGATATTTGCAATGAACTGGTGCCTTCAGGGCCTGTTGTCATGTACGAATGTATCTTATAACATTTCCCTGTGTGTGCTTTAAGGTTTGTGACTGATAGCCCCGTTTTCGTCTTTCTGCCGAACAAATCGATTAGTTCGACTGGTTCGATTGAGTTCGGTAATCGAACTCACGAGTTCGATTAATCTAACTCACCGAAAAGTTCCAGTTCGGTTATGTTCGATTACCGAACCAATCGAACAACAATCGAACGATTCGGCTTATATTTCATGGAGCGCACGTTAAATTTTCACTCGCCCTGCGTTTATTTTACAACTCTCTGCACGTGACAGCTCTAAAGGAATAAAGATGATTCAGCCAGTTTCTTCTGAATATTCTTAGACATTTGATGTGCCCCTCCTAAAATGTGCAAACCATTCGCTGGCATCAACGAATTTACGTGCTATCAGTGTGGTAAATTACCAGCACCTTAACAGCACCAACATACGGGCAAGCGCATGCGCTGAGGGCATTATGTCGTTTCGGCTGGTAAAATAAAACAATGATTAAATGATGTGTTAAGAGGGCATTTTAAGATCGAATTGCATTGTATGCATTAACGTGGGCAAAACATAACCATGGTAGAAATAGAATTCAAACTTTTGTCGTCATGGAAAGTTCAAAGACGCCGATTTTGGGCGGCAGACTTTTGAGTCTGGGTACTCGTACAAAACGATGTTTTTGTGTATTCTTACAAGAGGTGCTAAAGGGTATTAAAGGACATTTCCGGTTCGCAGTCGTCGCGCCGGCTTTTTCGCAATGTTTCCGTACATCTTTTCTCTTAAGAAAAAGAGCGTCACCTTATTAGCAGATTTTGACCCGATAAATGATTTGAACGTCCCATCCTTGTGCTATAGAGACACACTACTATATAAATGACTTGCCACCGACAGATAGAAATTAGACATATTACTGAATTCTTGTAATGTGTGCGGCGGAACACAAAATACGAAACTATAAAACCCTTGGAAGATAGCGAGGTAGCAATGTGCTGTGGGTAAATGACGGGGAGGTCATATCGGGTGGCTTCTTATGCTATCTTCATCTTATTATTCTCCAGTGATGACGGCTTTTACACGACGAATGAGCTGACAGACGGAAAGAAACTTAAAGGGAGTTAAAATCCCTTTTTAACTCCTACGATGCTCGAGAGGGTAAGGATTCTGTTAAGTAAAACTGGCAAAAGAGACTAAGGAAAGTGAAACAAATATCACGGGGAAGTACTTTTCCGAGGCGTTTGGTTTAATGCAGTACTCACACTTTAGGATTTCACCCACTGAAAAAAATAAAAGGAAAAAAAAAAACTTTACTTGAAACTAAATTTCGAGCTTTCACGCTTCATGTCCCTAGGGCTTAATTCTTTATTTTCATGACAGAGGTTAAAATTTGACGAATTTTCAGTCGGGAAAAAAATAGTTTTGGTACTTTCATCTTACCGCACTTTCACTTCTGTGTTTGATCAAGAAAATTGAAATCAATTGAATCAAGAGGATTGCAATGTTTAACAACAGATGAAGGGCTTTAACGCAGTTTCTAACATAATACGGAGCTTTAGCAACGAGGACGGCGCTGACCCCAAACACACGTGTGTGCAAAGCTAGTCGTGGCAGTCTTGTTTGGCTTTGCAATGCAACGTTAAGTGCAATTTCTTCTTGCAATTAAGGGTAAAAAAAATACTAATTTATTTTAATCTAAGCGTCATTGGCTTGGAAAGTTTACTTGAAGTACACAACAAGCAAACAATTATAGTAATTTGATAGAACTCCCCTCAGCTCGGTTCAGTTTTCGCGCAACCAAGTAACTTACGCGGCGAGCGAAGACACTAAATATCAACAATGGAAACTAATCGGCAAAAACCTCTTTAAAAATACCCTGAAAACAAACACTATCGACACTACCTTAGACAGTACAGTTTCAAGGCACCTTTTAAAAGCTTTCACTCGAATTGCTACAGTTAGATTTCATGATAATTCCAAAATTAGAAAATAACAATATATACCCTAATTAAAGAAAGATATGGTGATAACAGAAAAATAAATAGCATCACTTGAAAAGAGCTGTTAAATACCTCTCCATCGTTCTGTTCTCATGAAAAAAAAAATTTAATAATAATAATAATAATAATAATAATAATAATAATAATAATAAAATAAGATAAAAGTGATGTCAAAAACGATTTCACTCGTATATAGAAGAAAGTTTCGAAGTTATCATTTTTCTACTCAATGTAAACAGTATCATTCGAAAGTCGGCATGCCAGCGAAAAACGAAAAAAATAAATACGTGTCGGGGCCTGAATAAGGGTGGAAAAGGTTAGGTTAATCTATCAAGTTCCTCTTTGTATTCCGGGAATATTTTCCCTCTATTTGCGTGGTTTAAAATGCAGTGTTACAGAGAAAACGTGACTTTTCACAGTGGCTGAAAATTCTGCTCGAGGGCTACATTTTTTCTTGCTTTTTTATATGGAATGTGCTTCGTGCATGTACAGCTGTTTGATCGTAAGACAATTCCAGACGTGTGCCGGTGGATTTTACGGGGAACTTGTAAAGGTTTGCGCAAGTAGAAGTTATGGTGGTTTGCCATTAAGTGTAGCAAGCTCGATTTAGTCTATAATTTTCCTAACTTCTTGGGAATTTTCAAATAGTTTGCAACGCACGCCACTGTCCTCTCATTAATATTGCTCCCAAACACGCCATTTCACACCAACGCAAATCGACAAATTGAGCCATAATATCAAACTGTAGCGCGAAGCGAGTCGGCTGCCATGGCAACAAAACCTATTTACACACTCGACATCAAATGCTTGGTATTTTTAGCATGTCTCGAGAGGGCAATTACTTAACACCAGGGCAGACACAAACATTTTTGAATAATTTCTGGATCAAGAGATTCGCGCAATGGAATCAACAAAGACTACACTCGAAATGCCGCGAAACGGTTTTATTCTGTGCTGAGTAGAAATGCCAGATCAAAGGAAGCTGGGAAAGATTCCATGCATTGATGAAACAATCTACAGTCCCGTCTCCAAATGAACTGAATCCTGACCCTCTCAAATGGCTATCTTTGAGTAGGATCGGCTAAAATTAATAAACAGGCACACAATAAGATCAGCACGGACCGGAAGTGGCAAATTGACTGCAATCAAAGGCTTTCTCGACGTTTTGCACTGAGTAAAGTCATAACGACAATTGCGTGCAAAATGGACCCGACCAGAGGATTGCAAGAGAGAAAGTGACTCACACGCGTGCAACCCTGCCGTGAAAAGAAGTTATTCATTCATTTTGTTTCCACAAGTGCCAGTCGGTGTTCTTTAGTAGGTCGTTACTATCCGCTGGAGAAATAGGGCTCGGCTTGCACTTTGCAAATGAACTGAACTCGGCCATTAACACCCGACCGCAAATAGAAATTCGAAACAATATTTTAGTGTGTACGGCTCTAAAGAACCCCTCTTAGTACCCGCGTAAGTTGTCTCAACCGCTTTCATGATGTTTTCTCAGTCACTTACCGTGCCTTTGTTAACTTGCCGAAAGAGAGCGTTTACGACAAGCAAAGAATTTAAACTATGTCAAACGGCCAAAGTCTTTCCTCGGTGGAAAAGGATTTCTAGTCATCTCCTTGAAGCAAAGCCCGCCGTCGATCCACCCAGCTCTTCTCAGGCATCTCACAGTGGTTCCAGATATTTCGCTTTGTGCGACTTTTGCCCCAGATAACGCAATATAGGGAATGTGATTGCACAGTAATAAAGGGGCTCGTCCCGGAGATGTCATCAAAAGACAGTAGCGGTATTTAAAATACATTTTTCTCAGCCGCAAAGCAATCACCTGAGCAATTACAGCCAACAATATCGTCCCTAGTCGGCTGAAGTGGCTCGCGCGCGCAACTTGGGGACAAAGATTTCACCTCACATCGCAGTGAACAATGAACCAGCACTGCAAACCAAATATAATGAGGCGGTTATTTCAAGCTGTTAACGTGGACCACACAGAGGAAATGTCGTAGAACAATAATGACATCTAATCGGCGTAAATTGCGGTTACATTTTGCGAGGCAACTAAACGAACACGGTCTGCGCGATGGAGACGGCTTTGAGAGTGGTGAGTTTTTTTTTTTCAAAGACCACATTTTGAGGGGTGTATGATAAATTTTTATTAATTCTGACAACGAATCGTCAAGTAAAAAGCGCTTTCAGTACTTTATCCGACTTTTTTGGTTTTCTCATATAGGATTTTCGATCTCAGAATTTTAAAAAGGACTTCATGTTCTCACGAGGTTCTAGATTTTTATTAGTTTGCTTAAATTATTAACAGGTTCTAACATGCTTTTGTCTCTATTTTTACCCTCCAGGCAAGTTGGGTCACCCTCGTTTGTCTGCTGGTCTGCTCTTCCGTGGCTCTGCCGTTAAAAAGGCTCGTTAACAAAGTGAATTTTCATCGAACGCCCGAACCAACTAACGTTCCAATGGATCAAGTCACGAGTTTGAACAAAATGGGCATACTGACTGGAACACCCACAAACAAGAGAACCGTTCGACTATACAACAAGAATGGATTCTTCCTGAAAATTTCCAACACGGGAAAATTGAGGGGATCGAGGAGCTTCCACAATCGAGACAGTAAGTACGAGTTGCTGATCATTAAGTGTAAAATTTGAATGACCGTTTATTCGACTGTTACACAATGTTTTGGTTTTGGTCGATTTCCATGCAAATTACATACGCACGGACACTGACACTACCGCGTTTGATGACGAGCCACGAGAAAGCGCAACAGATTACATACTACAATCTATGACGGATACAAACAAACCCCACGCACAGCCAGACTACCCTTAACAGCGCGAAGTAGTCATAGTTTGTTCAGAGTAAATTTGGTTTCATTAAACGGTTGGCAAGTTATTGAAAGAAGGCTTCCGATGAAACGAGTTACGTGCCATCGATTTGATAACTGCGTCATCACATTCTTAATCAATCCTTGCAATATTTCAGCGTGATAATAGAGACGCACGCTTCAACTGGAAAGCGCGGTGTGGAAGCTCTTTCGAAGGGAACAGAATCGTTTTTGACGAAACATAAGTTATGCATTTCGACCTAGTGTAAATTCGGCAGCTCAAACCAACCCGGTGAGCATTTCCTTAGAGACAGACCTTGTTAGCATGACAATAGAGAAAACTCCGTGTATTAAAGCAAACGTATCTCAATAGGTAACGCCAGTGGATAATCAGAGATAGTGAGCGGAGTCTTTGCGACTAAAAAGCACGATTAGTCATCTCATATAGAGTAAGGGATTTAACGAACGACTCGACAGATGATAGTGGATTGGAAACAAAGCCGCAATAACCTCAGTCTAATTCTAAGAGTGACTATAATTCAAACATTTCAGAACCACTACAAAAATAAACCCTGGGAAACATGTCATGCTAATTCCGCCAAGATTATGGATTATTCCGCGGTATCACAAAGCGAGAAGAAAGATGGCCTCGAGTGTTTAATTAGAATGTCAATTTTTACAGCGCGAAGAACGAGCCCGATTGTATACAAAAATGAAAACTGGCCTCCATTATCACGCTCATTTTCAAGAGAGCCAATTTGAAGAGCAGTTAAAGCAACACATATTCAATAGAACACTGGGCTAATCAAACTATTACACGTCCCGTAGGTAATTTACACTAATTGCCTGTGAAATTGATGGCTCACGCTCTCGGGTGGGCAGTAAAAGCCACGAGCTTTAAAAACGCGGGGAAGCGAAAGCGTTGCGTGAAGAAAAAGAGGGCGCCCGAACACGAAGAGCATTATTTTCGTGACTGCGAGGAAGAAGTGGCGCGCGAACTCGAAAGCGCGCGTTATCGCAAAGTAAACTTAATGCCAAACAAACAGTGAACCTCATTAATCTCTATTTGTTTCCCATTTCCGGAGACCGTGGGATGTACTCGAGCCCTATTGCTAACGTAAAATCCGACCTCCCGTGGTTAAGGGGAAGTGGTACTGCACACAAGAATAGTACAGAGCAATACAATACGAGCTGACCAGCCGCTTGCCAAGGAAATAGCCTTTCAAAATGCCCTAGCCTGAAGTCTTTCGCGAAGCCAACCCCTATAAATCAGATTGCACGCTGGATGTTTTCCGGAACTGAACTGAAGAGCGGAAAGAAATTGGTGACAGGAAACGTGGTGGTTTTCCTGATGTGCTTAAGATAAAACGGATTAGGAAACCGTAGCTATATTAATGGATATTTTGAAAATGCTTCAGCAGGCTACAGGGCGACATAAAATTGTTTTGGCGCGCCAAAAGGCCGGAGCTTTGCAGAGATATTACGTTTGGTAGTGGCTCAAAACAGCACCTTACGCCCACGCAATAACAAGGCTTTTACTCGGCAATCAGTTGCTCTGCACTTTAAAAGCAACTCAAATAAATGTCTAGTCCTCGCTGAAAAAGAAATAAGCCTCTTATGATTCACTACGGAGACGCTTGTTAGATAGCCACATCTCAAGATAAAATTTATTTCTATAGGCTTTTCGACTCATAGATAAATAGTATTTCAGTGGGATTAGGAAAATCGCAATTGTATCACACCCACTCAAGATTCACAAATCTCTCACGGAGTGGATTACAACTTTCCAGATAACAGCAAAACATGAGCAGGGATCGATGACCCAAAAAGCTGGTGGGCTCTTGAACTAACGAGAGGTTGTCGATGATCGTGTCTTTTTTTTTTTTTTCTTTTTCCAAACATCCTGGCATTCCGCCATTGCGTGATGCTCGCAAGGAGACCCCAGGCTCATTCAACAGACGGGGAAAAAAATATATTGATACGTGTCTTGACACTTGGGATACTGTTGACACAACCAAGCGTGTTATTCAAACTCAGTCAGTGGTGCAATGCTATTTTTAGTGAGGGACTTGTAGCCTTGAATGGGACTGTCTGAAGGGGTGTAAAATAGTTGCCAATCTGGGCGATCACCAATATTAAACCAAACAAAATGAGAGAAAGTGAGAAGTTTAAACCTTCATAAATGTCATTTAAAAGACTAGATCCCGTATCCGCAACGCCAAACTGAAGGGATTCCAATTTTAATTCAAGCAAGAAAACCTCTTTTAACCAAACTCGACCTCGCTAAAAGAACAATAATGACAAAAATATGCCTGAGTAGTAGTATGATATAGTACATTAAGCACAAAATTCCGGCTCAGTATTGGGCTCAGTCAATTTCAAGTAACACTTGGGCAACACATTAAAAGCTTGTATATTTCATTTAGATTTGTTAATCCAATATTTTTACTAAATAAAAAGAGAAAAGAAAACAATAATAAGTTCCAAATATCTAGTCAACGCGTAGCATTATTTTCCTGTTTTATTTGTTAGCCTTCTAGACATGTCTCAAATGGGCAAAAAACAACTCAATAAACAAATTATCAAAACACCGAGTTAACAAGAAATGTATTTCCTGTCGAAACGTTGCATTCTGCCATCAGTTTTTGTTGGAGGGTGGGGGTCCACCTTCTCTCTGCTTAAATTGTCTTCAAGCACTTCATCTACAATGGTATTTAATGCCTTTCAAAGGTATCCACGCAGTCGAACTCGAAATTAAGATCTAGTGTGACAGTTTGGGCTCCATGATATTTACGAGAAACTTTCAAGGGTTTCCAAACGGAGAGTTGAGAGCAGCTGATACGTAGATTTCATTCAATCGCAAAAAGTAAGTGATTGTATCGCCGCAAGCACTGGACGGTTCTTTCCCAGATCGATGTTAAACTAGGAATGCATTCACCGCATTGGAACGCAAAACAAATAAGGGACAATTGGGAGGTAACCGAGGCGCTATTGTGTTTAACGTTCACCACCTTTTTCCTCGGTATGATGGGTACCTGAGATCATACGCAGACAGATAGCCGGTCCGATCTCAGCTTAAGCATCCGTTAACAATATACGTGTTGTTTCTCTGTTTTTATCATAATTGCTTCATTTGATGTATATCTATCACTATTTCTTTCTTAAATTGTATTTTTAGTTTTCGAAGGAAACTAGTTGTTAAGTTAGCAATTATTGATAGCCTGTCACGGTTATCCAGGGGAAGCAATACGAGGACCAAATGTTGGCCAGTATATGCATCGCCAGAGAACAAGTTTCTTCCTTTCTTTCTCAGTTTTTCTTTCCTTTTCCTTTCCTTTGGTGAGAATCCTTCGAGTAAACGTCGCAGACTAACTGGATCTATGACCAAAAGACAAACAAGGTATTTTCGTAATAATCATGGAAAATATTTCGGCCGTTTGGTTCCTATACATGCAGTCCCACTGAGAAAAGCAGAATTACCATCTCTGCAAGGCGACATTGCAGTCTTTCCCGCCTCCAGTCCAAAAGGGACAAAAATAGCTTAATCACCAGTCGCCGCTATTTTGCCGGGTTATAAGAGCACTGTTTTGGTTCAGAGTGGTGTGTGGTTTTGTGTTTTATCGTAGTTGTGCATGAGCCATAAATCAGCGACAAGCGCTCGAAATCCCACTAAGCTCTTTTCCTTGCCTCGTGTGATTTCATTTCCGTGCTAAATTTAATTCACAGTAGGAGATAATGAGACCGACAATAATTTAGAAAATTGGCCATTTATCACCCCAACCGTTCTAAATATAACGCCCGAAAAAACCGGAATTGAGTGCCAAAGAGCATTGCGTGTGTGCACACGGAAAATGCGACCGCGTTTGACGCAACATGAGGTTAATTACATTATAACATAATTAGCCTTAATACTGGCGCTGTGAATTGGAAAACACTGAGTCCGGATTCCTTTGGCCAACCGAACGGGCGTCCCAAGACTACGATATGAACGGGGACGAAAAGTCGCCGCAATTGCTCAAAATGGTTTAATGGACAAAAAGAGAGAGGGAAAAAAGGGAAGAGTCTTAAGCCTATCTGGCAATACTGACCAACAAACTAAGTGCATGTGCAGCCGATATTTTTTACTTACGTCAATTAAAGGCGTATTCTGTCAAACAACTAGAAGAAGGCTCTATACAAATTCCTGACTTTTCGAAGCTGCCTTGATCTTTATTGAACCGTACTGTATACTAATTTCACTCAAGTTTGGAAACTTTTCCATTCTCCTCGACTTGAAAAAGGGCAGAAACTAACGCCCAACAGGCCGAAGAGGAACTAGGAATCTAGGGTCAGGCGGAACGTAGACAAAACTTGTAGTGATTTTTTTTGGGAAAAATGACAACTGCAATGGGAATGGATAAAAATCTTCCATTTATTTTCCCTACACTGAACATGAAATGTTTTTAATGAGAAAATGAAATACTCTGTTCCTTCCATCGAAACACTTAACATTTCTTTAAAATCCCATCGATTGTTTTTCCACAGATTTATAGTTTTTCAACTTTTGACTTTCAACATACTCCAGTCACATCAGTCATTTATTTTCACATCATATTCAAAACTAAGGGCAATGGCTTGACGAGGAGGAAGAACCCTGAAAAGCCTTGGTATATAGAGCCCACGTCTGACAGTCATATTGTACTTTAAGACGTCAAAACAAGTTAAAGTATTAGTGAAATGCCTTCAAGCGTTAGAGCAGTTTTCAATTGAGTGTCGTAAAACCAAAACCAAAACAATTACTCCAGCCAATCATAACAGAAATAAGCAATGAAATGAGCCAATCAGAATACGAAGAAATTACATGTAGCCGGCGCAAAGCGCGGGAAAATACGCGCGTGCAAATCACAATTGGTTTTGGTATTGCTTCTCATTGGTTGAGAAAGTGGCGCGAGTTCTCCTGGCCAATCACAGAGTGAAGCAATGGAAAACCAAAGCAAAACCATAATTACTTTCGACACTCAATTGAAAACCGCTCTAATTTAGATTTGTAATTTACAAATAGTCAACGTGTTTTTTTTTTCTTCCGCCACGCCTGGTGAGAACAACAAACAAACAAACAAACAACAACAACAATTTATATAAGCTCGATAGCGTGGGGAGTAGTTGCCCAATCTCCCGAGCCAAGGGCTTGTTTTAAACGCTCGAACGTTCCGGATCGAATTGGAATTTAGAAGGGTTGGCTTTTTGAGGAGAGGGCAAATCAGAGTATCCGGGGGAAAACCTCTTGGTGCAGGGAAGGAAACCAACCACAAAGTCAATCAGTTTTAACTGTAAAGTGTTTTACTCTCATTAAATAAAGTTATCATGATCATGTTCATGATCATCATGATCATCATGATCATCATCAACCCACATATGAAGCAGAGTCTTGGAATCGAACCCGGGCCACATTGGTGTGAGGAGAGTGCTCTCTCCACTACGCCATCCCTGTTCCCTCCCGAAATAACAAAACACTAAACCAATCTTTGAACAAGATTACAAATAATTTATTGAGACATTTCTTTTACCAAGTTGATATTTCCTCTACCAGTTGACTTAACCTTTCTATGTAAACACCTTGTACTATTTTCTTATTATTTTTTCTACTTTTAATTGCAGCTCTGATCGAAATGGAATCAATGGGGCCAAGCATCGTTCGACTCAAGGGTGTGGTATCAAATTCGTACCTGTGTATGGATGACGAAGGCATCTCACATGTCATGGTATGTAAAAGTCCACTTCTGTAATTTCTGTGCTGTAAGTGCACCCAGACCGTCATAAAGAATAAACACAAAATAAAACATTTTTTTTAATTTTGTCGCTGTTTTATTCACAGGCCATACCCACGGACGAATGTCTGTTCAAAGAAAAGTTGGGGGCGAATCATTTCCACACGTTTGCCTCTCACAAGTATAGCGGCAAAAACCCAGGGAATGTCACCAACGAATTCTACATCGCCATCAAGAAAAACGGTAAACTCAAGCATGGAACTAACACGGCTGCGATACAGAAATCGGTGGACTTTATGGTAGTTCCCACAACAATAAAATAACCAAAGTGGCATGCACATGGATTGAGATAAATGCAAGGATATAGAGAACCAAGGAAGGATCCCGATGTGCCAAGAACAGAGTAGACCCTGAATCTCCCAGCGACTTCTTTCGTTCAGTGGATCCTCGATAAAACGAATATATATGGGTTATTGGCCAAGCGTGAGGTCAAGATGGCGGGATATTGGCCAAGTTCTTTTTTTGCATGTTTATGGACCGAGACGAAGTCGAGGTCCATAAACACGCAAAAAAAAGAACGAGGACAATATCCCGCCATCTTAACCGAACAAGCTTGGTCAATAAAGGATTTATTATATGACTCAAAGGACGCTATTAAAAGACAGTAAAAGCGCGGGACGAACGGGCTACCCCGAGCGGTCAAAATGGCTCCATCTTGATCTCGCGGGTAGCCAATCACAGCAGGAGAATTGATTCATCTTGACCGCTGAAAGAGCCAGTCATATAATAAGAAGAGATAACGTTCGCGAAAACAGTGTCACGTTTGTCCGCTACTGCCGGAAAAGGACAACTCAGCAAGTTTTCAGATGAAAACCTACACTACTACACAGAGGCCTCAAGATTCCACAATATGGCCAACACATCTCAAAAGAAAAGTTAAGAGGTACGAGATGTCAAAACTGTGGCGAACAGTTGCATCACAATACAGATATAAGAAAAAAGCTGATCAAACAAACGACTTCGCTACTGATAAGTGGGTATGCAAGAGAGACCAAAGACTAAGACAATATAATACGGGTGGTACGCATTACAAAACAAGGACCACTGATTTGACTGAAACAAAAAAATACAGTTACCTCTCCAAACGGTGTTCACACAGAATATCATCTACCGTGAATTAGATACCAGTAACAAAGTGATGCACATCCGTTTTGTGAGTAGATAAAGTGACTCAGAGAGTGATGCAAGCGTACTTCCAAGCAGAGAATGAATGAACTCAATGCTGATCTTGGTGGCTAGTCCATTAAACTTGAGTGGGAGTATATCAGAGACAACCAGAGTGTTGAAGAATATAATGACATCAAGAGTGGACAAGTACAATTCGACAGAACCAGTTAAATTACTATTTTTTTTTTTCAAAACGTTATGTGCTGTGACTTCAGTAACAGTGTCGGAAAGAGCACGATGCCGTCCAATGGTTAAGTTCGAGGCCTTTGATTTTTAACACAAGTTTTAATTCTTAATTCTTATGACTATAATTTGCATTTTTGTTTTTTGTTTTTTTTCTTTTTGTTTCTTTTTAAGTTAGTTTTAGTCAATGAACCATAATAAAGCCTTTCCTTTGACCGTCAGGACCTCGAACTTGGCCCTAATATGAGAAACAGGTTCTTTTCATTTATGCTATTCTCTAAGACATAGCCCACTAGTGAACAGGTCACGTGATACCCAGCAGCACACAGCTAGCCCGTCCCAAAGCGCACGACCTAACAAACAGACACCTATAAAACAGAGTGCCATCACACCCAGGTGTCCGTAAAACAATGCAGCCAGTATGAAGGTACCAAAAATTACGTTCATGAAGTTATGGAATTTAATGGGGTTGCTTGAAAGAGCATTGTAAAATGCAGCTGCTGGCCAAATATTAAATAAATTACAGAAAAAAAATTAAGGGATTTGAATGGAGGAAAGAGGACTTAAAATGACTATACCGTCGTAAGAAATTCGTACAAGGAACTGCATGTGCTATTTTTCATGATGGTCACAAAAGGAAAGTCGTACTGAAGAAGTCAAAAGTATCTTCAAAGAGCTATTACCTCGATCTCCAAGTTTCTAAATCCAATTCATCTAGAAACAACCTATTTAAAGAGAACTTGAAAACCAATCAGATAGATCACATACATGCTATATTAAAAGGGCATCGACCGACGACTTTCAAATAAGGATCATCGTTTACGAATTTTATGAGAGCCTACGCATATTTTTTTTAATTACAGTGACTAACGGAACAGAAAATTATCAGAATTCTGGAAATTGAGTTCATACCTCATATGCGTACAACGTGCTTGTGATCATGCACAACTGAGACAAAAATAACTGATATTTGGACAAGAACGAAGACAAAGGCAGTCAAGTACTGCCCGTAATGGAAATTATCAGCATTTCAAGATCAAAAGTTTTCAGAGGATTTCAAGAAGCTTAAAAATATTTATTTGCATTACAACAATCGAATCTAAGAGGGAAAAAAATGCAATAATGATGACATTAGTAGAGTGTACATAACATTGAACCTTTAAGTTAATTTTGTTTTGTACATAGAGTTGTAAACGAAAACCAATTTATATTTTCTTCGGAGAGGACAACTTTGGTCGCCTCTTTTTAAATTAAAGTATTCATTATTCAAGAGACGTTAAATCAGATCAACACTACGTGCCATTATCCACACGATGATGGGATTTTAAGAATATGGTAATAAATCTTTGATTTAGCAATGGCTTTGGATATTTGATTTGCCGCCTCGAATCGTTGTGCATATGATTTTAAGGGGAATACTGGGGAAGTGGCCACCCTCGACCCCAGGGTGTCTCCGCCTTCCAGACAGCTGTTAGGGGTGTTCAAATGCCATTAGGGACAGCGCGTCACCCAAGCCGAAAATGTTTAGGGATTGGTTCGGATTAGGGTTAGGGTTAGAGGGGGGTTGGTAACTAGTATATTTGCGTCTTATACATTTTTTTGCATTTTCGCTTGGGTGACGAGCTGTCCCTAATGTCATGTGGCGTGTCCTGTTGGGCGCCTCTGGGCCGCCATTTTAAATACCGAGCAGACACTGGGGATAAATTTGGGCTTGGGCGAAATCATCGAAAATGATTCCTTTGGCTCCAGACCTTCAGTCTACTGGTCGCGTCTTGCAATAAAAACCACTCGAGGAGCATACAGTTCTATCGCCATCACCATGAATACGTTAAATACCGCAAATGACCCAAAAACGCGCTAAGTCTAAAGAGTTCAACAAAGTTCCACTGTATTATATTATACCCTGATTAGATATCAGAACTGTTATATCGAATTTTCTATCAGTTATAAAACTAGAGTCGAGTTCAGTTCAGGTCATTCATTTCACACTATATTTGTAGCCCCTTAAGGGTTCGACTGTAGATAGATCCAACTTTCTAAGCTTCTCAAATTTTAATCATGTTAAATTATTCTTCCAGTTTACGACTGCATGACCATGATTAAGAAAACTCCACTATGTACTTGTATGGCGAGGCAAAAACACATTTAAAATATATTCCCACTGCAACAAAATATTCTCAACGATTTTGTGTAAGTTACATGTATAACGATCTTTAATTCTGATGAAATGATCACAGAAACAGAACTTTATTTTGTTGACAATATTTCTACACTGGAGGAATAACTTTTTTGGAACTATCCAACCTAAATACTATAGCAAAATCGATTTTTTATATATATATAAATTATTATTAGTATTTTAAAATGCCTCAAAAACTCTTTTGCATCACTTATCTTGACCTCTTGATTCTCCAGTAAGAGCACAATGCATTATGGGTAGGCAGGGCAGTAGCGCCTGCCAATGCAATACCGAGACTGTCCGCCATGCTTGCCACACCCATTGAAAATTCCCTGTACTCTGGTGTAATCTGGAAAAGAAACAAGTTGTCATTAGTTAGCGCTGAATTGACCGCAAAGATTGAGCCCAAGCATTAGCAGCCATGGACAGCTGTTGTTTTCCATTGCTTGTTTTATTGATATGTGGGTACTTGAGCCTGAGCATTAGCTATGCCATGCTGATGAGGCCTTGGTATATGAGGCTTTGGTAGATTTAAGGGGTAATGCCCGCTACCTTGTGGCCTTAGTGCCCTTAGAGTGGCTTCAGCTTACTTGATCACATTAATTTGTGAAGTATCCCAGTTGGAGTTGTTAGTCGCGAGTTCACGGTTCATGCGTCACTATGCGTTCATCGACATATGGGCACGCGGGGAGTTTGGAGAGCACGAAAGATACACTGTACGTAAGAGTTGCCGAGGCGTAGATGGGAGCAACTCTAGCTCCTTGAGTGCTCTCCAAACTTCCCAAGTGCTTCATGTCTCGATGAACTCACAGCTGACGCATGAACCAACTGTTTTATAACATTTTCAACGTTTAAAACGTTTTAATATTGTATTAAGAGAAATTCCCTCTGCTACGTCATCAGCGTGCACAAGAGGAATATGAAGCACGCTCGCGCAATTGAATTTACCAGCTATGTTATAAATAGATTTAATATTTATATAATTATTTATGTATTTATTTATTTATTTATTTATTTATTTATCCATTCATTTATTTGTTTGTTTGTTTAGAACAGAACAAACAAAAAATGACCTCACCTCTTTGGATATTCTATAAAATGCATTGACATAACAGGCACCTCCTAAAAGTCCTTCATATAAGATGATAACGAACATTACCCACACGGACGGAAGGAAATGAAAATAAGCTGCGCACACCAGGACGACGAGATTGGCGTTCTACAATAAACCATAAATACGGAAATTTAATTAAGCTTCGCTGAAAAAACTTTTTCGCTGTGTTTTGGGATAACTGCCGAGCGAGAGACCCCGTGGAGATATGGGTGATCTTTGAAGCGCACCTACGAATAAAAAGCACAGACGAAAACATTTCTGGTGTTTTGTACCACCCTATGGAACTCACAAATGCTAAATTATAGCCGAATTACAAGGAATTTACAGCTAACCAAGTTACCTTTCAGTTTGCGGAGTGACGTTAAGGCTTTAACACTTGATGACATTAATCGAAATATAGAAGAGCACATATTTGCCCAGCAAATGGCAAACGCGAAGACGGTAACGTTTAGCAAAACGAATGCGTCTCAGTTTTCGGACGTCAGGACTGTACAAAAAGGGTTGGTGTTAAAGCGAAAAAACAAAACCAGGACAAACAAACAGCTTACCTGCAATGCAGCTAGAAGCCAGATCTTTTGAATGGGGAAAATGTTAACTGAGGAGCGAGATATAAACACGCCGATTTGATAATCTACTTGATACCTGTATAAAAAAAGATCGATATAAAGAATCGAACAGATGGTCTAAGTAAGGGAAACATGTTTTCCAAGGAAACAACTTGACCTGTCCAATTTCTGATATACAAAAGATAAGAGGAAGCCAGTCTTCCCAAGCCCCGGGGTTAAACTGGGGCGCTCACTGCAAGTCCTTTCCAAAAGGTGAAACTACTGTCAGAGTTAAAGCAAAGAAATAGAACTTGTGAGGCTATTCCTAGCCTCAAAAGAAATGCCACCTTCGATAGTATTTTGCCCTGGATTGTCAGATTTCCGTATTTTCGCCTTTCAGAACCCAGCGGTTACAGGTGAAAACGAAGGACAGAGAACTCTCAAAATAAAACAACACAATACAATCTTCCCACGCACAGAATGATGGGTGCCTTGAGCTGACAAATTACCCACCCAGCCCTAGCTGATCTCTTACCATCTGTATTGCTCTGCAGGAGTCAGCCAAATTCCATTCCAATAAATCAACTCGTGCTGTAAAATGAACAATTTATTTTGCAGTTACTAGTTATGCAATGCTTTGGAGTAGTATGCCTCTTCCTGATTGAAGCGATTTTGTATACTAAATAACAAGTCATGCATGAGTGCCAGGGCTTTTCCCGGTACGCTACTAGAAAGCTTTACATTTTTGTTTTTACGTTGGTAACTGTTAATTAGGTTGCTCCTGTCTTGTATAGAAATTGCAAACGGAATCGAAAAGCTTTACGAAAAAATACGAAAGTTTCCACAAAAATGTTGCCCCTGGGTTATCAGACCCTTTCCGCCAAAATGCCGATGATTAAAACCTCTCAGATATTTTTCGATGATTTCTGATAATTTTAGCAGATGGGCTAACATTGCTTTTTTCAAAACTCCACGACTCCAACGATTCCCGGAAGGGATCTGAAAATGTTTGCACCAAACCTAAAACTTATACCACCAGTACAATTTCCCGCCCACACAGAGCACATTTAACCAACTTTGTGACACTGTGACAAAAACCGGGAAATCACAAGAAATACCACCCACCGATACCACAGAATGTGCAACAGTATTCAAGCATTCGGATAAGACGGTAGGCGGCAGTGCAAGGAATTCGGCACGTAGCAGCGTATACCAAATGGGAAATATGCAAACAGGAAAACAGATTAAACTTACCAAGCCTTGATTAATAAAATACTCCGCAAAATACACGAAGAACAGCGGTAACATGTATTTCAGTAAGGGCTGGAGAGAAAATAAAACGCCGAAAAGGCACGGTTAGGTTTCACGGATATGAAACAACTTGCGCATTCTTTCAGTTCGCAAATGTGTTGTAATCAATAGATAAACAACAGGCAAATAAATAACACCTTAATCTGAAGCAATTTAAACGATCAGTGTTTTGTGTGACTTAAAACCACCTTGCAGAGCAAAATCAACAGAGCAACTGAAAGTCGTATCTGGTATAATAACCCTATTTGACGATCAAAATTAATGTTAAGCTCAGACTCAAAATGTTGAGAACAGCTTATAAAGACACGACAAGTAGCAATAAAGAAAAATATAGCAATACGCAGAAACTTGAGTTGTTATGGTCATTCGGAGAAAGAGACACCGGAGAGAAACGCCTCGGGCGTGCCAAGGACGTGTAACGCCAGGTAGCGCTCGAGAGAATACCACATCAATGAGTGAACTTTATTTCAGTGCCAGAGGGTTTAGCTAAATATAAGCTTATCGTGGACACTAAAAGACCATTCCATTTCTATTTTAAAATTTACAATCTTTTGTAAAGGCAAGGAAGGTTCATAAAATCTAAAATCTAAACTATTCACAGTTCTTAGTTCAAAGAAAATCTGATATTTTAAGTTCAGAAATTTATAGTTAATACAATTCCAATGCAAACGTGGTTAAGTGATGCATAAATTACAGTTGCTGCACGTGCCGTCAATAAGAGAAGTCAAGTCTTTCTCTCTAATGTTCCGTCTAAAGTTGTCCAGCGACGGTTGCTGTCGATCACTTGAGGATAGTCTGGACCAAAGGTACGGGCCCAGAAATCTGGATTTCGTGTCTGTGCTTTTCTCCGTTATTTTTAAGACAAAAACCAACGACTGGTTGCAGTCTAACCAATACATGACAAATGCATGAGAAGCTGTAAAAACGTTTACGGCGAGGGAAGTGAATACGTGCCAGAATATACAGAATATACAGCTAGAAGTCAGGCTACTCGCCGGGTGCTGGAACCGCTAACTCAAATAGTCAAATATACGTCAGCTGTGTCTCTATCGTGGATCAGCGTTTATCGGTTTTCGATCGAGTGGGTCTAAATCACTGAGCCGAGGTGAGCGTGAAAGGAATAACAGTCTTGCAGTGTTTACATAGCGATGATGAATCATACCTTGGTTATACGAAGTTTCGTCTTAAAAGTTAATGGATCCCTAGGTCGATTGTCTGCAAAGAACAGAGTGGTTTTATGTGAAATTAGCCATGAATATTAACGTTTAGCTCGTTCCGCTTTTGCCAACCAAGATGGAAAACAGAGTGCAAGTGAACTATTTACAGAGTATTTTCATATATATCATCATGAAGGATTGTCAGTTGAGTGTCGTAAAAGCAAAACCCAAGTAATCACTCTGACCAATCACAACTGATATAACAACGCAATGAGCCAATCAGAATTCGATGCAATAACATGTAGCCGACGCCAAGCGCGGGAAAATGAGCGCGTGCAAGTCGCGATCGGTTTTGGTTTTGGTTCTGCATGATTGGTTGAAAAAGTGGCGCGAGTATTGCCAACCAATCGTAGAGCGAAGTAAAAGTAAAAGTTATGGAGAGCAATAGCAAATACTAAGTTTCTGGTAACTTCTAGAATGTTAAGTCACGCAATGTTTGTACCAGAACCTTCTACTGTCACGCTACAGAACAATTTAGAACATTCTAGTAAATGATGTAATAATGATGTAATGGTACATAAATAGTTGTGTTAGAAGTTCCAAGAAGGTTCTAGAATATTAACTATTTGTATGTAAGGATTACAGTAGGTAGTTGTTGGTGTGGTGGCAGGGCGCAAGCCCTCCCCAGTAAGAGATACACTGGCTATAACCACTATAACCCAAGCGACTGTGGACAACGATAAAGCAAGTGATAGTGAATGATGCTATATTCCAAGCTACTGTAGAGTTCTACGAGAAGTGATTCAGTTGTGGATGTTCGTTGTGGACTGCAGCGGTCAGAAGATGAAATATAAAGTGAAGTGGAAAGGATTACACAACTGAGAGCTAGAATTGCCCTGCTGTGATGAATTGTGGTTGTTGTCGGTGGAGATCGACTGGAGAAGCTATACCGAGAGAAACATAGAGAGCTATTGAGGAACTTCATTCAAGGTCAAGTGGACCGAAAGGAGATTTCTGCGGAGACATCGCCATTTATTGTGGGCTTGTGTCAGTGGTGACTGAAGCTTTAGCAGTAGGCTTAAGCTAGTTTGATAGCAGATTGTATTGTTTAGAAATTGCTCCTTTGTAACTAGGATTTAGTTACGTATCGTTAAATAAATAAGTTGGGTTCATAAAAGAGTTTTGCAGTACATCTTTTCTGTCGGTTGAGTGATACGTATACCGTAACACAAAGCAAACACGTTTCCTTTCGATACTCAACTGTAAACCTATGTAAGAAAGCTAAAACAATAATGAGATAGAGCATAGAAAGTATATTGTGTTTGTTTTGGTTTTGCATCTGATTGCTTCGCTCTGTGATTGGCCAGCAAAACCCCCTCCACTTTCTCAACCAATCAGAAGGAAAACCAAAACCAATTGTGACCTGCACGCGCGCCTTTTCCCGCGCTTTGCGCTGGTTGCATGTAACTGCTTCGAATTCTGATTGGCTCATTGTACTGTCTCGGCCAGTTGTGATTGGCTGGAATGAATTGGTTTGGTTTTGGTTTTACGAACTCTAAATTGCAAACTTCTCAATGCCTGTAACTAGACTAAATAGTCAACCAACACAACCCTAGAAACCAGACCAAATTAAACCTGAAGTCGACTGAACCTAAGGATCCTACATGTGCTGACTCTTGAAAGATAGAGGTTCCAGCGATCAGCTACTGCATATATTGTACATTCTCTTACCAGTGCTGGTGAAGCTGTGGGGTCGAGCCGTGTACAACAGGGGCTCACGTTCCTTGAAATCTTCTGGTCTCTTAAGGATAAACCAGTAGCTATGATGTATGTAAACAAAATAAACAACAGAAGGAGGATAAGGAAAAAAGATCACATAAGACAAAATTTTATAAATTAACGATCACAAGGTCAGGTTAATAAAACTTCGTGTTGCCAGACAATTGAGTCGCAGCCAAACGGGTTGAAATGCATTGATGCAACTCAGCGGAGAATGACATCAACCCCAGGAGTCATTCTAAGTGTCAAGGTTCCTCTTTTCCCTAAATATTCAACACAGCAAACTACAGTTCAATAGTGTATGAATGGTAATGTATTTATATACCGCACATATCACATAGTCTCATAGCCTCCCACGCAGTCGTTTTTAGGGGACTCGTATTTCACCTCCTCCCCTAAAAACGACTGCGTGGGAGGCTAATAGTCTCATAGTCTCATGGCGGTCTACAATTCTTGTGTGTTGTGAGATTGAACTTCAATCATCTCTATTTGCAGGTGTAAGGTCTGTGTGGGGATATTAGGCCAAGGGATATGGGAGTAGGAGGAAGGGAAGTGGATGGTTTCGGATCCTGAGGATAGGTGTGTTGGTGTGGAATGGGGGGTGGGGGGGGGGGATTCGAACTCTAATAGGTTTAGTGGATGACGTCAGACCAGCCCTTAGGTCCCTTGCCATACTATACCCCAGCTCTGAGCCTCTCTCCGCAAAGTTGAAGGCTCGTTTCCTTTTCAAAAGCGCGGAAAAAGTGCAGTTGTTTTGGGTCTTGACGAACTAAACTTCAACGACTTTTTCGAATTTACCAAGTGTAATTCCACCCGCGCAAACCACCCATATAATCTATATGTTAATCCCGCAAAGAGCAATCCGTATTATTTTCCTATCTGAATTGCACATGAGTAGAATAGTCTGCTAGAGTCTGTTGTCGGGGCCAGCAGCTTGGACCGGTTTAGGAGTGGGCTCTCGGCAGGCGTTTCTTCAACATGTAGTCGGTCGGGAGTGGTTGGGGGGTCGTTGGTGTTCGCTCTTTGGTTGGTTTGGATTCTCGGCATCAGCATCACGCCTCATCTCGCATAAATCTATTTTACGTTACGTTACGTGTACGTTACGTTATGTGACGAAGGCATCAAGTGTTTATTGTTTTCGCGCTCATTTTTTCACGTGCATCCTGCGTGCTGTCTTGTGTTTGAGCCACGATGCATTTATTGAATGTGCGTGATTAACTCACCTAATTGCAAATGTGAATGGTATTACATTCATAATCAACACTGTATTCCTTGGAGAAACTCCAGCCGATGTGAATCCAGCATAAGACAAAGCGCCAAATACACCAGCACCTCCTGAGTAGTACAACGATAACCACACGATACTGAGAATTTCAATTTATATTTGCACTGGGTTGGCTTTACTGCGCTCTGTGATTGGCTAGTAAAACTCGCGCCATTTTCTCAACCAATGAAAAGCAAAGCTAAAACTAATATGTAGCGACTCACTCGCATGCATTTTTCCGCGCTTGAAGCCGGCTTCGAATTGTGCTTGATTTGTTCGGCCGTTCGCGTCACTGCTCTGCTTTTGATTTTACGGCGCTAAGCTTAAGGCCACTCTAACTCAGATCAGAATCGACAGAATGAAATCAACATCCCTCTGCACATTCAAGCAAAACGACAGTAAAAGAAGAGAAGTTTGAAACTACCACGGCCATACAGCCCACCATAACCGGAAATCAGAATGGCAGCGAGGGAGCCATCGGACAGCTTTGTGGTCCCAGCTCTTTTAAGTAAACTCCTATAGTCTGGATTCCAGTCTAGTCTAGTCTAGTCTAGTCTAGTCTACTTTTTTTTCTGATTTTTTTTTTCCATCTGATGCCATAGGAAGTCCAATCTCCCTGTCAAGGGGCGAGTTACCAAATAATTACTACCTCAACACAAGAAGCCTTACATGTATGTGCCACCCGGCATGAAGAGAGTAGCTAAATGAAAATCCTTTAAGGAAAGCAATAAAATACAAAGTACATTTATCTAATCCTTAATACCTGTCCCAGAGGACCACGCGGATACGACATTTCTGCAAGGCAGAAAAAAAAAACACAGCCAATAGTAAAAATTCAATCCAAGTCCTGGGAAGCTATCTCGAAACATGATGGTCTTCTGACAAGAGTGGTAAAGAAATTCAGCTTCATTCCTAAAACTAGTGGGAAAATTTAAGTCCAATGTCTTACTGCTCGTAAAACTGTATTGCAGCATTGCAGCACAAGTTGCAAGAAACACAATTATGTAGACAGTTACAGAACACAGTTCGCTGTTTAACCAGAATGGAGAATTGGGCTCTTTATTGTTTCCTCTAATGGGCTAAAGCTTTGTATCTGGAAAAATATATTTAAATTCTAGCTCTGCATGGTTGAAATTCATATTAATAATTATTTAAAAATACAGTATATGAATTTTTGAGGGAATAACTCTACCAACAGTTGGGTTAGAGCTGTATTCACATTGCAGGGCTCAATGGCTCTTAGTAATAGCAGTGCAATTAATTTCATTACAGGGTGCCATTAAAGACTGTAATTACAAGTAAAATGTATTATTTTAACGTCTTAATTGTAGAATAGAATGCGTACTCACTTGTCAAAATGTGTAGAGTAACTAAGTAGCGTAATTTCACCAAATCCTGAGCTTATGCTGGCACATACAACACCTGCATGTAAAAAAACAAACAAACAAAAATCAGGTTATCCTTTACACGTAACAAATGCACAACCAAAAGTAAAAGCAAAAGTAAGTTGCCACCAAAATCCACATACTTAAATAGCTCGAACAGTCCTATCTCACACAATTTGCTCACAATAAGTACATCTGGTGTTGAAATTCTGGTCACTGCATAACCCACTGCCTTAAGTGACTCTTCAATCAGCGAGACTGAAACTTCCAAATAGTATGCGTTCCCTACCTAAAAAGTCTTTTAACAAAAAAAATTCATATACTTTTATTGAAATTACTTAACGATGAAGATGATTATCTTCCTAAAAAAAAATGATCGTTGCGAAAATATCTGCTGGATTTATGGAACCAAAATAGCACCTTTAAATTTTAGCTCCTGTTATTGTAGATTATTATGTTACTGTAAATTATCTTTAGTTATTTTCTTGTTCTTAGTCAAAAGATCTAGTTGTAATCTGTACTTGAATTATTAATTAATTTTTGTAATTTGTGTTAAATTTCCTTCTGTGTTTTTAACATCCTTTTGACCCACCCGACTCACTGGCGACTAGCCTTTGCTACCTTCGGGTGGGTACTTTGTATCTGTCAAACCTTGTTGTTGTTGCGCTGTTGTTGTTAATCCATCGTTTCAATGAAATAAAGTATAAAGTATCCTTATATAAAGACACCCATTAAAAATTAATTTCTCTTGTAAAAAAAATTCAAAAGACATGTAATCGTGGCACCAGTTTGAGGCTAAAATTTGAGTACAATGTACAATAAGTCATAGAAGTTTAATAGTTATCTGGTTTACAAATTTTGATACAATGTGCAAACTCTGTCTACTCAGAAGCTCTGAATTTTCTTACCCAAGAGACTAAACCAAAGGAAACGGGAATATGCCACCACAAAGAAGCTTGCAAAGGCAAACAACACACAAATTGCAATTCGTACACTGTAAAATAATGAAAATGAAATTAAAAAAGCTAACCATGTGTATTGTTCATAAGAATTTAAAGGAAATTGTAAAAAATTAACTTTTGTGCATAGCCATAAATGTGTTAAATTTTGTTACCTGTACTTTATTTTTTGCATGTAGAATGGTGCAGTTATTTTTATAACCAGAGTTGGTAAAATATCAGCCAGTAAAACAGTCTGCAAGGGAAAGCAATATTGAAATGTCTATCACACTGCATATAATTAGCACTGTCAGAATTAAACAACAAAACCCATCCAGACCAATTAAAAATGTTACGTACATCCTCCCTGTTTTCAAGTTGAAATAGAAATACTAGCTACTGTAACAGCCTGTAGTTAATTTGTTAGGTCATAATTTTCTTTTCAAGCTTTAAGTTTATCGTTAGGTGTAAATTAATAAAGTTGTTGTCGCTGTTGTTGTTGTTGTTGTTTTCTTTTCTTTGTGTTTGGTTTTTCCATTATACAGGGGTACAGTGCATTTCATGTACCTCCTGGTACTCATAAATTATTAACATTGGATCCATCTCTCTATGTGAGAATGCAGATACACATTTGTTTTTAATTTATGTTCCACTAGAGGTTTACATAATTTTATTTTGCCTAGAGATATAATTATCATGACATTCATCTGTCTGTCTGTTTGTCAATCCATCCACCTGTTTTATTTGTTTCTTCATCAAGTTTTGTTTAATATTTATAGATTATTCATTCATTCACTCATTCATTCATTCTATGATTAAATGATAAAATAGTCTATTATTGTGAATTGTAAAATTAATACTCACTGGTTTTTTTGTTATTTTAAGTCCTTAAAATTTTAAACTCTTTATTGTAAAGACATGTATCAATACCTCCCTTGTGAGAGTACGGCAAATAAAAATATATACTAGTTAGTTATTCATTCACTCACTCACTCACTCACTCACTCACTCGATAATTACCTCCCTCTCCCTCTGACTCATTCATTCATTCATTCATTCATGCATTGTGTGAATATCAGAAACAAAAAGTTACCCCAGTTGATAGAGGGTTACACTCTAAACCATCAGTGCTATTGCCAGCAGATGCTGTCAAGCTTGACACTCCAGTTGTCTAGAAAAGAGCAAAATAACAATTTTGGTTCCTTTCCATAATCAAATGAGACATTCTTAGACCATTATCATTATTTTCAGACTAATAATATACATGAAAAAATTTCTCGATTCTGATTGGCTAAGAGGAATGCAGTTTTTAGGAAACACAATGCAGAGAAAAGGTAATTCAGTGCAGAAAAAAGGCAATTCAGTGCAAAAAAAGAGGTAAACAACAGACTATTCTGATTGGTTAATTAACAAAGGAACTGAAATTGCGCCAATCAAACGCAGCCTTTGAATGGCGCAAAGTCTGAAGAGCTGCAAGCGACTCTGCGAGCCAAAACAATGGCTGGCTTTTTGAGCACGTTTTCTTTCTTCGTGACCGCAATAACAGCAGAGAAACTGCAAAACAGCTCTAAAAAGGAGAAACGGCTGCGAAAAGCACTGTATTTTAGCTGTCTGTTTGGAAACAGTGGTGTCCAGAGAAGGGAATTACCGACGTGATTGGAATTAAGAGTCCGTTAAATTCAACACTACACTGGAGTGATGCCGAGATTAATAAACAGACAAGGACAAACAAGGCGAAGATAACAAACTAGAAAGCCTGAAGGTAATGATTACAGCGCTTGATAGACACTTAGCAAACAAAGTAGCCTTATAGCTATAGCCTGTAATTGTTTAGCCAGTTTTTACAGCTAAAAACGCTTTAAAAACATCGAGAAAACTGTTGTTTTGGTTCACCTTAGCTTCGTGCATTGCTTCTGCAATGTTAAGAAGCTATCTCGCAATTTTTTCATGTATATTATTAATAAGTAATCACATGATTTTTCTCATGCAATTTGGAATAAATAAGCACTTGTAAATTTTTTCAAAGACCACAAATTGCACGAGCCCGTATTTGTGAGTCTTTGAAAAAATTTACTCGTGCTTATTTATTCCAAATTGCACTCAAAATCATGTGATTACCTATACAAACTGAACAGCCAAATTGAAATTGCTAGGAGCAAATCACCAGTTACCCGGTACATTAAAGGGGCATACATACAGTAAGGCATTTAAGGTGCACATTTTCATATTACATGAATTTCTCTTGAAGTGAAACTACATGTATACAGACACCAATAATGCAAGAAGTACATGTATACCAGTGTGCAACCATTTCAGTGTCCACTTCAATGTGAAAACTTTCCAGCTACTGTAATTTGTTTAGGATAAATAAACCATAACTCATGACAGATGTTCTCACTTCTGGGTTGAGGCCCTACATGACAATAATACCTGTACTTCAAAATTTCAAACCATTTAAATAATGAAAAAAAGGAATTAAAAAAACAAACAAACAAACAGAAATAATCACTAAGAAACCAGTCTGGAGATGTGATCCTAATTGTCTTGAAATTAATTGGTTAACTGATGCTCAAAGAAATATTTCTTTGAGAAGCTATACTAACAAGCATCCAAAACCCGGTAATTGGTTAAAAATGCCTGGCTGTACTTCACTTATTTTAGCCCACTTCCGCATAATTTATTTACATACAGTCATGTATCTGTTATAAACAACTCTATCTTTTGATAGGATTATGTTTTACACCACACCATAAAAAATACATGTACATCAGAATGCACTGGAAAGCTGTTGTACGTTTGTCAGTTTTCTAGCAAACCTTTTCATTGTGCTCCACAACGAAACTGAAATGTGAAATGCCAAAGTAAAATAATGAAGAGAATATTACTTGGCCACCTGGAGATAAGAAATGTCTCTTCTCATGTTGAAAATAAAATATTTTACTCATTCGCTGTGCTCACTCGTGAAATATTTGTAATAGCCTCTATATAGACAAGACATTTTGTAGTAACTTCAAATGAAAAATACATTGTTTGAGAGACAATACTTTCCATAGCAACTACAGTTGTATGAAGCAATGAGTGATTCTGGTAAAATTTATAAAAACCAAGTTCATGACCACAGCAGTAATGTTTTAACTTATTGCTTACTTGGTTTCCCTGGTTACTGTCGTGTTCCGAAAGAATGTCATGGGCTGCACTTAACATAACAACATAACCAAAGTTGTTACACAGACCCAAAAGCCTATGAAGAAACAGGCAACAATTTAAGTGAAATGTAACTAAATCTCACAGCCCCCTTGGAAATGACTAAGGACCAATGAAAGGCAATCTCAAACATGAAAGGCAATCTCAAAACTAGTAGTTTCAGCAAGTTTGAGCATGTTTGGTTAGCCATCAGATATTAACTGAATTTTTAATATCAAGAAAATCCCTTGTAAAATTTATTAATAATTCATAAGAGTTTAATGACCAATCTTGAGTCACAATGCACACCTCTGTAAACTCCAATACAAATCAACTGCTGCATTAAATAACGTTTGTTATTATAATAATTTATAACTGGCTCTTTCAGTAGTCAAGATGAATCAATTCTCCTGCTGTGATTGGCTACCCGCAAGGTCAAGATGAAGCCATCTTGCCTGCTCAGAATCGCCCATTCGTCCCACATTTTAGTCTGTCTTTTAATACTGTCCTTTGAGTCAATTATAATAAATCCTTTATTGGCCAAGCTTGTTCAGTCAAGATGGCGGGATATTGAAGTCATTCTTTTTTGTGTGTGTGTTTATGGATAGAGATGATATCCTGCCATCTTGACCTCACACTTGCCCATTATAACCTATACAGTGCATATGTTGTGGTTCAAATTTTCTTTTGGTTTAAATTTATTTTAATCCAGTTTAGTTTTTTCAAACTAGTTTATTTTTTTCAAACCAGTTTATTATTTTTAAACTGGTTTGCTCTTATCAGCTGTCTAAAAAGGGCTTTTATTTTTGGGGTGTGGTTAAAAAAAAATGGGGCATGGAAATTTATGGGGGGTTACAAAAAGAATTTATTAAGAGAATTTTTTCACATCACTTTTTTCTTTCTTCTAACACCCCCCCCCCCCCATTCACTGTACCACTCCCCCCTACTCCCTGCTATCTAACACACTTACCTTATATCCAACTACACATTTTGCAACAAATTGTTAATATGGTTATCCTGACTTTTTACATCCCAGACTCTCTACCAAAAGGTTAATTTATTCATAGATCCCAAGTCTCTCTACCATCTTATCTGCAAGGCTTCTAAGCTATTTTCAAAATGACAGAAGCCATAGAAGAATACAGTGTTGATAAAGAGTAGTTTTACCAGAAAATAACTGAGTTAAATGAACAAACCAAAATTTCTGCCTCACCACTTATGAGTAGCCAAAAAACAGAGAAATGGCTTAAATGATTAGACATTATACAGCAAAATAAGTCAAAGAGTTGTCAATGAGTTTTTATGCAAAATACATTGTGAGCAGAAGTCAATTACTGCTAGAGTGAAACCTGTATAGGGACCACTACAAAGTGAAGTTTTCTTCAACATTATTGAAATAGACTTAATGGCTTTCAGAAATTGTGCCTGCAAATGTTCCAATCCACACACTTGGCTCATGTCAACGAGAGATCACCACACAAAGTTTGTCTGCAGTGCTTATCCCCTGCATAGTATTAGACAGCTACTACTGAAGTCCTGGGTGCTCTGAGAGAGTACTGTTAGTAACACATACATAGATAACCTGTGTAATTTAACCAAGGTTGTGCTCTAGCAGTGCCCTGGGGCCCCTGGCAACTTACTTTTGCCTTTGGGCGACAAGGAAATCTTAGTTTTTCACACAATTATTATGCTGGGCACCCTAGATTTCACAGGTTCAGAGTTTTGGGCTCCCCAAAATTGTTCTTAGATCACAGCCTTGTTAACATCATGTGAGATTGTAAAAAGGTAATTAGGTTGTAAATTAAAGTGATGTAATACAACAATTCATACAATACAAGGATGCCACAGTTTCACAAATTATGTATTATGTCAAGTGGCCATTGATTACTGTAACATGTAAAATGTCTGTAGTACAATTTACAACCTTAAAATTGTTACCATTAACTAAATTATCCATTTCTTGTATTATTTAATAAATTATAACTGGTAGCTGGCATGACCAAAGATGAGTTCTGATAAAACAACATATAGGCTTTGTAGTACAATCATATAATGTTGTGGTATGAAATTTTCTTTTTGTGAAATTATTTCATACCAGTATGAAATTTATTTCCTTTGTCTCCTATGAATAATCAGGATTAGGAGACAAAGGAAATAAATTTCATACCAACTGGTATGAAATTTATTTCCTTTGTCTCCTAACCCTAACTATTCATAGGAGACAAGGCAAATAAATTTCATACCAACTGGTGTGAAATTTACTTCAATCCTTTGTCTCCTAACCCTTGTTGGTATGAAGTTTATTTCCTTTGTTTCCTACCCCTAATTATTCATAGGAGAAAGTAAATTTCACACCACAACATATACAGTAGCATTACAGTATAGTCTCCCTAACCCTTCCATAAAAGCTAACCATTTAAAATCAGGGTTTAGGCCTAATTAGTAAGATCAGTGCCTAACCCTACCCCCCTAAACCCAATCTGTAACCCCCCCTAACCACTAACCCTAACCCTTTATTTAATGTTTTTGTGTAACTTTTTTGAGGCACATGTAAGTTCACTTAAAGAAAGGAATTAAAGTTTGTGTATTGAAGAAAAACTTCCCATGATTGTAAAAAAATAAACTGGTTTAAAAAACAAACTAGTTTGAAAAAAATAAACTGGATTGAAAAAATTTAACCAAAATAAAATATGAACCACAACACATATACAGAGTCCTGCTCAGCTAATCAGTATGCATTAACTTTCAAGAAGAATGCAATAATACAATAACTACTGGACACTAAGCTTCGCACTTGGGTCATAAATCAACAGGAAAATTAATGAAGAAATTAATGCTTTCTTACCAGAAACCAACAAGATTCCTTGCACTCTTCCTGCCTTCAACATTATGATGACTTCCAACTGACAAGGGAAAAACAACAGAAGCAATTGTAGGATCATGCACCATTAACTGTGCTGGTCTCTATTGGCACTGGTTACAGTATAGCTTAAGTTCACTGTCATTAACAATTTTTGTATAGGAACACAGGGCTCAAAATAACGGCCGGTCAACGGACAATGTCCAGTCAAGGTCAGCATTTGTCCGGACAAACCTTGGGATTGCCGGTCATTTTGACCGGACAAACATTTTGTCACTTTAGTTACAAGGGTTATTCTGTTAGCTTGAAATAAGATGTCACAACTGAAGATACCTATACACATGTACACTGACAAAGAGATTGAGAACTTTGCATGGGCACTCATATTTGGCATATAAAAGCAGTTTCTTTGTACATGCCAAGGACAGGCGAGGTCTCCGCACTTGCAGTCATTGCTCCGTAAGTTTTTGGTGCATGCAATGATCTTTTTTAGCAATACTTACAACGTAAATCACCTCCACACATTCTATGAGCAATTTATGATTACTCTTTTTTGAGTTATGATTGTTTTATTTTTATACAGACTGCCTGCCCTGCGTATTAAGTTTTACCTTGAAATAGATCTGAAGTAGTTATACATGTATGTATTACAACTGTAGGTTTAGCAATAGCAACTAATTTACACTCTTGAGGGCTTTAGTAACGCCTCTTTAAATATGTGAAGTGACAATCTTTTGCTTGTTAGGCTATTAGTTTAAAATTACTTTTTTCAATATTTTGACCGGTCAGTGACGAGACTTGACCGAGCTAAAATTTATTTGGCCAGTCATCATGACCGGTTCAGTTGAATATTATCGAAATCTTCAGATTTCATTCAAATGCCAGACAATACAAAGAGGAATTCAAATGTTCATTTCATTCTCGGAAGTACTGGTCAGTCGTGACATAGCTGACTAATAAATGGCAATAAAAGTAAAGGAAAATGGCTCCCTTTGGAACACCACTGTCTTCTAACAAAAGTTTCAGGCACGACTTACATCTAGATTAACAATACACTGCAAGCATTTCAGTGTACTTGTAACTTTTCAAATAAGAATTGAGCCACTAATAAGTGATACCGCAGATGCATGTAGCTTTGAAAGAGCCCACTGTAGTGTTTTTTGTTCGGTCGGTTATTAAACTACTGTTACTCATTGTTAATTTCACCAAAAAAGACATCACTGATGAAGGAAACAAGGGTCATTCTCTCCCCTCCTCTATCACTGCAGTCTTCGCTTCCCCATCACCCCCGGCCGGATGCGTGTCTGAAATAAAAATGGTGGGCATTGCGAAAAATTTGCATTGCAAGCTTAACTTATCAAGACGCACATTTTCTTTAACGATTTAAGCGCGCCACTGTCAAATTTCTGTTGGGCTTCCATATATCTTCTATGAACGAAACCAGACTATCGAGTACAATAATTATTTGTCATTTGTTATTCTGAAATGCCAACGAATTATTATTTTTAACCGTAAAGGTCAGACTTAGCTAATCTGAGCTTTAGGACTGGGCTTCTCTTACCTTGTTCAGCTTCATCGTCTGTATTGTTTGGAGATGGCTCCCTCCCAGGATCAATTTCTTCACTCAGTTTACCGTCCATCTCCATTGCATTGTTAACGGCAAAACTCTATAAATTACGCTAATTCCAGTTAGCTGATGTGGGACAAAGGTAAATGCTATCCCATAACGCAACAGGACAGAAGTCAGAGCTAAAGGACTGGGCTATAGAAAGCCTGTTCCAGGCTCTCAGATACACAATTCTCGCTACGGTATTCCATTCGATTGACTATAAGAAATAGGCTCGTAGATTACGTCGATTAGGACCGCAACTACAAGGGCAACCCTAAAACATGGAATCCGGAAACGGGAAACCGAAAACCAGAATCCGGAATCCGGAAACCAGAAATCGGGAACCGGAAACTATAACCGGGAAAAAGAAAACTTGATTTTAGTTAAAAATAGAGTTGTAATCAGGATAAGTCATATTGAAATGAAAAACGTTTTCTGGTTAAAACGATTAAAAACATAAACTTTCGGCCATCAGTCTATAGCCTTTAACGAATGAAAAATGTAGCGCGCAAACGGAAATCATCGACGCGGATAATAACTCAAAACTGTTGCCTAGGCAATACTCAATTTTATTGTAATTAGACCTCATTTACATTTTCATCTTCTAGCTTTTTTTACACTACTTTTTGTGTTTTTATTCTCAAAAAATTTTTGCACCTTTTTCGTATGTATTTCCGTTCGCGCGCTATATTTTTCATTCGTTTAAGGCTATAGACTGATAACCGAAAGCTTATGTGTTTTAATCTTTTTAACCAGAGAACGTATTTTGATTTCAGTTATTTATGTCTAGAATATTTCAGGCGTTAGAAATTTGTATGGTAGTCTTTACACTAGGCTGTTAAGTAAGACTTATAAGGAGCTGCTAAAGTTTGACTTTTCCGAAATATGTGTGTGAAGGCTTAAGTAAAATCTTAAGTCACTTTACTTTGGAACTCATTCTAGTCGGAAAATTGAAATGATTCAAGAAAGTTTCAAGTGACTTGAAACTTGTGGTTTCTTGAGCTTTGAGGCGGGCGAAGCCTGTAAGTCAATCTATAATCATATAACTTAAGTTATATGTTGAAGGAAAAACGTTACTTGTGTGTGAAGCGTTAAATCCGAAAAATTTACTTGAAAAATCAAAAAATTACTTGACTTGAAATATTCCTTAGTTGACCTTTTCTCTAGTGTAAACATTACCATAAAATAAAATTGTCCTGTATGTGTGTGTGATCGTTTCGATCCGTCGGCGTGTTCCACACGAATTTTGTACGTGAGTTATTATTACCCACTAACGGGAAATCATTGTTCCCACGGTGATTTTGAAAAGGAAAGACTCCGTGCAGAAAAAAGTTAAAACTTTTTAGTCGCTCAGATGACGTTTACAACTCAGTACAGATGAATTAGTGACTAGCTATAATAAGTCTACAACCAAAACTCTTCAAAAGATTTCAGAAATATAAAGGCCCGGCCAAACGGATCCAACATGTTGATGCAACATCGTCCAACATTGTTGAATCCAACATGTTGCACTCGTTTGGTCACCATGTTGCACGATGTTGCATGATGTTGGATGATGTTGGACGAAGTTTAATATCCATCAAACATCGTCTTCAACATCATCCAACATTTCTTTTGTTCTCAGGTGTGAACAACAATGTTGCATTCGTTTGGCCACTGTTTTCAACAATGTTGAACGCGCGCATGCCCACTAAGCTGACTTTTGCGGTATTTGTATTCATTGTTTTTCTTGCTTCGCGCGTTGCCCCGCGAGTGTTCAAGATACAGTATCACGAACGAGGAAATTTTCGATCTCTCGACGAAGAAAGCTCTAACACAAGCGATCTCTCTTCAAAAAGAAATCGAAAGGGAAAAGGAGTAGCTGAAACTAGACCAGCGAAAGCGAGAAGGTCGTCTTACGCGGAGGTCGAAAGACTTAAGCTTGGTTTTCACTAGCGACGCAAGCACAAGCGCAAACATAAGCGCAAGCATAAGTAGCTTATGCTGAGTGAAAACGAAAACTACGCAGGCGAACGCAAGCATAAGCGCAAGCACAAGGAAAAGGAAAAATTTTGATCCTTGCGCTTGTGCTTGCGCTTATGCTTATGCTTGCGTTAAGCCCGTTTTCACAGTGAAATAAGCGCTCTTGTGCTTGAGTCGCCAGTGAAAACCAGGCTTTATGTACAGTTATCGGTCTCGCAGCATTTTCTGGGCTAACAAAGACAATATGGCACGGGTTTGTTTTCTAAGGAGTCTTGGAAAATTTTGGTCCCAAACCCTTTAGACCAAGTGTTGAATCCAACATGTTGCATTCGTTTGGCCACCTCGTCCAACACTGTGCAACATCGTCCAACAATGTTGGATGATGTTGCACTCGTTTGGCCGGGCCTTAAGGCAATTTTGCCTTTTGTGAAATCAAGTTTTTCCTTTTTCCGATTATAGTTTCTGAATTCAGGATTCCGGATTCCGGATTCCGGGTTTCGAATTCCGGTTTCCGGTTTCCGGTTTCCTGATTCCGTCTTTTAGGGTTGCCCCAACTACAACATACCTTTACAACATGTTATGGACCCGATCAAGAGATTCTTATCAGCACGCGCCGACTCTTCCAACCATCTTTCGTGGTTCTTTGGGAGGGCTGCCGCCAGCTATAACGGTCTCAGTGCCCCGCAACAGATAAAGATCTATGGCAAAGATATAATTGGCTTGCCCCATCTTATACGCGACGATCCTATCATCCATATTCCAAGGGGAGAAGGCGTGGGTTTCGTTTTCTTGACACTCCAGGGATTCATGGGGCTAAAAATAGGCTGAGCACTTTGTCACCCACTTCCCCATTTTTCAGTCACACAAAGTTGTTGCTGTCCTTATTATAAGAAAAACAAAGGGAGGTTGATTAATTGCATTGCAATCTGTTTGGCAATCCACACAAGTAGAAGCCGAGATCAGCCGTGTCTTTCTGCTCCACGTACAACGTTTACCTGAGCGTATAGTAGAGTCACTCTACTGTACGCTCAGGTGAACGTCGTACGCAAAACTCTTCAAATCGCTAAAATTCGCTGTTTTCAGCTACAAGAACCAAACTCAAAATACCCAACAGTCACACAGTTTGTGTGGGTTCCCTGTGGTCGTTGGTGCACGGGGACCTGGAGGCAATTAACTTAGCACTAGCCTCGAAAACCTTGTTATTGCCCTAATAAGGCGCTGTGCACACCTAACTAGCATGCTGTCGCTAATTATCAGGGAATTGAAGCAATTATAAGGGGGATACCTTTGTGAAGACAAAGGGGGATACCAGGGGGTGTACTCCCTATAATGGCCTATACGGGGAGTCTCCGCCCGAAAGGGGTACCTTTTTCACGCTTCAGGTGTATGAAAGGGTAGGGATTTCACGAGTCGAAGTATATGAAAGGGTAGGGAAATCTGTCATTAAAATATTTCGAACATACATACCTTATGAAACTTTATGACTATACTGTTAAATTCCAAAGGAAGGTATACGAAAGGGGTACCATTTGTCAATGGAAGGTATACGAAAGGGGTACCTCTTCTGCCCAAAATGGTATATAAATGGGTAAGGGGTCGGACCTCGGAGCGGAACCTCCCAGTCAGTAATGTTTTCAGTACCCCCAACCCCCCACCACCCCCTCACCACTGAGGCTTGCGGCCTCACGGTTCAGACTGGCTTTGCTCGGTAACTGAACATTCTCTGTCTTTACCGTGTTCGGTCCTCCTCATCAGTATTGTCTTCTGACAAAGCGAGTCCCTAGCTGGAAGAAATAATAAGTGATGAAACTGATTAACCTCAGCAATTATTTGGTTTGTTTATTTACATGTAGGTACATTGTTATACTATTTTAGGTTTCCATGTGTCACGCAACGCGATTTCTAACTCCGCTTGTCATAATGACCATTTCGTTTTTGTATTTTTAAATTGCCACCAAGTGCAACAGCGGCGGGTAGAAAAGCTGGAAATTACAGGAAGAGATTAAAAATGCGCGAATTATCACAAAATATAATGAGAAACAAAAACGCCTTTACTTGTGTCTTTATTTTATCTTATTTTATTTCATTTCATTTCACTTTTAAAATTGATATTTAAGGGGCTCTCGCATACTATTGCCCTTATTAGTGTACGTCGCTAAGGAACTGTAGTTTTCGATCCTTCTTGAGTAAAGTGCATGTTTTCTGTGGCTTTTATTTTATCTTATTTTATTTCATTTCATTTGACTTTTAAACCTGGCCCCAGTTTTTCAAAGAGCGGATAACTCCATCCGGTGGATTACTCGCTATCCATCGGATAAAGTACACCAGTTGCGATACAATTTATCCGCTTGATAGCGACTTATCCACTAGATAGAGTTATCCGCTCTTTGAACAACTGGGGCCTGGTATTTAAGGGACTCTCTCATATTATTCCCCTTATTAGTGTTCGTCGTTAAGGAGCTGTAGTTTTCGATCCTTCTTGAGCAAAGTGTTTTCTGTGGCTTTAAGGGTTGGGATGCCTGTGGTTTTAATATCCCTGATTATCCTGTCTGGCCTCGTGACTACGGAAGTATGTGCAGTGTATACATTTCTGTTCCTCTTTAGACAGATTTTCCCTTTTAGTATGAAATTGCTCCACACAAAACAAACTGACTTGTATGGCATGTGTCAATTTTCCAATAATGTACATGCGTGCCAATCTAATTTATTGCCAATAAAAGACCTAATTTTGTTGCTTAATTGACAGACGTGGACGAAAAAATGCGACATCGTTTTTAGGCCTGGCGCACTCGCAAGAAGCTGTACAGTGGTAAAGCGGAGACGAAATTTTGATCTTGTGACTGCTTCTGAAATTGTACTTATTGGAGCTTTATACTTTCTTCAAATACAGCGTTAAAGGAATTTGCAGCGAGCTACAAAGTCATAGAACAAACAATCCTATTTCAGGTTTTGCAATATGCAAAGTGGAGGGCGAAGAGTTTGCTCAAACAATTTACGGCCTGAGGTTTTCTAAACCCATTGCTCGATCTTATGGAGCCTAAAAACAAGACAGAGACGGCCAAGTTCTGTGGGAATATTTTAGTGCGAAGGACCAAGAGACGCAGCTTTCTTGCGAAGTCGTTGTTCGAAGGAGTCTTTGGGGTGCTGACGGATATCTCGTTTGAGTATTATCGCAGCTCCGCACAATGGGTGAGTTTAAACAGTTACGGCTCAAGGTGGCCAGCTTAATAAATGTTTAAATCATGAGAAGAAATCAACTTGATATTTGGGTTCGAGAATCATCTGCTAAGGAGGTCAGCACTAAGCTCTTTGCATCGCTCACTTTACTGTACGTAAAGGATACTTTAGGTTCAGAGCGAGCTAGTCTAATAGCCAAACTATATTGGAGACTATCTCTATGAGCGATATTTCATAGCCCAGATTCAAATGCGAGGATCCTCCTGTATTTCGAAGAGAACGGAGATAAATTTCAGATAGCTTCATTCCAAACTGCTGCATGGAACGAGCCTTCTTAGGAATCTTGTCTCACCGCCTTATTGACTTTCTCAAAATTCCGTGCATGCATATCCATATAAGACAAAGATGTCATTAAAGAATTCCGCTCTAATTCTCTAAGTTGATACTGTATATACTTTGCGGTTATCCTGAATCGCAGTTAAGACACTGCTCAGTAAACAACAAAGTCAAACTTTAAACCTCAGTGATAACACCGGAATTTACCACTGAACCGTATAGAGAGAGCAAAATTATTTTTTTTATTATTATTATTATTTTTTTTTACTTTACTGGACTTGCCAACTGAATTACCTTCTGAAAATATGATCAGTAGATTAATTACACTTCCAGGATTCAGATCAGTCTATTTAAACAATTTGAGGCTTAGCCAAAACCGGTCACCTGCTTTTTTCTCATTACTGAGTCCGATTATCGCATAATGGTCTAACCCAGATCGAGGTGGTTCGAAAAAAGGATATTTTAAGCGTAATAAGGGGTGAATACGCAAAAGAGAATCAGTATGTGGTACTTAATTTTGTTATAATTATCAGTAAGATGGACTGAAAGAGTCTGGGTCTGAGAGGGTTAAAAAATTCCAAGTCGGATTTTTAATTAATTCGGTTTTATTGTACCACAATTCATTTGAAAGCGGCATAATCCGCATTGACATAACCTGCGATGAGACGTTGTCTTTTTATGACAATTACTGAACACGCAACACAGATTTTCGAAGAAAGACTGCATTGCGGTTGATTTAGTCACCGAACGCCGCGATGAAGAGTTCCAGCTTCCGTTTCGGCATTTCAAATCTGAGAGGGTGAAGGGTGTTACTATGCTGTCCAAGTTGAAGCGTGTATGTTGTACATCATTCTTTAATTATTTTGCTTTGTTGACCTCAAGTTTGTCGTCTTTGGTTTTCACAGACAAAAGGAGAAGAGCCAGAATTCTCCATCGACGTCATCAACATCCAATCAGTTGAAGAGGTGGACGACGGTGCCTTTGGGCAGCCGCTTTGTTTCCAGGTTAGCCGGTCAACTCGTCAAGTAGTTTGTTTACCTTTCGAAAGAAGATATAGAAGAGATTCAAAACTTGAGAAACTGAAGTCGAGCTATAGCACTGAGACCTTCCCTATCGTTTTCTCTATTCTCGATAAGTATCCATTTCACTCCATGAAGTTTGCAAGCTTCTGAAATAGCGTGACTGCCCCCCCCCCCCCCCCCCCTGCTTGGAAAGAACACAATCGTAATCCTCTTTCAAGCTCTTTCTTTACACAGCTCATTTTGTCTTTCTACGGGTGAAGAAATCAACCCTCTCGATCCTTCGCCACCATCCCCTCAACCCTCCCCCCCCAAACCCCCCCCCCCCCCGAAAAAAAAAACATAGTTCCAAAGTTTCTTGAACGAATTAACGGGAGCGGGTCCATGTTGACCTTTTGTGGTCTACGTTTCTTACTGAACAACGTACAGTGCTTATCAATTATTACGAGGTGAGAGACTCTGAACAGACAATGTTCCTTCCTTTCTGTCTCATGACATGTACTGTTGCAGTTGCTAAATTGATTTACTTGTAATGTGTCTGTCCCAGATAACATATCATTGTCGCACTAAGAAAGACAATTGCAACACACGAACTCTTTACCTGTCTGCTTATGAAGTGGAGGAACTTGAGTCTTGGTTGTGTTCTTTGAGATTAGGTAAGTAAGTAAAGTAAAGAAGCCATTAGCAGAGAAATTATGTTTTGAGTTCTACCAGTGGGAAATCAGTCGGTGACTGTGTACTTTGTCAAATTAATCGGTTGTAGTACTTGGACCAATGGCTGATTTATTATGCAAAATAACTGATACACGCATTGTAATCATTTGGTCTAATTCGTTAGTTTTCCTGTAATCAATAGAGAGTTTTCCAATATGCACGCACTGTAACGATCTGTGTAAGAGCTGTTTCGGTTCGTACGGAGCGGAACAAACCTGGCAGTCGGTCCGTACGGTCCGTCAAGTGCAACTAACGGTCCGGAACAGTGAGACAGTATTTGACAGTGAGACAGTATTGGAGTGTTGTAACGCTTTGTACTTCTTTCAGTTCTCTATTTAATACCTGATGAATTATTAGCTTGTCTAGACAACCCAGTTATCCTGGCCCAGTACCACTCCGGTCGCTTCACCGGGAAATCATGGTCGTGTTGTAAAGCTGTGACGTACCGAAACTCTCCAGGGTGCAAACCATCCACAATTTATGGCAAGTATATTTGAAAGCTTTTTATATATTGCGACGGCCAAAATTTGTAAATCCCAGGTACTCCATTAGGATGACTTACTCGACGGCAAGCGTTCTCTTGTCTTGTTTTTCAGGAAACTATGCTCATTTTCTGCTGCCCTTTCTTATACTTGAATTTTATTGCTACCTGTTTGATATATATATATATATATATATATATATATATATATATATATATATATATATATATATATACTAAAAACAATGAAAACCCAAAGTCTTCTGTTACTTTGCTTTTGCAGAAGACTTTGGGTTTTCATTGTTTTTAGTATCATCATTCGACACAGAAGTTTACAATTTCTATATATATATATATATATATATATATATATATATATATATATATATATATATATATATATATATATATATAATTTCGTTGCCCTTTGGCATAATTAACTCAAGGATAGAAAGGTACCCCTGTTGAGAAGAACCTTTATAGACTATGTGTAGCCAGCTATGTGACGTACCTCATTCCCCGGGCCAGTTTAATCGTTTTATAAGGCAGTAAAGTCATGTTATGCGATATGAAACTTCTTATAAGTTAATCTACGTGTGCTTTTTCTATTGTACCCACAGGCATTCCGGAAATTAAAAGACATAAGGTACTAAGACATAAATGTTGTATAAGATAAGAGATAATAAATGAGAATGAAGGAGTTGCTTGTGGAGTTAAGTTGTTTGAGTCATTGGCATTTTTACCCATTGGGAACATTAAAGTCTTCTCAACCACATTTGACGTCATATTGTTAAAATTAAAAACGTTAGGACTAAGAATTAATACTGCCTGCGCCCTTTGATCACATAAAGATTAAATTGATTCATAATTCCCATACCGGTTAAAAACTTTGATGCCCGAAAAGTATTTGCGCAACACAGTTTATGTTGGCAAATTATTCAGAAAGTAATCTAGGGTTTAGGAAAGTTTCCTGCACACCATAACTGCTTTCAAACGGTACATTTTCCCATTTCAGTTTCATTTTATGTTCCATTTAAGTTTCTCCGGAAAAGAAATTTTTATGTCTTCTAACGCTCACCAGTCCTTACTCAAATTATTCATTCAGTCTAAGTTTTTATCATTTAATTGTTGTTGTTGTTGTTCTTGTTATTTCCTCATCTTCTTTTTTTTTTTATCATTGTGGAATTCTCTCTTGCACTAGTTATCGCCTGCTATCGCGTTTACTGGCTTTGGGGTAGTTGCTCGAGAGTCCCATTACTCTGATATGCCAGGGAGCCTTCCTTTCAACACGGTAAGGGAACTCGGTGAAGGTAAACGACTAACACATTTCACGTAATACTCTAGTGCCTGACGCCACATCAGGCAGCAAAACTACGCTTGAACCTCTCGTTGGCGACCATCCAGAATGCTAGTCAGGCGGCTGTGCTCGCTTACGGCAGGTGGTCGCTGTCGAGAGGCCAGACCAGGTGGGGTCTGCATTTAGGGTCATTATCAAATGGTAATTGTATACTCCATGCCCTGATGCTCATCAAAACCAAACAAACAACTCTATGAAGCAAAGAAAGTCGGTAGCCAGGGTGATGGCCAGACTGATAATTGTTTCGCTCTGACAAATCATCGCAGGACCTTTGGATAGCTCAAAGTGGTTTAGCGATTCCCCAATTACTTACTGATTAAATGTCTCTTGTTCCGACATCTAGAGAGAACTAACCATTAGATTGTTTGTGCTTTAAACACTTCAAAAATATATAGATTTAGCCAAGCCTAAAAGCGGAGCTCCACGGTTATTATTGTTTCTTTACTGGCGTTGAGCAACTTCGCATGGCTTTCCTTGCGCGAATATTTTGTGTTTAAAGCAGTCAACAGGAATTGACCGCGGTTCAAAAACCTCAAAACATTAAAACAGTACAAATAAACAATACACAACGCCTATGTTTGTTCTAGTAAGCTTGAAAAATTACTAGGCAATTTTGACATAATCAAGGTCAAAGAGGAGTACCAACCTAGCTGATAGTTTAGAGCAGTAAACAGGAAATGGCCGAAGTTCAAAAACCACAAAAAAACAAACAAAAAAAATGCAAGGAAACAAATTAGGATGCGAACGTTTCTTCGAAAAAACTTGGCGAAGGTGGACACGTGGTAATCTAAAATTGCCTTTGTTATACGTGTATTATGCCTATGAAGTACGTCTTGTCTAATCAAGTCCATATCGTGATTAATTAGGCCATTGATGCATTTGTATACGTGTACACACCTTCTTTGAAATCGCCTTTTCTCTAGAGGCAGCCACTTGAGAACGGCTAATGCCTCAGTGGAGGATGAGTACAATGGTCTATTTAAAATAACTTTAGCGGCCTTATTTTGCAAAACTTGCAAACTAGACATAAGGGTAATATTATGTTTATCGCCCCATACTAGATCAGCATATTCAATTGCTAAGCAATTTTGACATAAGCTTAAGTGTCGGAGAAAAGAGAAAAGGAAAACAAACGTTAACCGATGGTTTGGATAGGCAATCGCTGGGGCCGAGAAAAATTAAGGATTAATATCACTTGTGTTTTCACAAGTTTCTGAAAAGTGTCCTCTTCACTCAGAACACAAGTAATACTAAAGCCCCGAACCGTGATTTTCCTGAACATTGTGTTTGACAAACAAAACGTTGGGTGACTAGCCGACAAACAATTTCTCTCTGCTAGCAGAGGTCTCTGCCGGCGAGAAACCTCTGCTAGCAGGGAAACAAACAATGTTAAACCAAACAAAACACAAAGCGAGTACACAGGACGATTTATGCGTGTTATCGCTGAAATTTAAAGTTATGTGCTTCATTTAGTTTGCTTTTACTGACTGTGCACTTTCTCGGTTGGGTTGGCAAAACGATCAAACATTTGTTCGTAGAGCGAAATGATCAGATGAAAATGTTTATGGAAAGCCATTTCAATGCAAAGTTGAGAGAGGCGGCTAAACGGTCAAACATGCTCTTCCAACACGATGTTGGATGAAGTGTTTGATCCATCGCTTAATGCTTAATTTTACAAGGACGCATTGCGATTACGTGCAATAAGATAACGGCAAACGTTTTTTTGAGGCTGTCGAGGCACCGACGTCGAAAAACACTGGAAACAGTCAGCCAAGCGGAGTTTAAACACTCGTTCGCTTATAAGCAAAACAACTAAGCAAACAAACAATTCAACTACTTCTTTGCGTACAAAACGAGTAGAGATGATCGTTATTTATATCCAGTCGAGAAAAAAAAGTACAAATTTCATTCCTGAACAAACGTAACAACGATTAAAGGTGATTTGCAGTCCGTACTGCGCAGTCTCAAGAGTTTGTTTACGCTTTTTGTTTTGATTCATGTAAGACGTCACAAAATGTAATGTTTCGCAATCACTTACATGAAGTAAATTCAAAGTTCATGTCAACCGCCATTGTTGATGCAAAGCTTTTATGCTTCGTTCTTTCCGATATCACCAGAGAAAACAACTTCGTAGCCGTAAAAATCAAAGAAACAATTGGGAAAAGAATTTAAAATGCCTCAACTATAAGGTAAGTGGTTCGTAACGAATAACATCGATTCGAATTCCAACGTGTGAGCCTCACAAACATTGGGATGCTGAGACTGCGCAGTACGGACTGGAAATCACCTTTAAAGCAAATGTTCAGCTTCAATTTATTTAATTCAGTCACCTGTGTTGTAGAGGTTGGTACCACTTGAAAATACGAATCCACTTTATTTAAAACACGCATCTGGAAAAATAGCAAACGGTTTGTCCAAAGAAAGAACTTCTTCCCCTAACTTTGAGCTACTCGTTCCTCCCATTAATGCGGGTGAACTGTTAAGTGAACTTTGTTGGTGAGCTACGAGATGCCGCGGTAAAGTGAAAACCCTTGAAGCGTTGAACCATTTTCTTTTTCAACCACACAGTCCGGCCGTCGATTATGCAAGTCAAACCAAGTTTTAAGCGTTTCCTGAGACAAATCATTTTGCTCTTCTTTCAGTGGGGTATCTGTGAACGAGTTCTTTAAGCGCGCGGAAAATGCACCCTCGTTTTGGTTTGGATGTCTCGTTTTGGTTAAGTTAACCTGGCTTGAGCCAGCGATCCAATTAAAAAAACCAGTACCTGGTCAGCTGACCTCGATCAGGTCTTAACTTGAGCCCGCGATATGTCACGTCACACTGGTCAGCGGATACCTTGTTTTGACAGCTGTCAGTTTGCTATAAGATAAATGTCCAGTATCAAAGACGTACGCTGTAAACTAGCTGGTCAGCTGGGCCAGGTGGACTGAGGTGGAGTATGGCCGCCATGTTGGATTATTATGATTATTATTAGGATATTATTAATTATTGGGCAACTCCGTCGTCGTCGTCCGCGCCCACGAGCAATACGGCTAGCCATTTTTACCATGAGAAAAGCAGTTGACGGGTTTCTATAGGTATGGTGCTCCGCTATTAGACATTTCCATGTTAACGAGAGTTGAAAGCACAGCACATTTGCACCGTATGTTTAAGATAGAATTTTGATACAATAGAATATGCGGTTTTCGAGCCACCAATGGGTTTCGACTGTAGTCCAATTTCGTTTGCTTTAAGAAGTCTCACTTCATTTCTATCCTTTGGCAAAATCTTTGTATTCATGTCATCAGTGCATCCATTGATCCATGAACTGGTTGTGGCTAACGTACTCTCAAAAATTGACAGTTTTAATGCTTTGCTTTTTGGATTACCTAACACCTTAATCTCCAAACTACAGAATGTTCAGAATGCCGCTGCTCGAGTTGTCGTTGGCGCTCGAAAGAACGATCACATCACACCTATCCTTATTATATTCAAGATCAATCTCCTAACTTTTAAATCTCCTAACTTTTAAATGCCTCGATAACTCCGCACCCTCGTACCTTCAAGAACTTGTCAACATCTATAAACCTGTGAGAACTCTGCGCTCCACCGCTGATGGACGGAAACTTAAAACTGTCCCTTACTCACTTAAAGACTTTGGCTTTAGATCTTTTTCAGTCTCTTCACCTTTACTTTGGAACAATCTGCCACATTTTGTTCGCTGTTCAGAAACTATATCAGTTTTTTAAATCAAGGCTTAAGACATTTCTTTTTAGAAAATATAATTATTAATAGTGTCCTTTTTTTGGGGGGGGGGGGGGGGGCATTTTGTAAAGCGCTTAGCCTTACAATAAGCGCTAAAAAATACGTATTTATTATTATTTATTATTTTATTATACCTATTCATCCACGACCATCAAGACCACACCAATTTTTGCTTCAGCTTTATACCTTTTGACTGACCTTTTGACACGTAGAACTGACTAAATCACTAATTCTTTAATGCTTTAAGCCTACCTGTGTGTGGCAATTGACTCCCGGGCATCCCGGGCATTGACTAGGGCATAAGCGCTCTTAACTTGCAAAATAAATCACGATTTTCCCTTTAGGCTTAGAAGTCGAAGACATACCCAAACACTTTGGAATCGGCCGAGGTTCAGTTTTCAAATGCGGTACCCTGCAAGGTATCACAATAAGCACGTCTAAGAAAGGAAGGTTGAGGAATCAAACATCTCGTTGAGATAAGTACAAAAAAAATAGCGGGCCACCATTCTTAGGGAATCTAACTTCTTGTTGAGATAAACGCTGAAGCTGGTGCATAAGAAACAAGCTGGGTCGAACACGCAAGCAATTGCCGACACCAATGAACTTGTTATTCATTGCTATAATATATATTGCAGGGCGATTACTTGACAGTCTCTGACGCCTCTGGCACGGTGGAATGGAAGGCATTCTCAACAACATCGTAAGTCATTTTCATTTTCGTTGCCACTCGTTTGAATTATCCAAGTACAGGCAGCTCCACTTGACACCTGGTTCCAACTGTTCAAAGAGCGGAACTTTATGAAGCGGATAATTCGATATCTACTGGGTGAACATGCACTGCAACTAACGCTTGTTTGTCAGCTGGGTAGCGACTTATCCATTGGGTAACATTATCAGCTGTTTGAAGAAAGGTGGCCTGAGTTAGAGGTGCAGTTTCAATCAACTGGTTTTACGGTCATTTTGAATTGACAAAAACATAATAATAAAACAAAAATATATTTAAGTTTTCCTTTTCAGCTCTTTCTATAAGGCCGGTTTGTATCTTGTCGATCTTGGTGATGAAAAAATTATTGAACTCATTTGCTAAGCTGACAGAGTCAGAAAACCGCGAGGGATATCGCTGCATTTCATTCTTCTGAAGTAACCTGTTAACGGTTTCAAACAGTTTTCTTTGGTTGCATGAGTTCTCGGAGATAACAGATGTGTAGAATGAAGATTTCGCTGACTCAACTAGGTTGTTGACAATATTACATTGGTGAACATAGCGAACTCGATCCTCCGGAAATCGTGAAGAACGCCACTTCCTTTCAAGTTTTCTCCTAGTTCGTTTCTTCTGGGCTATTTCAGGCGTGTACCAGGGTGCTGATGGCCGAAGAGCAATCACACGTTGCTTTGTCGGTGCATGGAAATCTAATAGCGAGTGTAACACACTTTCATATTGATCAGCTAATGCAATTAGATCACCCGAAGGCTCCTTTAAAAGCGGGGAATTAGTAATATCATGGCAGAAGGCGTCAAAGTCAATAGAATGAAGTTTGCGGTACTTAACAACTTTCTTCTTGAACTGCGGTTTCTGAATTAGCAAATTGACTTTAACAGCGGAATGATCCGAGATCGCTGGATCCAGTATTGATACACCACCGACCAATGCGTCATCAGATTTAGTAATCACAAGATCAAGGGTATGACCGTTGACGTGAGTAGCTTCAGTGATCCATTGCTTAAGGTTGTAAGATTCCAAAACTTCCATAAACCTTCTAGCTTGCAGATTCTCATCATCATCGATATGAAAATTGAAGTCCACAACAATCAGAAGACTTCCAGGCGAATCAGCTGTCTGTTCAATAAGATTTGAGAATTCTTCAAAGAATAAGTCAAATGATGAACGGTTAGGGGCTCGATAGACCACAATAATTCTAATACTTTGAAAGCTGCGAAAGCGAGCATCCATATACTCAAATGACTCAAAGTTGTTATGAATGTGATTGTTTACATCCAAGCTTTCCTTGAACAAAAACCCAACGCCGCCACCAACGGAAAATGTTCTCGGAACATGAAAAAATCGGTAGCCAGTGGGGCACAAGGTACCAATTTCAATTTCATCAATGTTATCAGGTCGTAGCCATGTCTCACTTATAGCAAGAATATCAATGTCTTTGTCAACGACAAAGTCTTTCACCTTCATAGTCTTGTTTTTAACCGATCTAGCATTCAGCAGGCCGAAGTTAATGGGACATGACACAGGTGTTGAAGATTGAAAAGATTTCCTTGCTATAGGGACTAGGTTGTTAAAGTTCACATTTGGGTGAAACAATGGTCTTGATCGAGCACATGGGTTTGCATAACGTAGAGGGCGCAGATTTGCATAATGGCATTGGATTCTTCTTTTCCGACCTCCTCTTCGTCCTCTAAACTTAAAAATACCACACTGTTTAAAAAGAGCTAGGGTAGAAGAGGGTGGAAAACCATGGTACCGTCTGAGTTCCAGAAGCTTTTGTCGAGAATATATATGAAGTGGTGTTGTTTGCGGTGATGTTCATAGATTCTTCGAGGAATGTTCATCTAGGATTTGTTCGTTGTCGAAAACACTTTTCACCGGCCCAGGATTAATTTCAATATCCTTAAAGACAGTAATTTCCACAGGTGGGTCGTGACCAGGAATGGCTAGTGTCGTATTACCACGCTTTCCCCATCTAGTAGCAGCAATCCGTAGTTTGTGGTATCCGGTAGAAGTCAGCGTTACCTTTGAAATGCCTCGTCGGCACCCAGCAGCAGCGAAGTAGTCCAATTTCCATTTAGATATCTTGATAGTGAGAACATTAAAAAGTTTTTCCGTATTTGAAGACCAGCACTGAAAAGGTTTCGGTTCCAACTGAACATTGTAAAACACATAAACAATAAAAAGATAACTGAGAGCGATCCGAGCACTGGCGGCCATTGTTTCCCGATGAAATCCACAACTTTCAAGAGGTTACTATGGATCAAGTCAAAATAATGGCCAAGAAAACGTGTTCCAAATCGTGTGAACTGGACCCGTTACCTGCTACTGTTCTGAGTAACTGCCTACCGGTCATTCTGCCTACTTTAACTTTGATCATCAACATGTCTCTGATGGATGGTACAATGCCAAATGCTTTAAAAGTTGCTGTACTAACACCCCTACTCAAGAAAAAGGATGCTAACTATGAAGATTTTCAAAATTTCCGCCCAATCTCAAACCTAAAATTTCTGTCCAAATTAATCGAGAAAGCTGCTGCTTGGCAACTAAATGATCACATATTGAATTACCACCTGGATGAGAAGTTCCAATCTGCATACAAAAGACTTCACAGCACAGAAACTGCACTTGTAAGGGTTCAAAACGACATCCTGACTGCGGTTGATAGCAACAATTCTGCTATCCTACTTTTACTTGACCTATCTGCTGCGTTTGACACGGTGGACCACGCCATTTTATTATCGAGACTGTCAAATCGTTTCGGAGTGAAAGGAACTGTGCTCGCTTGGTTGAAGTCTTATCTAACGTCACGCACACAGTTCGTTAACGTCAACAATTCCAAGTCATCCCAACGCTCGCTGGAACGCGGCGTCCCACAGGGATCGGTCCTGGGGCCTCTTTTGTACTTACTTTACACATCTCCTCTTGCTGACATTGTAAAGCGTCACAATCTAAAGTACCATTTTTACGCTGATGATACTCGACTTTATCTGGCATTTAAAAGCGAGGAAGCCTGCAAAACTAATATCGAACAATGTGTTAGCGACATCGATAATTGTATGGTAAATAATAGGCTGAAACTAAATCAAGATAAGACTGAACTTCTTCTTATCAGCTCAAGATATCGTCCTAGACCTCCTTTAGAGTTCCTACAAATTGGTAATGCCACAATTGCTCCCACGTCTTCAACTCGTAATCTTGGTGTTATTTTCGATCAGTGCTTTAACCTTGAAGAACATATGAAAGCCATTTGCAAGTCTGCTCACTATCACATTAGGAATCTTGTCAAAGTTAGAAAGTACCTCCCTGGGGATAGTGCTAAAACTGTGGTGCATGCTTTCATCACGTCTAAATTGGATTGTTGTAACTCTCTTTTATGTGGCCTCCCGAAGCATCTACTTTCTAGGTTACAATCGATTCAAAATGCAGCAGCCCGTATTGTAACGCATACCCGAATTTAAAATTCGATCACATTACCCCTATTTTGATGAAGCTTCACTGGTTACCGGTTCGATATCGTATAATGTATAAAATTCTTTTATTAGTTTTTAAGTCACTTAATGGCGCAGCACCTGAGTACATTTCAAATCTTATCCAATACAAAACACAGTCACGAACTTTAAGGCCATCATCACAGCTAGCGACTCTTGGCCACCCCGACAGCTCGATTGAAAACACATGGGGACCGTGCTTTTGCCGTGGTGGCCCCCACTCTCCCACTGGAATTAAGATTGAGTAACTCTGGAAACATTTTTAAGAAACGTTTGAAAACTTACCTTTTTAAAATTGCTTTTAACCTGTAAATAACATTTTTTATATATTCTAGTTGATAGATAGTTTTTTTATCCTTTTAATTTTTTTTATTTCATGTGTACTGAATTTATTTTAACTTTTTATTGTAAAGTGCCATGAGCAAGTAGTGATAATGGGGCTATATAAATTCTTTTTTATTTTTTTTAATTGCGTTGCTGGTGCGCAGAAACAAGGCTTCTATATCTCGCTCTGCGAATTGCTGACGGAGATGGATTTAAAAGCAAATAAGGCCTTTTTTTTTTCACTCCACGCATTTTGAAAAAAAAAAACACTACAAAAATAGATACACTTTTTTCTTCCAAAGTTAACTTACTGCGTATTATTTCCCTCCTTGTATTAAAACATCATCTTCTTTTGAGAGAAAACTTAGCTGCGGTAGTTTTCCCAAACTTTGAGCACTTGTGACCGATGAACCGCTGCAGTTTACCACCATCCCTTTTGTACCAAGCGGCGCATAGGGCCTCCTAAGAAGCTTCGTGACCAGCAGAGGCTCACGGGGACAGGTGGTTAGCCCATCGCCCTGCACCTCCACACAACACTGAGATGTGTGTGATGGCAGACCACAACACCGGGACTATACGTATCCTACTCGTTTCGAGCAGTGTGTGGGTTCTTTTACGTCCCCTTCCAGTTTTGCATGTGGAGGTTAAGGAGACAGCAAGGCCAAAGGCGTAAGGTCAATGCCCAATGACGCGATCAGCTGAGCTGATGCAGATAATGAGCACTCGGCCAGCATGATTGAACCAGATATTTTAGACCCTGGTTTGTGGTCTGGGTTTGAACCTGCGATCTCTCCGACGCTCAGCAGTCCGGTGTTCCACCATCTGAGCCAACCGGGCGGAAACTGGTGTTGTACCGCCCTTTATGTATTTATGTATTTATTTATTTATTTAGTTTTGTCTGGTAGTTTTTTTTGCTTGTTTGTTTTTACAGGACCAGTGGATATGGGTACATTCCAACGAATTACGTAAAGCTAAAAGATCTTGAGGAAGAACCGTAAGCCACAAATTATATATCTTTTCTTTTCTTCATATTTAACAATTAGATTATGAGCTCGAGATCTCTTTCGCGTGATAGCTGAAGAGGGCGTAGTCCGACTCAGCATAGAAATCGAGAGCGAATAGTCTAATTGTTTTAGTATAAATCTACTAGTCGTTCAAAACTTAACAAGTAAATTATTTAAATCCTCCTCGCAGCACTTCGAAAACGGGACTGAAGAAGCGGCCGCCATTTTGTTGAGAACCGCTACTCACTATCTGTCACAGAATAGTTAGCGAGTAGCGTAGCCAATCAGAGAACGGCATTCGTGATACAGCGCTAGTAAAATTATACTAATACAGAATATATTTCGAGTTAAAGTGATGCCGAATAAACTATGACTGCTTGTTTTGTTTGCTGTTCGAACACTTCTTTCTTACGCTGGAGAGGCTGTTCGCTTGTTTATCTTTACTTTAACTTCTCCCCACTTTTAAATGGATGTTATTAAATGATGTGAGATCATTTAATACAGCCTTTGCACATCCTTTTCGTTTTTTTTCCCAACTACGTCATTAACTAACTTTATGACAAGAGAAAACCACCGAAACTGACTTGACAGAGTTCCACCTACCTTAGGCTCAGCTTTCAAGTATACTAACCATGTTATGTGTTATCAAAATCATAGATGGTTTTTCAACAAAATTCCCACGACTATAACTGCAGCCATCCTCAGAGATCAGGTAGGCCGATGAATAAAGAGGCCTTCCAAGGGGTAGAAATCTTTGTTTTATGGCTTCGAAAACAGGCGACAGTTTTCTCCCAAAACACCGACACCCGACAGAAATTGGCGGAAAACGCGCGGCAGTTTGCGACAGCGACAATTCATTTAATTTCCATTCCTCTTTGTTTTCTTGGCGACAGCGACATTTGCCCCCGACGAAACAAGCGACAGACGGAGTTGTAAACGAAGACAAAGCGACAACAGACCACCCCTTGTAAGGCCTCAATAAGCCTATAAAGACTTAAGGTTGACTTCCGCTTTCGCGCACATGAAACTTTTGCGTACTCGTTAATTAAACGTTCAAAGCGTTTCAACCTTGTACATTCCACGCAAGCCTTTGATAAGTCTGCGGTTTTAACTTTGTTCAAGCGCCTATGCATTGTCCCTCATTGGAAATCCAATATGAGAACTGATATGCATTGTCCCTCATTGGAAATCCAATATGAGACCTGATTGTTACAGGCGCATAATTTTTTGAATACGCGAAAGCAAACAAATTAAGCGATCAGTTAAATACACGCCTCCCATAAAGCGAGATAGCAACTTTAGCTGATCTATAAACCTTTAGTTGGCTCTTCTTTTGTGATACATGTATATTCTTTTTGTTGGGACCTTTTCTGATAGGTACCAGGCTGTTTCATCTTAAGGACAAGTGGAACTAGAACCATTCTCTCTTTTCGGTGGGTCTTAACCATTACTTGTACAGGCATTACCAAATTGAATTAGTGAGGTCCAAGCGTTTAACAAGTAATTTGCCGTTTAACTTCAATGAAATGACTGTTTCTCTCGCTGAGTCGCTTTCAATCAAACTTTCATGGTGTAAAAAATCATGGAGAAAAAACAAACAAACAAACAAACAAACAAAGAGACAGTCAATCAAATCACTGATTCACAGCATCCTTTTGCTATGTCACTGGTAGCTTGCGGCCTTGTAAGAGGAGTAGTTGTTACGCTTTTAATTTTGGAAGTTTTGAAAGCGGTTTCTTTTAAATTTGTAGTGGCCAGGAAACAATAATTCTCCAAGATATCATGGCATCATGTTGCTTACTCCAATGTAAAAAAATGTATAATTATTTTACGTCCCTCTTTGTACCTAAATAGTTCAGGTTAAAACATAGCAAGACAAATGCCATTTTCGCTTTTGACGATTATAGGACAGAAAGGACGGTGAAGCACATGGAGGTACTTCTGGACAAGACCACTCAGAAGTATCGAGTCAAGGATGAATCGGATGCCGTATCCTATGCAAACTTTCTTCAGTTTGACAGCATACAACAGTTACTGGACCAGTGTAAAAAACATGCTAGTAAGATAGAATTAACAGATCATGGGCGCCTTACTGTAAAAGAAAAAAAATGAGACGTTACTGTAAAATGTCATATGATAAGTTCTTGTGATTCGCCAGAACGATTTTAATTATTTCAATAATGATTCACTTTAGTTTATACGGATCCAAGACGTCGACTTGGTGGCCGTGTATCACTCTATGTTGGGTTTTGATTGTTTATTACGTTCCCTAAGCATACAACAACGGGGATAAGAAAGGGACTGGGATTCCTGTTAACGTAGATGGCTTGGATCAAACAACAAACAGCTCATCGGTTACCAAAGTGGACCCTGAGAGTACAATTATCAATTTTGCTTCGAACAAGCGGACATATAAAACGTTCGGTAATCTGCAGCTGATGAGGATCAAAACCTACAGGTCACAGGTCGTAAATAGAATGATACACGGCCGTAATGTATGGGGTTGGGTTGGGTTGGGTGGGGGTGGGTTAGTTTCGAAAGAAATTGTAATTGTGGTCTGCTTTAAACCACAATAGGGCCATTTATACGGGAGAAAATAAGACGCGTCTTATCTAAGACGCGACTTAAATGAGACGCGAACTGATCATAAAAATGGTGCAAAATAAGCGTTCGCGTCTTATTTAAGTCGCGTCTTATCTTAGAACAGGGTTTTCAGCTGTTCTTATTTTGTCCGTGCCGTCTTAATTAAGACGCGAACTTCCTCGTATTTTATAAATTGTTTCGCGACCTAAATAAGACGTGAACTGCACGTACGCGTGCATAACAGCAACAGCAACATGAGCTTATCTTACGATTAGATAGTGTAATTGGTTACAAAGCTTTGCAAAAAATGGCCGGGAGAGCCGAAAGTTTGCAACGAATTCAGCATCTTCTTCTTTAACACGCCATCAGTCGCACCAATCCGTCGATCGTTTTCTTCCGACTCTTCTCGGATTTCTGTTGTATTCTTTGTATGCTACGGCGAGTAAATGAGTTTTCTATAACAACGTGATCTTCATAACAACAACAACAAAAAAAAACAGCTCTGAAAAAGTCTCTTCCGTCATAAAATGAAAGGACAGCATGCTTTTGTTTCTTGCTACAGCGCGTCATCTTGGACTGTTGCTAATGGAAACATTGCATGTAAGCGATGCTGTATCAAAAATAAGACGCGAACCATTTACACGAGATCTTCGCGACTTATGTAGGAAGCGAAGGTATAAACGGTACAGTTCGCGTCCTATTTACGTCACGTCTCAGATAGGGCTCTAGTCTTAGAATGGCCCTAATATTGCACTATCGTAAGGGAAAATAATGATACAGTATATGGTTAGAGTCCCGAAGCTGACGGTTTCTCCAGATTAGGATATGAAGATTGCAAAGTTCTTAGAGCTGGCGAAGTTTTTTATTCTTGTAACTCAGGTTTTGAGTTATCATGCCCTTGCATATTATTATCATGCCAATGCGTATTATTATCTTTGTTCGTTGCAGCTGTAGGAATAACCCTGGAGAAGTATCCTGCCCTCAAAAATGCAGATGGTATAAAATAATTGACACAAGCGAGAGCAAAATAATAATGATAATGATAAACACAGCAAAAGGGAATAATCAGTCCGCGTCTCAGATAAGCCAGTTTTTGAAAAGAATGAGAAACCACGATAGGGGCTTCCTCTAGAGCAAAAGAGTCGTCACGTTCTCGATGTCTAGACTAAGATGATTGTTGCAACTGACTCATTTGAACCATACATAAAACAAACAGGTAAACAATCAATAAAGTGTCGCACCATCTAGGCTTTGGCCGTCCACGCTCTTCCGCATTGGAGAGACAATTTGTTGTATTAGAAAAGTAATCATTATGGTAGCCATTTAAAAATTCCATTAGGTGGGCCATTTCTATTTTATTTACGTGGTACCCCCTTCCTTACTGTACTAGTGTTCGATTCATTTCATTTGAAACAACTTCCAGTATCACACCTAAAAAGTAGGGACTTTCTCAGTCTTACTGATCAGACTAATCAAAAATATTATCAATTGTACTTCGTAAATTAAAAAGGCAATAAAAATACCAACTTTGTTTAACGAGGGTGACACTTAACAGTAATTCAACTAACAAACCTGTAGCAATCGAAATTCTTGTCGTTTTCTTGTTTGTAATGTTGTTTACGGAGGATATATTGTTTGTTCTACGTAGAAATCTGGAAGGTGGATTGGGCAGAGGTTGACGCAAGAGAAGAGATAAACTCAAGTCTGCCATGGGTGAGAGGATTTATGTTTATTACTCCCTGATCCATCTGTAGATAAATATATAGATATTAATTTATGTAAGCAAAACAACGCAGAATTTTTCAGAATTACCAAGAAAAGTATTTTTGCTTCTCATCAAGTTTTGATAACTGCGATTTGTACGCGCACGCATGCACTGTGTTGCAACGAATTGACGAAAAAAGGAAACGAAGGCAATGGGCTTTTAAAAGGAACCTCCACTCTTAGAAAAAATTGACACTAAATTGTATGCAATAGTTACTAGATTTCAAGTTTTGTTTTAAAATTTTGATATAACATTTACGTGACAAAAACATGGATATCGCCGTCTCCTATTTTCGCTTTTAAATTCCCGTGGGCCGCCATTTTGGATTTGATGACGTGTAAAGGTTGCCCTGTTGTTTAACACAATGGATTTTATGCTTTTCATTTGTCTCCTGACAATAGCTGCAACCATTACAAATGTTATTTTACCAGAGTTCCTCGTTGATAGATATTCACGTTAAGAGTATTAAATATTGCCTAGGATCACGGGTTTATTAGGCCCCATTCCAGCATCAACCCACTACTGAAGATAAATGCCACTACGACTCACCACAGATCCGCAGTGGAGTACATTAAACTGTTCACTGTTGAAAACTTGACGTAGAAGTCGATAACACAATTAACTAAATATCCTCAACACTAGCCGAGCACATGGCATGACAAACGTTCAGAGTCACGTGATAATGAACGAAGAAACTTCCTGAGGGGAGTCGGGAGCGACAATAAAAGAGAAATTCTTTCCTTTTTTTTTTTACTTTCCCTGTAGAGTGTTATTAGAGGCAAGTTTCATAACAAAGATGCCTTGTTTCATATTCTACCGGAAGGGAGCTCCGACATCCTAAAAGAAAGGTTCAGCAACCAGTCACGGTTGATGATGTAAGTAAAAATGTTTGCTATGTCCATGAACCAGCTTCTACAGTAGATCTGTATGAAAGAATTGTAAATAAGGCAAACGGAAATTTCCACCGAGTCATGACCTTATCCAATGAGAGAGTAGCAAGCAAACTTGGAATCTTATGTATTACTCACAGGCACTATATATTTTTTTGATAAACTAACTGGGATGCAAACGTATCAAGCAACGAGTTACGATACATAACTCCGTTGCTGTTAGCCACTGAGCTATGCTGAAGCAAGTAAAAGGCTCGACCTCGGCCTTTAACAACAACTATGTCAGTGGCCTCGAACGTGGTGCTTGCCGTCTGTCTATTAAAACTAATTTGAAAGTACAGTTGATGATATAGAAAAGCGCTTGTTGGAAGAATACACCAGGATGCTCATGAAAGAAGACTCTGACAGACTTGCATTATTATTTTTTCTACAAGATTTGTTTCATTGCTTGAACATGATGCCCTACGCCTATCCTACTTCTCTACTAAGAGACTAAAGAAAGCATTTCTCAAATAAACCGACATGATTTTGACCAATCGCCAGCTCTTGCCCAGACAGGATAAAATCAATTCGTCCTCTTTGACTTGGTTTATCCATATTTTTACGTGCCTATTAACTAATTTTGATTTCTGTCTCAAGAAGAAACTTTTATTTGATCAGTAAGGCATCAATGCCTTAACCAATGCCCTCAATTCTATTAGATTCTGGACATGAAACTAAATTGATTGTTGACGTTTATTCTTCGTAGATGGATAAGAACAAACCTGTTAATGTCTTGTCATTCATACGAACTTTAATTTCCCTGCCAATTTACAGGACTTTGAATCACGACAATGTAGTGAGATTACATGCAGTTGGATCCAAAGGACTTCGCAACTTCTTTGTTCACGAAAACCTGTCCAATGGTAATGTGTGTATTTTATTTCCTATTTTCTTCTTGATAAAAGAGTACATCATAGGGGATGCAAACCGGCAAACAGAGTGATATCATGGTATCCGTAAAGCAATGCAGCCAGTGTGAAGGTAGCCTCTGAAAAATTACGTTCATAAAGTTATGGAATTTGATGAGGTTGTTTGAAAGAGCATTGTAAAATGGAGCCGCTGGCCACATTTGAAATAAATTGCAGGAAAATTTGAGGGATTTGTATGGACAAAAGAGGACTTAAAATGAGACAATGGTCCAGTTCATCAAAATAAATGGAAATTGTGTTTTCATTTTGATGAAATTCGCCCATGGTGCTGTTGTTTTGATGGATTACAAATTCGCTTCCTTCGGCTCGTACATCGTCTAGCGGAAAGCCGTTCCACCCTCTTTGAGCAATGATTGAATATTTTTTACCAAACTACTGACCATTTACAACCATTCAGAGCAAAAAAAAAAAAAAAAAACTCTGCACTTTTTCCAAAAAGGACCCTAATGACTGAAGCTTTCGGACAGTTTCATTGAATTCATTCAACTTTGCCTAAAAACGTTGCAACACACCGAAAGGTTTTCGCGCCCTTTTTGTTTAGTCATGTGATGGACAAATGTTTCCCTTTTCTCGTTTTCTCTTTCTCTAGCTAAGTTCCTTTCTTTCTTATTTTTGTTCAGATTATCAATTATGTGTTGTTGTAGAGTTTCTAGTAAAACAATTATTCTACTCGGGCTTGCCGGGTACGAAATGATTGTAATCAACTCGGCGCTACGCGCCTCGTTGGTTATTTATCACTTCATATCCAGCGCGCCCTCGTAGAATAATTGTTAATTACCAAGGCCTCGGTTTGTGGTATCCATCTCAGTTTTCAGATTCGGCGGATAACACAAACCTCCGCCATGATCATTCTCGCTGACATACTCAGCCTCATCCAGTAGTTGTTAATCATATGCAGATGTTAACTTTCAAACTTTTGATAAAATGCTCTTTACTGGTTGGTTTAGCGAAAGTTGAGACTGAACTGGCAACTATCACACATAACAATTCACAAAGTGGCAAGTTCAACTAGCCTCCAAGGCAGACGTCTTTGGGCTCGTCACGCGTTCCTTCTCCACGAACGTCTGCTGAACTAAACTGCCACTTCCGTTCGCCGGCGGTTAGCCTTTGTTTTGAAGAAACCAATAACGAGCTGCGTAAGAATGGAAATCAGCAACCGTGAAGTAATTTCCGGCAAACAATTCACGTGCATTGTCTGGGAAAATAATCCCGGGGTCAATTTCCTACTTTCCACAAACTGGAAACCGAACTATGATTGGCTAACCGCCGCGAACGGAAGTGGCAGTTCAGAACAGCAGACGTTCGTGGGAAAGGAACGCGTGACGAGTCCAAAGACGTCTGCGTTGGAGGCTATAGTTCAACCAGTTGCATTTGAAAAACACCACTCGAACGTAACAGCAAAACGTCATCTGCTATGACCTCTTATCGCCCAACTTTGACCCAAAGTAAACATCTCTTTTATGGATTTTTAGGCGACCTTTCGGAATATCTTAAGAGAAATTGTTCTCTTCTATTGTCCAATCCTACCGAGTTGGGAAATATCCTGAACCACGTTATCAACGGAATGGTGTACCTCCATGAGTGTTCGGTACAGCATGGGGAATTGGTAAGTGAAATGAAGCTGTAACACTTATAAAGGGAGAAGAATTGTGAAAACTTTACGGATTCCACCGCCGGCGCCGTTTTGCTTTAACTTCTTGGAATCTGAATCATATATGAAATGAATCACATATGAACTGCGGAAATGAAATCAAATGAAGAATGATCCTCGCAGTTGTGAACGGTTCTAACCCCGTTGAAGTCCTGGATTTTTTTTCAGGCTTCTTTTCGCAATTGCATAAATTGCGTTCACAACTGCGAGGATCATTCTTCATTTGATTTCTTGGAATCTGTTAAATGTTTTCGGCAAGTCTGCACTATTGCCACAGTTATTCTGTCTTATCTCGCCGCGTTTCCCTCCCTACCTACTATTTGATCGAGTACCTGTTGATCAAGGCTGACTTGTACATGTGTCATAAGGTTCTCGGTGAATGCGCTTTGTAAACGGGTACCCATATAAAAAGCCATGACATGGCGATAGTGCTGTAGGATGGGAAACATAAAACATTATCCATGTGTCTGGCCTTTTAATAGTATGTTAAACGAATTCAGACCATTCATGATGTGTACTGTTTTAGATAATGCGCGCGAAATGACAGTTTCTTGTCCATACCATTCATTAATTTAAAACCAACAACTTAGGTGCTTTTTTCCACACTGCCACAGGTTTCAACCTAAAAAGCCATTAGCTGATGAACTCAAACTCGGAAAATCGCCAACTTTTTAGTTCCGTAATGTTTTCAACCTTAATAGGCTTTAACTGTCGAATTCAATACCACTAAACTAAGAGTAATCAATGTGGTGGTAAATTTATTACCATGTGGTTTAATATGTTGTCAATGTTAGGTGCCCAAGAACTGTATTGTTGGTGACCTGGGACAAGTAAAGATTTCTGGCTTTCATTGTGCAAGGTAACACCAGTTAATATCATTTAAATAAACAGGTTTCCAATAAATGCATTGTAGATGTCAATAATAACAATGGAGATAATCAAGGAGATAGTTAATAGTGCTTTTAAATGAATCCAGGTCTCCCTGGTGCAAACGACCGCTGTCTGATGAGGTCTACAAGAACAAGGTGCCTATTCCAGCCCCTGAGCTAGGTCACGCTGTGGGAGAGTTCCCTTCTGATGTCTGGGCATTTGGTAAGCTAGTAATCATGGACTAAAATACACCATAACAAACTTGTAGACCATCGTGTTTTATTTTAAAAAGTAAAGCTCAATAACGTTTGCATGCTCACACGTGCCTATGACACGTTATTTCGATTGTAGCAATCGACAAAACTAAATTGACAAAACAAAAATTCTTGCACGGAAAGTAACACTTTCAAACGCCGCATAAGAGCCCTCCTTGAACAGAGACAATGGGTTCGAATTAGCCAGAATCTATGACACCATCTTAACTCCCTCGGGTCCATTATATAACCCTTCTTAACTTTCAAATTTACATTGTGGCTGACGAAGTTCGGTTGATTCGAACGAAATATCCCACTTTTAAGTCTTTTAATTGCGCTCTGAGTACAGGAAATTTTTTATATTTTTTATGTTTTAAAATAAATTGAACTTGCAAATGGCCTTAACATAACATGGGATGCCACAGAAACCTTTCGTCTTCCTCATGCTATTCGTCAGTTTAAAGACGAGGCAGAGTATCTCATTGAATGACCTAAACCCTTTTATCTCGTTTCTTTTTTTTTTTTTTACAAAATTTTCAATCAAATCGACCCCTATCCTTATAGACTGCAAAACAGTCGGTTTTCATTTTCTTTTTTTGAAGGCGTGAATTCTCGCGCGCTTCGCGAGCGAACCCAGAACATTGCAGAACTCGAGTTTAATCATTAATAAATGTACAATTATATTATTATTTTTGTCCAGCCTTAGAGCAGTTTTGCACATTTTATCTTTATGCGTATAATCTTTTATTGACTGATTCCATACTTCATACTTTGTCAACTGTATTTAAAGAAGTTTGAATTACGTTTTAGGGGGAGCAGGGTTGCGCAGTGGTCTGAATTTGTTGGTTCTCTACTGTGCTCCGAGAGATTTTTCTCAGGCTACTCCGGTTTCCCCCTCTCCTCAAAGCCAACATTTGATTCAATTTGATTTGATTTGAGATTTGTAATTAGTAGGCGAAGAGCCACCTTGTGGAAGTACTACTATTAAATCGTTATTGTTATTATTATTATTATTATTATTATTATTATTATTTTATTATTATTATTATTATTATTAGAGCGCTTTTCAATTGAGTGTCGTAAAACCAAAACCAAACCAATTAATCTGACCAATCACAACAGAAGTAAGCAGTGCAACGAGCCAATCAGAATACGAAGCAATTACATGTAGCCGGCGCAAAGCGCGGGAAAATACGCACGTGCAAGACGCGATTGGTTTTGGTTTTGGTTTTGCTTCTCATTGGTTGAGAAAGTGGCTCGAGTTTTCCTGGCCAATCACAGAGCGAGCAATGCAAAACCAAAGCAAAACCATAATTACTTTCGATACTCAATTGAAAACCGCTCTATTATTATTATTATTATTATTATTATTATTATTATTATTATTATTATTATTATTATTAACTTTTTATAGACCGTTTTATAATAGTAACACTAATATTTTCCGCAGGTTTGTTCATCTTTACTGTCGTTACTGTAGGTGAACGGTCCATCACAGCCTTAGAGCAGGTTTGCACATTTTATTTTCATACTTATAATCTTTTATTGACTGATTCCATACGTCATACTTTGTCAACTTAACTGTATTTAAAGAAGTTTGGATTACGTTTTAATTTTTCTTTAAGGTTTTAGACTTCAATCTGGCAAATGAGTCAGTGGACCACCTTGGGTGCTTCGCAGATAAGATCACACTTTGCTTGAAAAAGGTATTTTTAACAGGCACAGACAGCCCAATAAAAAACAAATTCAAAACAAAACAGTAGCAATAAATGTACAGAAAGCAAACAATAAACAGACGCGGACGATGACGACAAGAAACAAACATGCTTAAAGCGGTTTTCTGTGGGAAGCGTTATGTTTCTGTTTATTTTTGGTGCACATAAATAAAATAAAATAAAATATGTTTGCATGCATGAATACAGTTAAGAAATGAAGTGATTAAACAGCAGGTATAGAAAAACAATTTCAATCAATTTCTGGCTTTATAGTATACTTGTCATAACAGAGGTATTGCGAAAAGAATTCTCAGAAAATTACAACACTTAGTATGGACCCGCCGTGTTGTGTCCCTCTGAAGGACACCAGCATGGCCATCTCGCAAGTCAGTTAAAGAAATAAATTACATCATTTAACCTGTTTTCCTAAATTCAGTTTGAATTGTTGAGATAGCACTTTCACATCAATATCATACGTGAAAATTGTAAGTAAAGTTAAAATACTGGTTTTGTAATATTTTGAGAATACTAGTAGTTTTGTGAGAATAAATATATAAAAATAATATATTTGATCTGTGGATTAAAGAATGAATACGTGAATGATCATCGGACACCACTAAAGTAGTGACATAAATTGGATCAAATTTCAAAGTGCTGCAGTTGTAAAGGAAAGCCATGTATCAGCAGGAAATTCTCCTTGCAGACGTTTGTCACTGGTATGCAGAAAGCATTCAAAGAGCAGCGTTATGTTGCTCTTTGTTTAAATTTTAGAATTTGATGATGTCACTATGACATGAAAATCAGAACTAGCATAAATGATATGCTTTTTACTTAATTCCGCACAAACAGTGCTACATGAATCGTACCATACTCCGATATTAACCAACGTTTTCTGGCATTTACAGAGCACAAAAAAACACTGCCTTCCTTTAGCGAGGGCTTTAGTGATGACTTGTGAGCACAACCAAAAACTGAAAATTAGTACATCTTGATCCTACAACAGACTCAGATTATAAAAAAAAGGTTCAGCGGACGAAAGGACACCATGAATCCTAAAACAAAGAAAAAAACCTGGCATGCTGAGGGATTAGTGGACATCGCCTCAGTCTGCCCGATTTGTCTTGAGCCCATTGCTTACGAATTTCTGTTTCATTTTGTTTCGCATCTAGGATCCTAACACTCGCCCCACCTTTCAAGAGCTTCGGGATCAAGTCTCGATTAAAGTTGGATCATCGACTCCTAGCTGTTCTCTGCATTCTTTGGAAGGTAAGCGTCTCATCGTTTCGCGTGACTGCTAACTGATTTACTTTCATATTAAGATAGGAGTTTTTGACTGTTGGATCGAATGACTATGTTACGATTTTAAGTGCGCCTAAATTCAGAGTACTTTTGAATCAATAGAAACCCGAAAATAATGTCCCATCTTTGCATGAATAGGCAGGGATGGATAAAGTAGATTACAACCTGAATAAATTGGGTGGATTTTGTCCAGATGTTTCCTGATTTCGCAAGAAATATCAAAGTAAAGTTAGTCCACGTTTCGATGTATCCAACATCATTATCCAAGCTAAAAGTTCCAATTCAACTCTTAACATTTTTACGTTAAATGAACGTTCAGACTTGATAATAAGGATAGTAAGATCGAAACGGCGACGTGAGCTGAACTGTAACCAACCAAACGATCTTAATTTACTTGTTATATCGAATCGATAAAAAATAGTTGTCGTTCGTTCATTTTATGTCTCTTTGTATGCTCAGAACTTACAAAATGTAAAATCTTGAAATGACATTGGTTTTCTCCTATCAGATTCACTGAATGTTCAGGGACTAGCCGAGGAAGCTGCCACAATTTCTCCAAACAAGTCCAACACGAAGAAAAACATTAAATCAACGGTTGATTTTTTCGATGATGACAACTCGGCAATGGATTGGGACAATAGCGACATGGCAGCTTCTTTTACTCAGGAAGAACTCAAAGAGCGCCTTAAAAACGCAGAGTTAGCAGCCTTAAAAGCAAAAGCGTTGCAGAAACGAGCCGAAGCGGCGAAAGACTCAATTCTTAGTCAAGTTCAAGAAGCAGAAGCGAAGTGCCTGAAAGAAGTTGAGATGATAACAAAGACATTTCTAGTGCGATTGAACGAGGCAAACGATCGCGCAGCGGAGGCTGAGCAGGCCCGGTATCTAGCGGAAGAAGTCAAACGGCTCACAGAAGAGAAGTACACTTTATATAAGTACGAAAGTGAGAAGAATATGCATGACCTGAAATCCATGTTCGACGATACTATTCTCGAAAGGGATGAGCTCATGGCAGCTTTGAAAACTGTTGGCAAGGACTTTGATACAACCGAAGTGATGACCCCAAAACGCAGAGATTCTATTCGCCATCTAGAAGACAAGTACCAGCGCTACATTTCCACAAGCGATCGAACGATACAGAGCTTGAAAGCACAACTAAATGACGTTGTAAAGCATCGAGATCACCTTGCGTCTGATCGAGAAACCATTAGGAACGAGATAAAGGATACACGAGAGGCTTTGAAACAGGCGGTGAAGGAAAAGGAGGAGTTCCAGTTCAGGTTAGAGGAGGCGCAGTTTGAAATTGAGCGCCTAGAAGAAATGATTTCCACCATGACCCAGAAGCGACAGCAGGCCGAACGCGAGAGAGATCAGCTTCAAATGCTGACAGACATCTCTTTGATGAAGCTCAGGCAAGCAGAATCGGGCGCACCAAAGAAAAGAGCATCCGTGGCTTCCATGTCACCCAGGATGGAGGAGCGACCAAAAGACAGGCGCGATCCAAGTCTGAGGAGGCTTTCAGAGCATCTTCTGCATCTTATCGACCCATCTTCAATTGAAAAGTCTCCGAAAACAGGGGTAAGCGATGTGGCCATTGGTGAAAAGAACGCCATTTTGGAGGAGGAAATCTATCCTGGAAGGCAGCTCGAGAAAGAGAGTGAGAAACCAGAACGAAGAACGACTCAAAGGAAGACAGGAGAAGTGGTGATGCCATCTGTACGGGAAGTTAATGGAAAGAGGGAAATAGCTGCAACGTTTCAAAATGGAAATGCAGCGGAAGTAAGAAATTCGTCATCGCCGCAAAAGCAAATTAACACCAATCACTCTCCACCAAACGACCAAGGAGCAGAGAAAAGTGGACACGAGCAGATGAATGCGAAAAAGAAAACCAAACCTGCAACCAGCCACCATCATAGAGTGAACGAGAGAGGTAACTCAGCTAGTTTTGTAGATCAGACTAGTAACGGTACAAAGCAGTTCACAATTCCAACCTTGCACATCGAAGAGGCAGATACAGATGCTGAAATGGAGCATGTAGCAGAAGTTCCTGGAATTGAAATATCAGATGTTGATGAAAATGAAGTTCTACTTCAACAGGACGAAGAAGAGGCTGACGAACAAGACTCACCGATGTTCATCGTGGAGGGCGAGGACGGCCACACAAGGATTGTGTACAGTTTTGATGACTTTTCAGAGCTACTGGAGGGAATTCCTCAAACAAGCCTCTAACGTGGAAATCCCACCACTTTCCAGAAACGTTCTTTCTTTTGCGTTTTGTCATCATTGCAGGTTAATGTTTTTTAAAACTACTCTTATAAATGTTGAATTGATAAGCGTCATTTTGCTAACATCCCTTGTCAACAAGGATCTTTCTTGAGAATCGGAAACTGAATTTACAGCCAAGTTTTGTCAAAAGGCAGATTTTTCACTTAGCGGCGCCCTTTTTCGCCAAGATGTAGATCTAGAAAAAAACACAATCAGAAAAGACATATCACAAAGCAGGCTCTTTTAAACAGAAGAAGTCTGAAGTGATTTGACAAATTTTATTTGTGATTTCCACGTGACGGAGATAAGAATGAAGGAGATCTTTTTTTATGCCATAGCTACCGCTGAAACGTGATTACCACAATTTGAGACTCGGCAGCTTGGTTTTATTAGTTGTTCAAAAAGAAGGACATTAAAAGAACTTAGTTTACTGCTAATACCAAGAACCATAATCATAAAAAATATTACGAGCATTAGCTACAATAGAAGAAGCATTACATGTGAAAACAATCAAAACTTTTTAAGTTCAAGCTTGTGCGGGATTCCCACCTCTGCAATACCGATGCAGTACTTTACCAGTTGAGCTGACAAGTTGATGGGTAAACTACAATGTTCGACAAAAGTCCTTGGCACGTGTTGATCAGATAAGATGTAACTGCATTAACGACCTATTTTGGGACCAATGCGTAATAGCATCACTAGAACAGAGAACCAACCACTCCCCCACCCCTCCTCCCAGACAATGTTGGAAGTGAACAAAGGCAACTTGGACACGGTAACCAATATTGAAATGGGGGAAGGGGGCTAAATCCGAAGTTTGGAGAAATGGGTAAGTGTGCCTAGACCTTTTTCGAGGATTGTAGGCCGGCAAATGACGTGTTTATTTTTTTCCTTGAAAAACTGCTTAGACTATAGGCGGACTAATTAATCTGGGACGGAAAACTCCGGTTATTACGCGCGAATTTGCATTGACGTTTTAGTCAGTCAAAAACAAAATACTGCTGAACAAAAGTTTTCAAATGTCTCTCCTAACCACGGTAAAAATTGATCCTAAAAATCTTCATGGAGAATTTAACAGGAACTTTAAGATCAGAAACCTGAACTGTATTAAATGTAAGCAAGTTTACCTTGCAGAGTTTTTAACGTTTCCTGGTATTATGCATCAGATGACTAACTCTAGCATGAAATCTTCGCCTCGGAAAATATTGATCAATCTATTCTTCTCCATAAGACAACCCCCACGAAGCGAGAAGCACTGAAGCATTCCAAGTTATGGCGGTGTTTTCTTTCAGCTTCTTCACTGTTCGAGTTTGGTTTTCATTTCTTTCTTCAATTTTTTTCTCTCCAATCAAGTAATGAAGGAATGAATAGGTAAGGCATTAAACATCTATCAGCTTTAAATTTAACGAGTCGCGTTTGCGTGGCATTTCTTTATCAAGTAAAGAAGACTATGGAAAATACGTTTCTGAATAACCAATGTCAAATATCTATAAATTTTTTTACAACTTTTTCCCTTATGACTTTTTTCCGAATTCGAGTACTTTTTTTTATAAGAGCCTTTTTTTTTTTATAAGACCATTGAGGCTGAGATTAACCCAAGTTTTAAGAACATAAGTTTTAATATACCCAGCCAGAGATTCAGTTAAGAAAATCTTTATTTTCCGAGGGTACCCTGCAATCGGCGAGTTTGCTCTCAGTTCCCCTCCCCGAGTGGGGGACTTATTTTACTCGTCACCAGGCGTCCAGAGTTAAACATGTCGTGCGGATATCGGCTTCGAGAAGACGTTTTGGAAAGTTGATATCAAGCCTGCTGGCTTCGCTTAGCTAGCTGGAGATCCTTTAGTGGCTTCAGGGTTTCGATCATTTCCTATTCCACTAGCCTGGATTGTTTATTTACCGACTGGATTCGATTTTTGTGAAAAAAAAAAAGGCGGCTGGAGTGCAGTCGATTGGAGCTAAGATGGCGGCCAGCTTCCGACCTTGTGCCGACCTTATTTTCCGAAACTCCTTGTGAGTATTAAGGACAATCACAACTACTCATACGGTAAGTGGCATCGTTATTTCCTATTTCTTACAAATTTCCAGACTTGAAATTCGCCCCATATGTGCCCTGTCAGGAGCCCGGCTCCTGGCCCTGTATTTTCCCATATAAAATCTCTATAATTGTAGCAGATACAGAGCCTGGGTTACCTGTGTGCAAAATTTGTAAGCTTACAACACCGACAGACGAAAAGTACAACAAAATACAAGTGTGTGCTTTCTTGTTTGATTAAATCGCGAAAAGACCTCGATTATACAAGAGAAAAGGAAAAATGACAGCACGGAATGGTGTTCACAAAGTCAAACTAACAATAATTAATATATGGCGGTAAGCTAAGTTGTTGTTGTTAAGCTACAACTTTGAAATTAAATTCGGATGTGTACTCAGTTAATTGTGTGTACTCGCCTTTTTCAGAAATTGCAACAATTTCAATCCCACTGCTTGTTCTTTTATCCACTTAACAACCATTCATGGTTAATATTAAACATCATTTACGCCATTTTGCCGCTTTTTCTTTGATGAAAATTCTCGCTCGCTTCCAAATTTGCTTCAAAGTTGGCAGCGGTCCGTGCTCGGGGTCCGGATGGGAAAATCCAGACCGCTGCTGCGTGCTCCATCAGCCATTCAGGTTCAAGGATCTAGTATTTCAGACCGCTGAGATCCTTCAGAAAAAAATAAGAGCATCTATTCTGTTGCAAAATCCCGAAACGCCCTCGGACCGCACAAAAAATACTCAACTTTGTCTTCAAGTTTTTATTACAAAAATTCCTCCTGAAGCTAAATGTTTACATCTGCAGCAAACTTCGAATCCAATTCTTGCAATCTGTTCTACATATCATTTTTTAGCACGTCGTGGATAACGCTATTTGATTTCAGTTGCTCTCACTGTCTGTAATTTTCGCGTTTGTGACCCAGTGGAATTCTGGGTATTTTTTGTCTAACGGCGACATGGAAGTCCGCCAATTTCCATTTTAGATACCTTTTAGAACTGTGTCGAACAACCTGGTCCTGCTGACAAAATATTGCACTGATTGCATTATTTACAAAACAAAACTCGCCAAAATTGTCATGACAGATCCCGGAATCCACACAAAACGGCTAAGGACACAACTTCACTCCGTGAATTGCCACTATCACTCGCTCGCATACTTTCGGCGGCCTAGTTAGTGTGAAATTGCTTCTCATCCCTGTTTTCTTTCAAAGGATTGCCTCCACCCATCTATCGAGCTTTATGATAACAGGCAGGGGGCTTCTAAGGTGGGAAATGGCTCGAAAAACAAACTTGTAAGGCAAATACGTAACGAATTGTAGCTGCAGTGATCGTTTGGAAATAAACGACAGCTAGCGTGACGAGCGTGACAAGAAAGATAGAGCTTTCGGTTTCGTTGAGCAGCGAAATCTTCGTGGTAAACCCCTTATAAGGTAGAGCCAGGTCGATTTGACCTCCTACCCTCCTGAAATTGAAATAAAGACACGCAAAACGTCCATAGAAAAAAAGTTAAGGGTTGGGCTCTAAACCTATAATTATATACATGTATTTAACGAAGGTGATAAATCGAACGACAAAAAAGGATTCTCTTTGAGCAGCCAATTCTTAAAATCGTAAATGATTTGAACCCAGGAGTCATATCATAACTAAGTGAAGCACGATCGTCCGGGTGAGTGTAGTCCTGAGAAGGACTGTTTGTGGTGACATAGACTGACGTTTCGACAACCTGAGCGGAAGTCATCATCAGAGTCAAGTGAATTGACTCTGATGATGACTTCCACTCAGGTTGGCGAAACGTCAGTCAATGTCACCACAAACAGTCCTTCTCAGGACTACACTCACTCGGACGATCGTGCTTCACTTAGTTATAATTGTTAAAATCTTGCCAAAAAGAAGAAGTTACCGAACAGTTCCAGAATAAGTATATTTACTGTTTCGTCTTCCCTTTCGCAGAAGCTACAAAGGTTGTAATCAGTAAGGTTTAATGTTTTCCAAAAAAAAAAAAAAAGGTATTAGTGGCAAGTCTTCTGTGGAGGAGCTTAAACTGAAATACCAAAAGTTTGGAAATTTTAGTACACTCGAACAGTTTTCGGGATATGGGTACCCAGTCCACAGGTTCATTTTGTTCGAGCATGCAGTCAGTCCATTGACCACATTGCAAGGTTATTTAGGTCTAGATTCTCTTAATCCAGTTCGACTTTAAAGCTTTGACAAAGCTAGTGACATTAATCATTTTTAGTCTACTCTGTTCATAGTCGCTAATCATGATATCACGCTTAATTTTATCACCCGTACCACGCCACCAAAAAGTATGAATAAAAAAGATTATTAACTTCTTTAAGTGCTTCATCGTCCGTTGCAGGGGCGTCAAAATGTAGGCGAGTTGCGAAACGATTAAACTTTCTAAAACTGTAAGACTTAGTAGACTTAGTCGACGCAGTTCCCAGCAGCCCAGACTAGCTTTTAGTTTTGTTAATTTTTCATCGTAATTCGCTTTCATCATAAGTAACAGGGTAACTTGCCTCGTTCCTGTACGGCTAGTCTCCCAGGCACTCACGATCAATTCGTTTCGGTGACGTAGCCGAGGCGAACAGTCGGGTAAAGCCTAGACAAAAACAGACTGCGCGTGCTCCTGTTTTATATACAGTGGGGGAACCCCGCTCTACGGACACGCGCTAAATACGGTCACTCGGATATTACGGACAGTTTCGTTTGTCCCGACGAAAAGCTCATATATTTTCACTAAATTTAACCTGCTTAATACGGACACCGGTTAATACGGACAACGGACCGACACTTTTCTGTGTCCCGAGTGACAAACTCTCATATATCGTCAACCCTACTTTACGGACACTGGTTATCTCTGCAATGTCTATTCTTAGTGTTTGATACTTGAACTGTAGTCCCTTACTTCCACGTACGTCTACCGATCCTTGGTTGGTAGACTTTGACTTTCATAACTACATACACCATTGTGATTTTAGATGTTCGGAAGGTGATATGGAACGTGGCCGATAACTCTTCTTTTAACACATCGACTGAGTTTTTATCCTCGGCATTTTTTCACTCTGGTTGCAGGAGGTAAAATTTAATCGCATGTAGGAGCCCACCAGTCGTTGTAAACATGAAATACTCTTATCCAGAAAGACATTTTCAGATAAATTACTGCAAAGCTTCTTTGGTTTGAACTTGTCGGTTACAGTTACAGTTACCGTTAAGAAATGAAACGAATAACCGTTTTTTGCCGTAAAAATGTTTTCTTCAGTCTTTGTATCGATAAGATATGTCAATGACATTTATTATCATCGTCATCATCATCATCATCATCATTTTTATTTTATAAGCCCGCTTAATACGGACTCCCGGATAATACGGACACTACGGCATGTCCCTTTGGTGTCCGTATTAACCGAGTTCCACTTTATCAGAATGGCGGACTTTCCGGGTGTTTACAGATTGTTTGACCGGAAACAGCGGCAAATTATGGTTTCAAAACCCTTGCGGTGTAGATCGGCTGTTACCGTCCATGTAAGTTTTTGTAAATTTAACATATCAACCACTTACGACAGAATTTAGCTCTCGCTTTCGAGATAGTGAATTCCTACGGAACATGTGGCGGAATTTGTTGTGCTCGGCAAAACCTTCGGCGATGGAAACAGCACATATCATACCGTTTCAAAGCAGCCTCGTTAATGCTATTTGTATACCAGATTGAACTACATCACTTGGAACTCTAGAGTCCAAACTACTAGTGAACTCGTCAAATAAGCTTATAGTCTTTTTCTGCGTAAGCTGAATCAAAGAAGAAGTCACCGCTAGCTACAGGATGGAAACTGATATGAAATTCGAATTGCAAAGCTGTCTCAATTTACAATTTCTTTTATGTTTCCAGCCTGAAGGATACTTTTTCTGCAAGTGATGGACTTTCATTTATATGACCTTCAATTAAAGACACTTGTCAACTGCCGTTTGATAATTTTGAGTTGATTTTGATGTCTTCATATGTGTGTAATGCAAGTGTAATGTGTCTTATTGTATGCTCGAGCAAGCTTTTAGTACACTGGAAAACTTGAACCATTTACAGACTTCAAAAAAGTTTGTCAAATCTCTGTAAAATGTATACATTTCCTTTGTAAATTGCAATGTCTGTAAACGTGCACACTTACAGAGATTTTATGAACCCTATAAAATGTCTGTAGATTCGACAGAATTTTACTCGTCCAGATCCCATTAAATGTCTGTGAAATCTCAATGTTTTCTGTGTAAATTGTAAGCAAAATTTACAGAGATTTCATAAACTTTGTAAAAATCCTTGTAAAATCTCAAGGTATTCTCTGTAAAAAAAACTCTAGGAAAAATCTCTGTAAAATAAAGAACAAAATGTCCATAAAATCTTCGTAAAAATCGAACCAAAATAACTGCATGAAATGTTAATAAAATGTACACAAATAAAAAGCACACAATGTTAATAAAAAGTGGGTGTAATGTTTGTAAAATATACAAGGAGTACCATATGAAATCTCAGCAAAATCTTCATATTTTCTCTGTAAAAGACAGAGGGAAACAAACCAGGATGAAACGCCAGAACACAAAATCCCAACAAAATGTCTATAAAAAGTGAACAAAAGCTGGACCACAAAGTGTCTGTCGATAAATAAAGTGCACACAATATCTTCAAAAGATATGTATTTTATTGCAAAATGTTAACGTTTTCTTTGCAAAAACGAGCTGGTACTAAAGCGACCTGAAAAACGCTAAAAACGTCAGTGGCCGTGAACTTTTCAGGGCCGAGCTTGCCAGTCCATCGCCACTGAACATTTAACGGCATGAAAAAGGTATCCTTTCTATTGCAATTGCCGCAGAAGTTGTATAATTTACGTCCCTTAGCTTTATCGTTTCTTATAAACACTGGAAAATTATATTTTCATTCCAAACGGCTGCTGGTATAACTCACAATTGGAGTTACTAATGTTTTATGTTACACTGAACTGTACGAGGCGTGCCCCCCGCCAGTTCAGAGGGGTTAAACTAGACAGAGAGAAAGACAGATTACACGCATGCTACACTGGACAACATAAGGCGTTCCACCCGCTAGTAGGGAGGAATTAAACTATAGAGAGAGAGAGATTACATGTATGTTACACTGAACCGTATGAGGCGTGCCACCCGCCAGTGCAGAGGGGTTAAACTAGAGAGAGAGAAAGAGAGATTACATGTATGTTAAACTGAACTGTATGAGGCGTGCCTCCCTCCAGTTCAGAGGAATTAAACTAGATAGAGAGAGAGATTACATGTATGTTACACTGAACTGTATGAGGCGTGCCACCCGCCAGTTCAGAGGCATAACGAGCCAGAGGTTCTTAGCAACCACAAAAATACCACTGGATCCCGCTGAGATAGGGGGCAATTTGCCACCAATCTCAGCAGGATATCCAGCTACTCTGAACATTCCAATGTAATTGAATCGCGTCTGGTACTCGTTTCTGTTTGATATGGGGCGTCAATTTTCACGCTTATATGTCATAATCCTTAAACGCGATCGTTTATTTATGACAAGAGTTTAATTAAATTCTATCTTTAGACCTGATACACTAGAAAAGTGACTGCGGGAACCGGAAAACGATACCCAATAGTTTGTTTTGGTTTTGGTGAATAATTACTCTTGAGGTAGGCTCACCAGTTCCAGAAAATAGCACTAAACTACAACCAAAGACTCAAGTTTTCTTTGTTTCTCTTTCGCATGCAATATGGGAAAAACAATAGGGCTGTTTATACGAGAGAAAATAAGCCGCAGCTTACTCTGGCCACGGATTACATAAGACACGAATACTCCGTATAAATGGTACAAAATCTACATTCACGGCTTTCTCAAGCTGCGGCTTATCCTGGCCTAGGAGTTTTTACTTGGATAAATGGTTCCTTTCGCGTCTTCTGTAAGCCGCAGCCAGAGTAATCCGTGGCTTATTTTCTCTTGTATAAACAGCCCTATTATGTGTTTTGTTTTTGGAGGGATATATATCTCTTTTGAACGCTAATTAAAATTCGCTTGTATTCCTAAATCAAAGATACTTGCAATACATGGTAATAGTGAACATATTTGGGAGTAATATACACAAATCAGTCTGCAAGTATTACTCTTCTTAAACGCCGTGAAAGTAAATTAACATCACTGAGCTAAAATAATTCGCTTCAATATGTGATATCGTTGCGTGCCCATGAACAAAAGTTTTACTATCCGTACCGTTTCCCTAGGAACTGATAAAATTCTCGTTGAATAATTCCTCAATAACCTCGGCAGACGTCGAAATGGAAGTTTCACTATTCGACTTCCGAAACCGACCTTGGCAGGAAAAGCGACAACAGCGACGGTATCGAAATCATCATTTCAAAATACAACTTCTCCTTTTTCTAATTCTCTTCCGATTGTTAAAATTTGTTTAACTTGGAAAATGCTGGCAAACTCTCCAAGGACTAAATTAGTCTGAAGGGCATTAAAGTAAGGAAAACGTTCTCGAAAAACAAAAAACATTTCATCCGAACGTGTTATTGTTCTGCAAAGAAATGTACCAACTGTAAAACGTTTTGGTCATTAAACCTGCTTACAACATTTGCCTAGATTTGTATGTGCATTTCATAAAACTGATCATATTATATATCCCAGAAGCGCTCAGGCATACAGTGATGCCAGGACTTCAACCTGGGTGAACCAGAAAAGATATAGAACATTTGCCTAGATTTTTATCTGCAGTTCAAAAAACTATTCATGTTATATATCCCAGAAGCACTCAGGCATACAGTGATGCCAGGACCTCAACCTGGATGAACCAGAAAAGATATAGAACATTTGCCTAAATTTTTAGCTGCATTTAAAAAAAACTGTTATGTTAAATATCCCAGAAGCACTCAGGCATACAGTGATGCCAGGACTTCAACCTGGGTGAACCAGAAAAGATATAGAACATTTGCCTAGATTTTTGTCTGCACTTCATAAAACTATTCATGTTACATATCCCAGAAGCACTCAGGCATACAGTGATGCCAGGACCTCAACCTGGATGAACCAGAAAAGATATAGAACATTTGCCTAAATTTTTAGCTGCATTTAAAAAAAACTGTTATGTTAAATATCCCAGAAGCACTCAGGCATACAGTGATGCCAGGAATTCAACCTGGGTGAACCAGAAAAGATATAGAACATTTGCCTAAATTTTTAGCTGCATTTAAAAAAAACTGTTATGTTAAATATCCCAGAAGCACTCAGGCATACAGTGATGCCAGGACCTCAACCTGGATGAACCAGAAAAGATATAGAACATTTGCCTAAATTTTTAGCTGCATTTAAAAAAAACTGTTATGTTAAATATCCCAGAAGCACTCAGGCATACAGTGATGCCAGGAATTCAACCTGGGTGAACCAGAAAAGATATAGAACATTTGCCTAAATTTTTAGCTGCATTTAAAAAAAACTGTTATGTTAAATATCCCAGAAGCACTCAGGCATACAGTGATGCCAGGACCTCAACCTGGATGAACCAGAAAAGATATAGAACATTTGCCTAAATTTTTAGCTGCATTTAAAAAAAACTGTTATGTTAAATATCCCAGAAGCACTCAGGCATACAGTGATGCCAGGACCTCAACCTGGATGAACCAGAAAAGATATAGAACATTTGCCTAAATTTTTAGCTGCATTAAAAAAAAACTGTTATGTTAAATATCCCAGAAGCACTCAGGCATACAGTGATGCCAGGACCTCAACCTGGATGAACCAGAAAAGATATAGAACATTTGCCTAGATTTTTGTCTGCACTTCGTAAAACTATTCATGTTATATATCCCAGAAGCACTCAGGCATACAGTGATGCCAGGACCTCAACCTGAATGAACCAGAAAAGATATAGAATATTTGTCTAAATTTTTATCTGCATTTAAAAAAACTTATGTGAAATATCCCAGAAGCGCTCAGGCTTACAGTGATGCCAGGACTTCAACCTGGATGAACCAGAAAAGATATAGAACATTTGCCTAGATTTTTATCTGCACTTCAAAAAAACTATTCATGTTATATATCCCAGAAGCACTCAGGCATACAGTGATGCCAGGACCTCAACCTGGATGAACCAGAAAAGATATAGGACATTTGCCTAGATTTTTATCTGCACTTCAGAAAAACTATTCATGTTATATATCCCAGAAGCACTCAGGCATACAGTGATGCCAGGACCTCAACCTGGATGAACCAGAAAAGATATAGAACATTTGCCTAGATTTTTATCTGCACTTCATAAAACTATTCATGTTATATATCCCAGAAGCACTCAGGCATACAGTGATGCCAGGACCTCAACCTGGATGAACCAGAAAAGATATAGAACATTTGCCTAGATTTTTATCTGCACTTCATAAAACTATTCATGTTATATATCCCAGAAGCACTCAGGCATACAGTGATGCCAGGACTTCAACCTGGATGAACAAGAAAAGAATTGTAACATTTGCCTAAATTTTTATCTGCAAGTTACATATTCTAAATCACTTGAATATTTTACTATTGGTATTTTCGTCGCACAAACATACACAGAGTCCTAAACTACTTGGTAGTTTGAAAAGGCTTTCAGAAGCTGTAATTTCTGGCCATCACATACTGAAATATGCCGATTATCCCCTTGAAAATCTCAACGAATCGCTTAAGCATAACATTTGACGAAACTAGCGTTTTGTCTTACAAGTAAAGCCATAAAATGCCATGAGAACACAGCGTAAGCGTGCAGCGTGGTGGTAAATTAAATTCTGCCGCTGAAGGGCAAAAGCAATACTTCTTTCAAGGTGTGCGAAGATGCTCCTGCAGTGAAACTACAAATGGAGTACGTTGACGGATCTTATGCAGGCCTATAACGTCACTCCTTAGCAACTAGACTTGGGAGATTTTTTAACTTCCGGTTATCTCTGGCTCGTTATGATTAAACTAGATAGAGAGAATGAAAGATTACATGTATGTTACTGAACTGTATGAGGCGTGCTACCCGCCTGTTCAGAGGGGTTAAAATAGATAGAAAGAATGAGAATTATACTGATGGCTTTTCCCAGACCATAAATAGATGACCACCCAAGACAAATTCCTTTGGCAATGAAGTTGGTGTCCTTGATACTCTGATGTGCTATTTTTCTTTCTGTAAAAGAAAAAAAAAGACTTTAAATGAACTAAACTGAAACTAATTGAAGGAACAAAGAAAATGCTAGCATTTAATTTGTATGATACAACACATAATATAATTATGTATCTACGCATATAGATATACATGTGCATGTACATGTATTCCTTAATGTTGAAAACATCACTTATGTGCATTAGCCTCCTTTGCAGCTGTTGTTTGGGTCTGTCCTTAATCCCTCCCCACTAATGTCTGGTGAACTAAGCTGGAAATTCCATTCCCATTGTGTCTAAGTATTCAATCTGGAGGGAGAAGAGAACTGACAAAAAATGGCTGCAAAGGAGGCTACAGGAACTTACATGTAGCCACCAAAATTTAACAGCCATGATGTGACTAATCAGTTCCTGGGAAGGGAATGTCCGGCTCCGTTCAGCAGATGTTGGTGGGGAGGGAGAATACGACCAACATGTAAGTAACAGCTGCATAGGAGGCTATTACAGTGTACTGTATGTGCATCAATTGGTCAACACTGGATAGACCATCAATAAGGAAAGATTCGGTGGGTCAACCGTACACAAAGATTTATTATTTTAAAGACTTGCTTTGCCTGGACTAGGGACTGTTATTGGCTGTGAAAAGCTTCCGTAACTTACATGCATTGTAACATGATACATTATGCCTTCAAGGAAAAGCATGGACAATAAGACTTCACTGTGGAGGCTATTTCATGCTTAGTATAGGCTTAACTTATTACAGTTTGCATAAAGGCAAAAAAAATTGAGTAGAGTTAATGTGGTGGCAATGACAAGTACATGTACCTTACTCTGTTACAGTAGCATGTATAAGGTATGAAAAGGAAATTACTATTAGGGGGTAAACTTCAAAGGACTCTATGTAGCACATAATTATGTATGATACCAGATTGGCTAGAAGAAAAAATTGCTTGTACTGCAGGTCACATTAATTTTTATTTATAGGAAAGATGAATGTTTTTTTTTGGAGCAGGCAATTTCAACAGTTTCAATTTATTTTTTTCCATATTTCTTACACATTGTTACAAGATAAATATGTATTAAGATAAAAAAAGATAAATAAATAAATAAGAAAAGAATGAGAAACATAATGGCGAGGATGTCCATAAAGAAACCATTGGGGCTTATACGAGCTACGGGCTCCTAAAAAATTACAACTTGGAAATCATGATTTTTAGGCATACATGTAGCTTATTATGTGGCTAAATGTAATTTAGGCTAAGTTAAACGCGAAACAATGCTGGCCAGCAGTCGCTCCCTGGGCTTTGGTGCGGGGTGGCCTGGGGCTTTACGCAGGGGTCCAAGCGTGGTTTACAGTTCGGCTTCGGATGTCAAGTCATTCCACGTTTGCTTTCGCTACGGGATAGTTCTCGGAGTTTATTCGCTCGTTCCTTCGCTCGCTTTACTTGCCTTTGTAGTTTGCCTACCGTTCTGTGATGGGCTCTCGTGCAACGAATAACAGCCTGCAAACGGCTCCTCTTATGTCTTCGCCATCAACAGGCGACGATGATGTTGTGAACGTTCCTTCGACCTCGCGGTCTGGTGGCTCGCTCGAAGGCTTGCCTGCTGTGGCTTCTAGTGGAGAGGCTGGAATTTCTCCGGCGATCGTGTCGCTGATCACCCAAACAGTTCGGGCTGCTTTGGCTGCTGAACGTGCTGACAATCCTCCCTCGTCGCTGGCATCTACACCGCCGATACCAAGTGTTTCGAGCCCATCGGTTCCCTCGACCGCGGCGAGTGCTTGTTCGGGGGGCGTTCCTCCTTTGCTGTCCAACTCAACGCACGCCTTTCTGACCGCTGGTGCTGGAGTTGCCGGGCCTTCGCATCCAGGTAGGCCTATTCAGTCTATGTCTCCTGTTGTGCCTTCCTTTGTTTCGACGTTTGCCAATCCGTCGATGTCCGCTTTCAGCTCGGCGAGCGCGTACAATTTGCTGCCCGGTGCGACTCGCGATGTCGCAGATCGTCCTGCTGTGCATGCTTTGTCTGTTGTGGATCAACCGTTCGTCGTTGGCCCTGGGTTTTCGCCTGTGCCGGCCAAGCTTGTTTCTCAAATCGTGGCCGGAAAGTACGTCGATTTGAGCGAACTGTTGGCGGTTAATCTGGTGCAGAAGGATCCGGAACCGCAGTTGCTATTGGACGGCCGTCTCGTGTTGACTTCTCAGCCCAAGAAGCAGCGTCGTCGTATCGAAGATATCGCCTCTTGGATGGAGGCCTTCGCCATCTTCGCGTTGATTCTGGTCTCCAGTTTCCCCCATCGCTGGAAAGATTTAATGCAGTATCAGCTGTTGATTCTGCGGACTTATCGCCATTTTTCTGGTAGAGTCTGGCTTGCTTACCACCAAGCGTTCCGTGAACACGCTGCCGCTACTCGCCTCACAGATTGGTCATCCATGAATGTCCAGCTCTTCAACTTCCATGCAGCTGGCTCGTCGGTCCGTGGTTCGTCGCTGCCCACCTCAAATGAGTCGCCCGAGCCCCCGGGCTCGTCGTCCTCAACCATCCTCTGCATATCATGGAACAAGGGGCGTTGCACTGCCCCGTTCTCGTTTTGCCGTTATGCACATCGGTGCAGTGTTTGTTCAGGCTCTCATCGGGCTTCTTCATGCACCAACCAGTCTTCCAAGGACGGCGGGGACCGTACGAAACGTCGCAGTCGTTCCCCAGGCGCTTCTGGGTCAGGGTCTCAAGCCAAGGCTCGCCGCAGTTGACTTGCTCTCGTGGCTTCCGAGATTTTTTGGTGACGTTGCTTTCTCGCCGTTTTTACGCTCGCTAGTTAAGTTTTCACGTGACTATTGAATAGTTGTTATTTACATATTTTATATATCGTCGAATTTCGTTGTTGACTCGTAGCGCGGCATATCTGCCCCCCCCCCCCTCCCTCCCCTTTTTGCTGGTTTTTCTTTTTCTCTGGGTGGTTTACGTGGTAGTATTTCGTCACCATTAGAGTTTGTTGTGCCAGGTCCCTGCCGTCGAGCTAGGTCTCGATTCTGATGTTTGTCCCCAGCATTAACACTAGGCGTAGTTTGGTAGAGCATCCAGCCTCGTTTAGGCCTAGCTCGTGTTTTGATATTAAAATTGGGATTGTCGTCCACTGTCAAGCGTTGTTCCTGTCTGATCTTACTGTTCTCAGGGTGTCCCACCTTTCACCCCGTGTCTGTGGTTTCCCCGCTAAATGTCCCGCAGTTTACCCTGGACTTGGCTGAGCACCCGGATCGCCAAGCAGTGACTTATGTTCTTGAAGGCCTTGAGCACGGTTTTCGTCTGGGCTTCCAACCTGCTCGCAGACTCAGAGCCGCCAAGAGGAATAAACCTTCAGCCTTCCAGAACCCCCATATCATTGACGAATATCTGGCCAACGAGGTGGCTCGATTTCGGGTCGCAGGCCCTTTCGCTTCATCCCCCTTGCCTAACCTACATGTTAGCAGTTTTGGGGTTATCCCCAAGAAAGGTCAACCTGCTAAGTGGCGCCTTATTGTGGATTTATCATCCCCCCAGGGGTCTAGTGTAAACGATGGTATCGATCCTGACGAGTTTTCCATGCATTACATTAAACTTGACCAGATTATCTGCATGGTTTTAAAACATGGGCCTGGGGCTTTAATGGCAAAGTTTGATGTCGAGGCGGCCTACCGCAACATTGCAGTGCATCCGGACGATCGGTATCTCCTGGGGATGAAGTGGCGCGGCCAGTTCTTTGTTGACTTAGCCCTCCCTTTCGGCCTCCGCTCGGCCCCTTATATTTTTAATTCAGTGGCTGATATGGTGGAATGGATAATTCTCAATAGGTATCATGTTGCTGACCTGATGCATTACCTCGATGACTTCCTTACGGCAGGCCCTGCGGGCTCGAATCAGTGCGCCCAAAACTTACAGACCTCGCTAGCTGTCTGCCGGTCACTTGGCCTCCCTCTTCATCCTGGCAAATGCATTGGCCCTGTTACTCGCTTGGTAGTTCTGGGCATTGAATTAGACTCTATTGAACAGTCCGCCCGTCTCCCAGCTGAGAAACTTGCCAATCTGCAGGAGTTGATTCAGTCTTGGCGGTCCAGACGGTGGTGTACCAGACGTCAACTGGAGTCCTTGATTGGCCATCTCCACCATGCCGCCAAGGTAGTCTGGCCTGGGCGTACCTTTCTGCGGCGCATGATCGATCTCCTCTGCTGTTTCCGTGCTCGCGATCACCCCATCCGCTTAAATTCAGAATTCCAACTGGACGTACAATGGTGGCACGAGTTTTTGGCCTCCTGGCATGGCGTGAGCTTTTGGCTGTTTCCAGGGATGTCTGCCCCCACGGACGTGGAAGTCACTTCAGATGCAGCTGGCTCCCTGGGTTTCGGCGCTTACTTTAATACTGAATGGTTCAGTGGTGCCTGGGCCCCATCACAAGCAGATCAGTCCATTGCCTATAAAGAACTTTTTCCTGTCGTGGTAGCCTCGCATGTTTGGGGTTCCCAGTGGTTTCGGTGCCATGTCCTTTTCCGATCAGATAATGAGGCGGTGGTTCACATTTTACTCTCTAGAACGTCCAAGGTTCCCTGTATTATGCGTCTCCTCCGTCTTTTACTCTCTGCCGCTGCCCGCTTTAATTTTACTTTTACCGCTCAACATATTCCTGGCATTCATAACAACATTGCTGATGCTCTTTCCCGCTTTCATTGGCAGGATTTCAGGCGTTTGGCCCCTGGGCGCAGCCCTACCCTGTTCCAGTTCCCCATCAGCTTTGGGAGCTCTTGATCCCTCCTCTTTAGAGGCGCAGTGCCACAGCTTTCTGGTGCAAGGGTTGGCTCCGTCTACGCGCAGCTCTTATCGGTCTGGCCAGAAGAAATTTTTCGAATTCTGCACACAGCTTGGCAAAATTCACCAGTCCGGCTCCCCCTGCCCTGCCGATGAGTGGACATTGTGCCTGTTTGCGACCTTTCTGGCCTCTTCGGTCCAACACTCAACCATCAAGGTCTACTTGTCGGCAGTTCGTGCCCTGCATATCGAGCAAGGTTTTTCTGATCCTCTGGTGGATTGTCTGCGGCTGCAACGAGTACTGAGAGGAATCAAGAGAACCCAGGGCGACTCATCATCTTTACGTTTACCCATTACAGATGACATCATGATGGTAATTTTTCGAGCCTTGGACCTAACTCACCCGGACCATTGTATGTTTTGGGCGGCGTGCAATTTAGCCTACTTCGGTTTTCTCCGCTCAGCAGAGTTTACGGTCCCTAATCTGGCTAGTTATGTGCCTGCCATCCACCTAGGAGTTGCAGACGTTGCGGTGGACTCTCATTTGTCCCCTCGTGCTTACGTCTTCGCATAAAGGCTTCCAAAACAGATCCTTTTCGCAAGGGCTGCTTTCTGCATATCGGCATGGGGGAGTTTCCGCTTTGCGCCATTTCTTCCCTGCTGGCATACTTGACCCTGAGGGGAGATGCCTCAGGCCCTTTATTTCTGTTTCGGGACGGACGGCCTTTATCCCGTGCCTTATTGACGTCATGGTTGCGTGACATTTTGTCTGCTGCGGGTATCCAAGGCAATTTTTCCAGCCACAGCTTTCGGATTGGAGCCGCAACGGTGGCAGCAAGGAATGGCATTCCGGACCATCAAATTCAAGCCTTGGGACGTTGGACAAGCTCAGCCTATTTGCTGTACATTCGTACTCCTGCGGAGTCGTTGTCTCGACTGTCTAAGCAGCTGTCTCTCTCGGCCGCTCATTGATGGTTTATCTCAGGTCCTTTGGGATCTGTCTCGTGCGCTCGGTTCTGCATAGCGAATTTTGGAGCGGGTTGGTGCTGCGTGTTGCTTTCGTGGACTTGGCCTAGAGACAGTCAGCTATTCTCTGGAGAGTCTCCTCGGATTGGCAGCCTGTGTTGGGTCCGGGCCTTTTGGTTTCAGCGACCTATCGACTCCCCCAGCGGGCCTTTAGCTTCAGTGAGTTCTGCCTTTGGCGTGGTATGTATCCCGTTTATTTGTATGTTTCGCGTTGTGGGAGTCGGTGCTTGAAAGTTTGGGGGTTGGGCCCTTCTTCCACCCTGTTCGCAGGCCCTTCATTCTCCAAGCACCTTGGAGGGAAGGGTTTGGTGGTTGCCGCTCACAGGGTTGTCGTGGATACCCTTCGCGTTCGGCTGGGAGTTACTCGTGGCCCCACCTTCCTTATTTCAGGCACCATTCCCCAAGCTTATCTATTGTGATGAGTTTAAATGTGGCTAAATGTAATTTAGGCTAAGTTAAACGCGAAACAATGCTGGCCAGCAGTCGCTCCCTGGGCTTTGGTGCGGGGTGGCCTGGGGCTTTACGCAGGGGTCCAAGCGTGGTTTACAGTTCGGCTTCGGATGTCAAGTCATTCCACGTTTGCTTTCGCTACGGGATAGTTCTCGGAGTTTATTCCCAGCCCGCCCCCTCCCTCTTGGCATGGTAAGTATTAGGTAAGTATCTTTGTTTCCACTGTTCTAACAGTGTGACGGTGCCTGGTGGTTGCCGCTCACAGGGTTGTCGTGGATACCCTTCGCGTTCGGCTGGGAGTTACTCGTGGCCCCACCTTCCTTATTTCAGGCACCATTCCCCAAGCTTATCTATTGTGATGAGTTTAATAATTAATCAATTCATTTAGGTTACAAAGTGAGTGAAATAAGAAATACAACATGATACATGTAGTAATGCATGAAACCCCAAACAGAAACTCGAAAACAAAATCTGAGTTCCAGATGGGATTCGAACCCACGACCCTCCACAATCTAGATGGATAACCACTGAGCTACTGGACACTCTATGGTGTGCAAGGGTGAAATGTGGGCTTTGACTGGAACCGTATCACGTGGTCACACAGCCAAATAATGACTAGCACATACATAACTGCATCACGCAGTCACATTGAGGCATATCAAAGATGCATATTGAGGCATATCAAAGATGGCTGTGTGACCGTGTGATGGAGTTCCAGTCAAAGCCCACATTTCACCCTTGCTCACCAGTAGCTCAGTGGTTAGAACGTCCGTCTAGATCGCAGAGGGTCGTGGGTTCCAATCCCATCTGGAACTCGGATTTGTTTCGATTTTCTGTTTGGGGTTTCATGCATTACTATCATGTTACACTTAGGTTACGTGTAAAAAGCAAGCACACAAACAAACACATACCAGCAGCAAAACATAAAACAACACTTTCAAAATAGGAGTAGTCAATAGAGGAGTAATCTTCTTAATTCAGATTTCAACAGAGAAATACTGTCAGCATTCTGAATTTCTGAATGAGAGAAATTAAACAGTTTAGGTCTGGAAACTTATTGCAAACTGTCTGATATTAGTTCTACACAGTACAGTTGCAATGTCTAGTATTGTAACGATGAATATGACTTATCAGCAAACACAGTTCTCTGAATGCATCAGGAGGGAAGCCTTTCTTGAAAAGTAACAAACTTTCCAATTAATTTTGAAATCGGTTAACATTAGATAGTTCACCTAACTGGTGATCATAGGGTATGGACAAATATACATGTATTTACAGCATTATTCATTCTCTTTTAAAGTGGGAGTACAGTAATTTAAGACATACAGTGTAGTGTAAAGCCCTGGCCAAACTACATTGTACATGTATCCAAACTATAGTCTGTGGCAAAACAAGCTACTGGTACAACTTGACGCTAAAATGTAATTTAAAACATACACTGTAGCACTAAAGTGGAAACCAAAAGTGCTTAGCGTTAATGTTTATGGTACCAGAGCTGTTCAGTGTTCGGTGTGAAGTGAGAAAAAATCATGGAATGGTTGAGAGAACAAGCTGAAAAGGGTATGTTCCAAACCGTTTTACAGTTATCATTGCAAGATACACCCGTGTTTAGGGAGATGATTAGAATCAACAAGCCCAGATCAGTTCTCAGAAATTTTAAACGCTATTGAACTGGACATCTGCAAAGAGAGCACGAAAATAGCAACTATTGATTGGCTAGCAGGGTGAATGTGACTTGCATCAGGATAAAGCTTTGTTGGAAGAGCGGCAAAACACTGCAACGTTTTTTTCATTGAGCAGAATTGTTGGGCGTAATGTTTGATCAAAAGCAAACTCTATCCAACACTTGATCTAGCAAAAATTGTTTGACAAACATCATCCAACATGGGCGGTCAAACGGTCGAACAATCTTGCAATGTTAAATCCAACTTTGTTCAATAGTTTGACCAGGACTTAAAAGAAATCACAAGCCCATCATGCTGATGTGATCTTTTTTGTTACACTGGATCAAGGTTGCATTAGGTGGAACAAAAATTCCGAAGACGACAAAAGGTTCAATAATGGTCACATTCCTTCATCATGCTATGTTACAGAAAGTTCTTACCTTAAAAGGTTTTACTTTTCTTTGCAACTTGAGCATACACTGTAAAGTAGTCTGCCATATACTGTACTGCGCACATAACTACATGTATTCAGCCTGAAGATTAAAAAACCGGATGTCAAGGCCAAGTATACACTGAACTGTACAGTTCAGAAACCAGAATGAAAATATGAGCTTAAATATTGAAAAATATGTGCATGTTAACACAATACAAAATGCTACATTGGCCAGGCTGAAAAATTCAAAGATTCAAATCTTGAGTGCCAGAGGATGATTACTGTTATGATCTCCCAAACAATACTGTTACATGTAGATGGTCTTAGTGTAGGTCTCTGGAAAACATGATCTAGTTTTTAAGTGTTACAGGCCATGATGGCAGGCCAGAAGACAGTCTTATAATTATTTTGTATGCTCACGCATGTCAACACTGTGTCTTAACCTTCTCATGACCAAGCATCATTGCAGTTTGCAGGGATGACGCAAACATTCAGGGAGATTCTTTTTAAAGGATTGGTGTTAATGCTGCAATGGCACATGCATATATGGTTGGGCTTGGGAGTTTTACGCTTGTTCCATGAACATGAAGCCATCTTAAATGTTATTCTTTATTACACACAACAACTAGACAATCATACAGTCTGTAGGTATGAAAAACACCCCAGCAGTAATGAAATTTCAGAAATCCAGGAGAATACACTGTAATTACAGTATGGTCTTCATTGCACATTCTCATTACAAGCCATAAACTGAAACTTGTTGAATGACTAATTATTGTAAAAGTTAAAAAAAGGCAAAAAGAAGTGAACATACATGTACCACCTTATGATGCAAAAAAATAACTTTAAAAATTTTAGATAGTTCCACTTGCCTTTGATCTGCTCTCATACAGTGATGGTCTCACTGACAGTTGTAATACTTGGGTGAGCTATCACTACAGTCTGTAAAAGGAGGGTCGGTACATTTCACTGACCCCAGTCCATGGACTACCATGATGGACTACCGAAATGGACTACCTATATGGACTGCTAAATGGACTACCAAAAATGGACTACCCTTAATTACCTACCTTGAAAAAAAAATTAGTAAAGTTTGGTTGTTTTCATCGATTGATCGTGATCTTCACCATCTTTTATCTTTTAAATGCTGCTGGTCAGCTGTTCTGCAGGCGTATTCATTCGTCTCGTGTGATGGCTGACATGCTGGATGGTGAGTAAAAATTTGAATTTATAATCGTTCGTTATAGATAGGGTAGGGAAAATCACAGATATTTTGGTCTTTAAGTGCCCCCAACACTGAAATATTTTTTTTCGCTAAAATTAATCTTTGCACCTATTCAAAACGCATTGCGCCTTTAATTTTTTATAACCAAATCGTGAGTTTTTACAGGCTGTAAAAGTTACGACATTAGCCGTCATCTGTCACACGATCAAGGTAGTAAGGAGCGTGGGTCTTTTCCCCAGTTAAAGTCACAAACTGATTTTCATCGCACTGCGTCTTTGTAAACATGCATACATAATAGTCAACTGGGGAATAGACCCACGCCCCAGCTGACTTGGTCATGTACCAAATGATGCATAGTTTGTCGTAAGCCCTATAAAAAAACTCTAAAGGCTGGAAATAAATGCTACATGTTTTTGGAATATGTACAAAGTATTATAAAATTATTAGTGGAAAGAATAACTATTCTTGGGGCTAGGTGCACTTTAAATAAGGTAAGGCTTTAGGGAAGCAGGCTGCACCCCCACCCAACTTTTCAGGGAGTACCCCCCTGGGCCTGGTCATGTGATCTATTTTTGAGTTGTATCTTCTTCTGTCACTTACCATTTTGAGCACCATGACAGCCAGGCAAGGAATCATCTGGAAGATTATAAATCAAATTTTTACTCCAGCTGCAGCCTGTCAGCCATCATGCACGACGAGTGAATGCGCCTGCAGAACAGCTAAACAGCAGCATTTAAAAAATAATCACGATCAATCGATGAAAACAACCAAACTTAACTAATTTTTTTTTTCAAGGTAGGTAATTAAGGGTAGTCCATTTTTGGTAGTCCATTTCGGTAGTCCATCATGGTAGTCCATGGACTGGGGGTCAGTGAAATGTACCGACCCTTAAAAGGAGGCAAATGCCATACAATACTCAGTAGCTGTTTAGCACAACTATTGCAAAACAAAAGTACAGTGTAAGGCTCCAAGCATTTCAAATACAATCAAGCAGGATAGAGATTTATGTTTTAACACCCCAAATACTTGCCTGGACACAAGCACGGTACTTATTATGGAAAAAATAAACAGCCTTTGAAGGTCATTTGTACGTGATACATGTACAGTTGTAGTACCGGTAAATAAAGCAAGCCAACTACAGTGTAATTTAATTGACATATTACTGTATACTGTGATTGGGATAAAAATATAGAACTATAAATTAGCTTTGTCTCTATTTCTTTTCTCATTGTAAAAAAAGTCAGGTCACTGATATGAAATCAAGCAGACTTTATTGGACGGCAGCTGTGGCCAGAATTAATTTTGTACCACACGATTTTTTTTGTCGAGTTAGGGTTAACAGAATTAATAGTTGCATTACCACAACAGTAGGCACTTCAATGAAGATGTGAACACTCAAACTAAAAGACCCATCTTCAGCCTTGATGCATTACAGGGCTGTACACGCCATGACCAATAATTCATGAATTTCGTGTGACATGAAATTCCTTAAACCTTTGAAGCCCTTGTTTTATCCCACAATTAATGGCTGCTCTGTTTTTCTCTTTGGGAAAGTTTTGTATATCTATTTGTAAATTTTGGCCCATTTTAAGTCAGAAGAGTCAAGTGTGGCAACATGATAATGGCCAATTCATACAGCATTGTTTTTTATCAAATTTAAAGTACTTACACGACATGTACTGTAACAAGAAAATGAGGTTTTATGTTGGGTGCTTTTTACCTTGAAGTTTCTACCAATTCACTGAGGGCCAACTTACTGCAATTTGGAAACCGATTTGATGATGAGTAAATTGTGTATATGTCTGGATAACTGTTTTCCTCATGTTTGATGTTTTTACTTCAAGGTCAGTTTGCATAATGGACTATGTGGCTTGGCTCCACTCTTCAGTGTCAATTCAATCTGACTTGTCATTGTGTCTCTTTATGAACTGCAATTTTCATGCCCCATTGGGCATTCTACAATAGTCTAAACTGAGTGATAATTTCTTTCTTGATGAGATCTCTGTGATGAGGTCTACACTGCTGTGTTGCTTTGTTTTGCTCCTACAGCTGTATGCTTTAGTGTAGAGCTAAATGTTTCCTTCCTTTAACAACAGCACAATTTCAAAACAAAACAGATGCCAACATTGGATCAAGGGAGAAAAATAGGCCTTTAAATTGGAAAGCTAATTTCAAAAGATGTCCACACAGTTCCATATACATAATTAAATACAATCATTGTATTACTGTTTGTGCTAACCCTGCTCCCGAAACAGAGTTTAAGTACAAGTACATTAATTTATGATCACACCAAAAGCTCACTTTGCCACCAACTACAGGTAAATCAATGGATCTAATCAAGTGTAAGCCAGTTGAGCACCTAGTTTGCCGCAATCTTAGCTACGATTCCTTACCTGCACATGCAGTAAGCTTAACCCTTGCTTATATTAAGAACAAACACGGTAATGAATTAGCAAGATAGCATAATTTTATACAGCTGCACGTACTACTGTAGTTATGCAATGCTTTCGAGTGGTACATATATACCGTGGAAAATACCACTATTCTCTTGTAGTTTCTTCGTATAGCAAGCTATTTGAGATACATACACCCAGCCAGAACTATATGTTGGAAATATTACAGTCTAAAATGGCCAATATGCTTACCTTTGAAATCTACAGCAGACCAAGGCAACCATCACTGAACATGGAGACCAAAAACTTGAACCAACAGCACTCGATTACCGTGGAAGAAGCTTGCCAACCGGTCGCATATACGTTGTAAAACTATTAAATTCCATTATTCTATGATCTTGAGGTAAAAAGCCATTCGAAGTGGGAGAAATTCCTTCCAAACTGTCTTCCACGAGTCGAAGTTTGAGTTGAAACGGGCGCCAAAACTACAAATTGCCTACCGGGAATGAACTCGTTTGCGCATGCCCAAGTCTAACCCAACTCCCTCGAGCTCCCTCTCGGTCAGAAGATAATAAAGAACAATAGTACGCAATTTCAAATCATCTACATACCTCCAGTGAAGGGCTAAGCCCAGAAAGTATGGTTTGTCTTTCAAACGACTCTTTCGCACTTTACTACCTTTTATTTTTAAACACTTTGCCTCTCGGCCAAACGGCCAATGCTTATGGCGCCCAAAAGGGAAATCAGCCCAGCCGCTCGGGAAGCACAAACTTGGCGTGGAAATAGTTTTGAGGCCGTCCTTCTTTGCCGCGCACTGCTTCCCATTTAAAAACAAGCGCTGTTGAAATCCAAGACAAAAGCCGCACACTACCCTTTTGGAGTTATAATAACTCCAACAGTAGTAACTCAGTTAACTTAACTCCGCATCATGGGGGTTATGTCCTGCTTGTGTCAATTTACAGAGATTTTAAAATGCTATACTTGTACCGATTTACAGAGATTTTAGTGGATAAAATAACCATAGAAAATCTTTGTAAATGTCAAATTTACAAACATTCTTCAGAGATTTTGTTAACTCTGTAAATTTTTCAGTTTTCCTTCTTATTTCAGCAGTTAAATTTCATAATCATTTCATAAACATTATAAAAAGGAATACCACAAAAAGTGTATAAAATATCTATAAAAATGATTTTACAGATATTTTGTATGCCATATGTAAAAGTAGGTCAGATTTGAACTCTCATAAAAAGCCTGTAAATTTAAGATTCACAGACATTTCATTAACTCTGTAAATGGTCCAGATTTTCCAGTGAGGGAATAGACTTCAGAGTTTCCACGGTGAGGGTGTTTCGGCAGAAAATTTCCCCTCAAGAAAAACTGAGACATTTATCTCACTTTTCGGATTTTTGTCTAGGCCTCTCCCGCTTTTTCGCCCGGACCACGTGACCCGAATGGATTGACCGAGAAGAAACAGAGAAAGGCCTAGGAACTAGGCAAGGTGAACCAGAAAAGATATACAACATTTGTTTGGATTTTTATCTGCATTTCAAAAAAACTGATAATGTCATATATCCCAGAAGCACTCAGGCATACAGTGATGCAATACAGAAAGGATATATAACATTTGCTTAGACTTTTATCTGCAGTTCAAAAAACTGTCCATGGTTAGATTTTCACGTGAACGTTACATATGCCAAATCACTTGAATATTTCACTATTGCTTTTTTTCCCGCACACAACACAAGAAGCCTTAAATGCTCTAATCTTGCTAATAAGCAATGAAGTGCGTACCTTTCAGAAGCTGTTTCTGAACGATAATTTTCTGAAACAAAATTTTGAGTTTTCAAGCTGAACTATACAAGTGGAAGAAACAGTCATGGTATGTAATATTTTGTGCTTTGAGGGATAACATGTATTGAGCACCCAAATTCAGTTATGTAGACAAAATAATTAAGGTACTGCCCACTCCCGCCCCCCGTCGCCAGCCCCATTTTCATTATCGTGGATCGATGACGAGTGCGCGCGTATTTCGCGGCTTCATATTTTCCGCCAGAATACACATAACGTTGCAACATATACATAGATATGATTCAACGAAAGAATTACCACTCAACGATATTCCAAACCTTTAGGGAATTCCAGCTAATTCGAATCTCATAGAAAAAATTGCAATAGAATTAAATTCCAGGTAAAATATCTATTGCGATTCCTACCAGGCAACAAAATCGAAAGTCGCATCAATCATATCTCTTCTCTTCGTATTTCCGCTATAAGAAATTGTCCGAAGACGAAGTTTAGAATGTAGCAACGACTTACCAAAGTCGATTGTGCGTCTATGAAACCACCGGATAAAACTGAATTTCAGAAGACCGAGAAGGCATCAATCGCTGTAATTCGTGGCCATCACATGCCGAAATATGCCATTATATTATCCCCTCGAAAATCTCAACCAATCCTGGCTGTCGCTAACCCATACCAGTTGACGAAACTAGTGTTTTATCATTCAAGTAAAATCACAAAACGCCACGAGAACACTGCCTAAGCGCGCCGCATAGCGGTAAATTAAATTCTGACGCTGAAGCGTAAGCGTGTTTAAGCCATACTATTCATGTTTATTATACTTGTAGTGCGATAAGACGCTCCTGCTGTGAGACCTCAAAACAAGTACGTTGACAGCTCCAATGCAGACCCATGCCGTCAGTCCTTAGCAACCAGACTTGGGAGATTTTTTGACTTCCGGTTATCTCTGGCTCGCGATGATGATGATGATGATGACGATGATGATGATGATGATGATGATGATGATGATCATCATCATCATCATCAGTGCTGTTTCTTTGTTACGTCAGTGCGCGCTGTAGGTTGTGCTGTTTGTTTGTCCCGTTAGTGCTTAGTGTTTGATTGTTTCGTTAGTACGCTGTAGTTAGATGTGGCTCATTAATACGTTATTTCGCTCTGTAGTTACAATAGCTGTGTTTCATTGTTACATTTATAACATAGAGCTACTCAGTTGTTCCTGCCATCAATTGTATACTATTCTGTGTTCTTTTTTGTAGCGCTGGAAGATTTCCTGGTAAAGTGAAGGCCCTTGGCGTCCTAAATCCTTTTGTTTTTCAACTGACCGTACACAAGCCTGCTGGACTCCATACAATTAAGTTCATCCAAATAGTTCGAATGTCCTTCCTTTCGTCACTCAAAGATTATCCTTCCAGATTACAATGCGAGTTAAAAGACTAACTGCGAAGAAGGTGAAGTTGTTTTGCTTAAAATGAATGGAAATCAACTGAATGTGAAAGCTGCGCGTTTAGCCAATCAGGGGCGTGTATTTTTGGCGCTCGATCAATGGGGAGGGGTAATTTTGTCCTCCTAAAAAATGCCCTCCTCTTCGACCAATCAGTAATCATTAATTTTGCTCTCCAGCATATAAGGCTATCATATTAGTGCACCATGTAGTTAGGCGTGGTTTTTTGTAACGTTTGTGCGCTACACTTTGGTGTGTTCGAGTCTTAAGTTATTGTGCACAGACGTTAGGTGTTTAATTGGTACGTTAGTCTGCGCTGTAGTTCAGTATGTTTGATTTTTACGTTAGTGCGAAATGCGGGTATGTGTGTCTGATTGTTACGTGAGGCTAGCTGTAATTTGATGTCTTTGTTTTCAACGATACTGCGCTTTAAGAGTTGATTTTGTTTCTATGTTAAGCCCTGGTCCACGTTGCATAATACTTAATACCTTAACTGCTGCACAGTTTATGAAGCTAGAAAATTTTTTTTTCTGCTCAAATTGACTGCTTTCCTTTTCAGCGTGACCAATGTATCTGATCCGTCAAATGAATAGCGACGGTTTTTTTCTATTTCTCGTTTTCGTATGTGTACTTGTCGTAGTTTATGCAGGGATCCATATTCGTAGTCGTCTTGTCGTCCGAGAGGACGAAAAAGTCGTACGGACGAGTAAAGTCTCAACTCTACCACAACATCTTTCCTAAATTTTCATATGATGTTATCATCTTCCATTTTAAACTTTCAGAAAAAAAAATTAACATTCAAATTTCGTCTGCAATGAAATCATTCATAATTTTGGACGTCGTCTTTTTTTATTTATTTATTTATTTATTTAATTTTTTTTTATGAAACGCCCAGGCTCAAAATGTGACAGTTGTCGAAACAAGATGAGGCGATATTCAGATATTTGGAAGATGTTTTCACCGCCTCCAGTGAAGACTGAAACAAGTGAGGCTGTTGGTTCTGATAAAGAAGCAAGGTTGAGATATGCACAGGAAGGTACGCAAGAAAGCAAGCGTACCTTCTAGCCCTTGTCGCAATCGAATAGTCACTGGCTGGCATTTGTACCCAGTTCATCAGCATCCACTGAGTCCACATTGCAAACTTTTGCAACTGAGGGCACAGACAAAAGTATTACCCAGAAAAACGAGTTAGTGGAGGGCCGCTCTTCACTTCGTTTGCTCAGTTCATAACGATTCACGAGACCACTGCTAACCAACAAAGATAGGAGTGAGTATAAAAGAGGTAAATGTTCCAGTTTCACACAATTTTTTCACCACTTTTTTTTTTCTATAATTCTGCCCTTTTAAGCGAGGGCAAGCAAAATTTGGCCAGCGCAAATATATCATCTGGCATACTTGCCTTGTTGACGACTTTGGGAAAAACAAATATGGATCCCTTGTTTATGGCTTGTTTCATTTTTCGTTGTCCTTGTTTACTCCATGATTGTTGTTCCCCTTTTTCACATTTAGCCGGGAAAAAAAGCTATGGAGGCCCTAAGCTCAACACATCAGCCGCTTGTGATTTTCGTTTTCTTTTGCTGCTGTCGTGTCATTTGGTGTGGTCACGCAAACCTGTGGCCATCGCAACAACTGACATTAGACGTATCATCAAATGCCAAGTTTTTTATTTTATTTTGTTTTATTTATTATGTATTCAAATACGCAAAAAACTTACAGACATCGTATTTACAAGAAAGACTACATATTTACATTAAACAGTACACATTACTTTCTATACTCAAAATAAAATTCAGGCATCAAACTTTTATGGCAGCCGGTTGCAAAGCCATTGTGAGAAGGCAGTGAAGGAATGTTCGGTCTGGGGACTAATCAAACAAACAAAAGAATAGGGGGGGGGGGGGGGTTTCTAAATTAAAGTTTTCAGTAATTCCCACTTTGTTTGTAGGGTGCCCACAGTCTTTTTTTCAGCTAGATAGATCGACTTAAGATATCTGAGAAAGGCCTCTACCTTTGGCAGTGTTTTGTTATTCTTACAAATCCAAATATAATGTCTAGGCAAAAGGAGGAAAAAGTTCATTTGGCAACGATTTTTGGAGGAATAAGGTATCAATCCTAAAGCTAAAGGGATACTGATTTGGTAGTTTTCTGGAATAATCTGAGACGAAATAAAGCGTTGTATTAACCCTTTCACCACCAAGGGGGACTTTATAGACTTTACTCTGGCTAACGCCAGACGATTTTACTCGTCAAAGGGGTGGCCTTTGGTTGTGAAAGGGTTAAGAAGGTCCAAAAAGCAGTCACGTTGGGACAGGACCAAAAGAGGTGACTAAGTTTTTCTGGTTCATCTTTGCAAAAGAAGCAGTTTGGTTCATCTTGTAGACCGATTTTAACTAAGAATTTGTTAGTTAATATTCGTCTGTGCAAACGTTTGTACTGAAATTCGAGAAGTCTTGTGCTTGCGCTGCACTTAAAAGCTAGTTGGTAAGTTTCGTGCCACTTAATACATTCATCGTCCTCTATATCACATCCCCTTACCCATTTCTGCTGAGCCTGCGTAGGAGATATACTTTTCCTTAATATAAGTTTAGTGGTATACCAGTTTGCTTGCTTTTGAGCTTTCAGTAGTTTAGTCGAAAAGCTTTCGTACTTATTTTTAGGATCATTAGTTGCAAAGTTTTTTTGGACAAATTCCGCAATACTTAAGAGGGCAAAATGTTAGTCCGTACCTAGTCTGTAATTCTGTCAGAGAAAGAAAATTATTGGAATCGTCCTTTAAATGTTTGACCATTGTAATTCCTGCACAATGCCATGCATGTAGTAAACGGGGCAGTTGTCAACTCTAATCAGCGAACTATACCATAAGCTTTGGTTGAGAAAGTGGTTTTCTGAAACTATTCGGTCTTCGAAATTAACTTCTGCCCAAATTTTCAGAACTTCACTAATGAAGCTATCTTTAAATTGAAAAATATTTTTGGTATCTTTTGTGTTAAGGTTGCCAGTAAGAGCTGTTTTCCCGCCGAAAGTCTTTAACTCAATATCAAAGAATAGTTTCCATTTGCCTCGGTTTTCTTCATCCAAATATTTTTTTATCCAAGTAGCTTTCAAGGATTAACTAAAAGAGACAATATCTATCATTTTAAGGCCCCCGTTTGGATAATCATTAATGATAGTATTTCGCTTAATTTTGTCTCCTTTTCCATTCCAGAGGAAGGCGAAAAAGAGTTTGTTTACTTCTTTAAACAACAAGGCTTTTTAACACCACTATTTTACCCATCAGTGTCAGTCTGCGGTATTTCCAACTGCTCAATGTATTCCTGACCTTTTCAAGTTTTTCGTCATAGTACAGGGCATAGTTTAAATTTGCTGTTTGCTCCGGGTGAACTGAAAGCCATACCCCTAGAGCTTTCACTTTGTATTTTGGCCATTTGAAATTCCTCTCAGGAAATGGTACATCGCTGCTCCCGCATTTTGATCCAATCCATCAAACCTGATGCTTTGTGAAAGTCGTCCAAGGTTTGAAGGGAAGCTTTTAGCGACTCACTTGATCCATCTAGTAGTATTAACGTAGTATCATAAGCATATTGACTTAACTTGATTTCTTCATTATTTATCAGAAAACCCCTAATTTTTCTATTTCTACGAATTTCTTTGGCTGACATTTCGACTGCTAAAACGTACAAATAGGGTGACAGGGGACAGCCCTGCCTAACACCTCTTTGGATTTCAAAAAAGTCACTTGCCCAACCGTTATTTAAGATACAGCTCTCTGAAGAGCAGTAGAAGAGATTAAACCATTGTGTTATACTGCTACCAAAACCAAAATAGTTAAGAGTGTTTTTTATAAAAGTCCATTCTATTTTGTCAAAAGCTTTTTCAAAATCAAGAAATAAAAGTAATCCTGGGATATTTTTCTCTTTTGCATAGCAAATGATACTTTCTAACAGTCTGATGTTTTCACCTATGATTTTGCCTTTTATAAAGCCAGTTTGGTCGCCGTTAAATAGATCGGGAAGAAAAGTTTTTCAGCGGCTAGCAATTTCCTTGGCCGCTATTTTATAGTTGCAATTAAGCAGTGTTAAAGGTCTCCAGTTCTTAATAAAGTACGGTTCAGCGTCTTTCTTTGGAATAAGCTTAATAATTCCTCTTCTCTGAGTGACTGAAAGTTGACCTGTTTCATAAGCGAAATTTAATGCGCCGATTAAAGTAGTTGATATGTCTCTCCAAAAGACTTTATAGACTTCTGCTGGTAAGCCATCGGTGCCTGGAGTTTTCTCCGGTTCCATAGATTTCAAAGCTTCTAGAGTCTCTTTTTTCGTTAAGTTGTCCTTCACATGCATTTCGTTCTAAGTCCTTAAGGGTCGTATCGTTGTCACCGTCAAAAAAAGCTGACGTGTCAAGAGAATCGCTTGCCGTGCCCTTAGATTCATAGAGGTTCTTATAAAAAGACGTGCAGTCACATAGAATATCTTTATCGGAATTGATAAAAGCGTTCTCACTAACCTTAATTTGGCTTATTGTGCTCTGTTTAGAATGCGGCTTTTCTCTAGACTTAGAGAGTACTTCGTATTCTTCTCTCCTTCATTGTACCATTTGGATTTTGATCTCAAAATTGCGCCTTTTTTTGCGATCTTCAATTGTTTATCAATTTCATCCTCAAGATGAGGTTTGTGAGTCACTAAGGTTTCCTTTATCGAGCTCCTCCTCTAATTTGGCGATTGATTGCTCTAACTCCGTTTCACGTTGTTTTGTTTGTTTCCTTCTGTGCTTTGAATAGGATAGTGATTTCTCTCGCTCTTTTAGTTTGATCATCTCCTTATTATTATTATTATTATTATTATTATTATTATTATTATTTATTTAATCACTTCGCCAGAGACCTGGCAGGGACACTACAACAGCTTGCGCCAATTACTGTAGGCCCGTAACTGCAAACCCTCCCCCATAACCACATTCAAATAGAGATAGACCACCACACCGGGGACTACGTCCCCTACTCTTTTCGAACAGTGCGTGGGTTCTTTAACGTCCCACAGAACCAGTTATGAAGAGTCGTGAGACGGGACCTACGATTTATCGTCCTTATCCGAGAAGTGAGGGGTTAACGAAGTCATCATCCTTATATTCATCTAGCGTTTCCTGAATGGTCTCCTTAATTTGGTTGACGTAGCTTAGTTTGGTCAAAAACGATGTCTTTAGTTTCCAGAGTCCTGGCACCCTAGTATTCGAGTGCAGAGATAATTTTAATGATATCATAGTGTGGTCTGATTTGTATCCTGGATGGATATCAGAGAGGGTTGAGATATTGACAGTACTTTGGCTAACCAAAAAAATAGTCGAGCCTACACTGTACTTTTGGGTGACGTCGTCTCCACGTATATCTGCTAGTTTCCGGGTGGAAAACTCTCCATACATCAGCTAGATTGAGTTTCTCAGAGAATTCCATAATGAATTAAAGAGAATTTTGGTGCGTTTTGGGGAGGCCATCCATTTCACCCTTCTCTAGATCCAGTACAAGGTTGAAATAATATCTTCGCATTTGAAGTCATCAAGGCTTTAAAAAAAAATCTAAAAAGAAAGCTGGGTTGTCATCGTTGGGGGCGTAAATGTTAGCCAAAGATAAACTTTTGGCGTTGGCCTTTATGTCGCCAATTATGAATCGCCCTGAGGGATCGACGAAAAGTTTTTCAATTTTCAAACTAAAGTTATTATTAAAGAGCATGCACACTCCTGCTTTATTGCTTTCGTACGCGCTAAAAATAGTTTGGTAACCCCACTCAGCAGACCATGCGTGGTTGGTTTTTTCAGTGCAGTAGACCTCTTGTAGCATGCAAATTGAAAAGTTTTTTGATCGAAGCCAGTTAAACACCTCCCTACGTTTTGCGTTATCTCTTAGTCTCCGGACATTGAAAGAAGCCATTGTCAAAGCCATGTTAATCTCGTTGCCGTGTTTTGTGAAGCTATTCCTTCACGCCTTAGCGCCAAAACCATGCAACGACTACTCATTAAAAACTAAATAGGTGTTAAATTTTCAGTAGGAAAGTAATTTTCAGAGGAACAAAAACCAGTAAACAAGAACACAAAAGTTAGCAGCAAACGAAAAAAACAAAAAATGTAATCCATTGCTATGAGAAATTATAATGCCAGCCCTTATGCACTAGCAAATCAATCAGTTATCTTCGAGACTTCTTCACAACGAAAATAATGATTTTGTAAAATCGTATGGCAAAAATCGATCAGATGGGAGCGCTATGCTTCATCATGATGCCAAGGGGAGGGGGGTGGTGGGGGGATTCTAAGAGCAGCATGAATTTAGACTTCGACAAGGTCGCGAAATCTTTTTGAGGCCAACTGGCGAATCTAAAATCGACTGATTGCGGCGAATAAGCGAGAAGATAGATCGAAACCCAACGAACTTTGGATATTTCGGGGAAAATAAGTATTTCTGTCTTTTTTCCAGTCCAAACCGAATGCTGAGGGTAGTTTACGACCGTCCTGAGTTCCAGAAGCCTCAGCAAACTTCAAATTGCACATAGAAAAACAAAAGACGAGTCGTTAGCCTGGTAGCAGTCATTTCGCAGAGCGACAAACCAAGCCGGAGCAAGGGAGCTGGACCTTCGCAAGTGTAAGGCAAAGAAAGCGCTTTGCGTAATGTACTATCTCTAAATCTCCAAAACGAAAAACCAGACTAGAGAATTCCATAAAGAACTACGCTAGTTGTAATCTCAATCGATCTGCCAATAACTGACTGAATTCCAGAATAATTTCATTTCAATAATTACAAATAAGATGGTAAATAGTAAACTCAGCCGATCCTTTGCTTTCCAAAAAAAACAGCGAAGACTTGTCTTATATCGCGTATTTGCTTTTTCCGCCCTTAAAATGACTGCCACCATAGGCATGGGGGTGAAAATGTTTGCTTTATTTTTCAAATAACGTCTCTAAACGTGTTTGACAACGCTGTTAAGTTGCATAATCATGATTTTACATACTTAAGAAGCGAACTTTTGCAGTTTTCGTTTCTTCTAATATATATGTACATATAATGGGTGTCCTCTCTCAAGAAATCATCCAAACCTTGACCCAAACCCTCGGTTGTTCGAAGCCATTAAGTGCTAATCGAATATTAAAAGTTACCCTGGGGCCGGTTGTTCGAAAGCAGATTAGCCCAGGATTTAAAGTTGACCAAAGTTTTCCTCTCACTCGTTGAAAAGGTTTGGTAAATCAAATTGTACGCTTAAAGTAAAGTTAAATTTCAGTAATTAGAAAAACTAAACTGGGCTCAAACTTCACTCTAACACCGGATTAGCTTCACCGTGTTTTGAACAACTGGGCCCAGAAATGTTTGTTTCGCGCCTTGGAAAGTACCATAGCTGATGAATTTTAAATTGGAAGTAAAAACAGTCAACGAAGAAGGGCGGAAGGGTTGATAGGATCCACATGATTGACTGATAAGTTGTGTAGTACCCCTAATTGATATTTATTCTGGGGTAAGGTTTGATTAAGTTTTAAAATTATGATTACTTTTTAGTTTATTTGTTTAATTTATTTTATGTTTATTTTCGATTTAGGATTAGATATATTTTAGTATATAGCGGTTTAATGTGGATTCCCACAACCATATTCTGCCCTTTGTGTTTTGCCTTGAGTAATTTAGTTAATCCTCGTGTTTCAGTTTAATTTTACGAAAATTAAATCGAGTGACTAGAAAAGTCTTGCGTTAACTTTAACTCCCCAAACACGTTTCGGGAGATTGGACCCTAAACAATAAAATTTAGGCTTAGTCGAAAGTTCATCCTGACGTCTTAATCCTTTCCCGCTTGCTGAGCACTTTGTATGGCTGCAAAAATGCTTTATTTCAGAATATAAGATGTTGGTACTTGGAAACTGAACTGAAGACTTGAACCTAACGGATGACTTTTACTCAGATAACATTCATCTGAAAACCTTCCTATCTGAAAACCTTCCTATGAAGCTGACATCTGAAAGGGAATTGAAAAGGAACGGGAAATTAATAATCGATCATAAAAAATAAATAAATAAATAAATAAAAAAAAATGAAAGAAAATGAATTGAAAGTCTGCAAACGAACTCGTGTTTCATGTTCACCGGCGTGAATCTTGCCTAATTTAATTAAGGTTAAATGCATAATCTAAAGAATGTTGCTAAATCCACCACCTCTGTTGCATCTCCTTTTCTCCTCCTTTTGTTGTCAAAACTAAATTTGTCGTCCACGAAGAAACATCGGAATCAGATAAAAGTAGTAATTGACATTTTGTCTAAAGGGCGTTCGTTCAGTTCACCCAAAGAAAAAACATTTCTATTGAGTAGACACAACTACGGTCGAACCTCGATTATCCGCGGATTGCCGAGACTGGAGTAAATAGTCCGGATAACGGAGGGTCCGGTTAATCAAAAATACGTACATTAAACTGAATAAACTAAGAAATCGGAATGCAATGCGATAGTTGACAATTATTCACCGAAGTGGAGGTGAATAGTACTTGCTAATCACCTCCGAGATAACCAATCAGAACGCGCGAAAAGCACTATTCACTTGTGTGGTATATACTAATGTACTGTATTGTGCAAATGAACTTCATTTGGTCTAAAAGGCTCACTGTTTGGATGGAAAACAAACCTTTTTCACAGTCTCTTTTCAAAGCCTAGTCATAACGATAGTTTCTAGGGATCTTCATCATGCCTTGCTAATGTTCATGAAAAAATCTTGGACCAGAGAAAATAGTCCGGATAATGGAGAAGTTCGGATAATCGAGTTTCGACTGTACTGCCAACACATCTGTTTTCATTTTGGCCCAAGTAATAATAAGCAAAGATGGCAACTATAGCAGGTAAAGAATACCAATCGTCAGGTCCTTTAGGGGACGGACCGTTTGGCTATTTTACAAGCCTGGTCGAAAAGACTTCAAGGAGATGCAATAATTTAAAAACAGCATTGCCACTCACCTAAGACTGAGTGCCACAGCTGTCTAGGTTTCTCACAACCTGTAAGCTATCAACCTCCTCTTTGCCGTACTGAGCTGAGGGAGTGACGTTTCCCCTGCCATTCAAGATATACATATGTTTGAACTTACTCTAATTTAAGTTGCAGTGTGTGTAGGTAGTTAAGTTGAGATGCGATTTTAACCAAAGGAGTACAAATGCATTATCGCAATTTGAATCATATTGGTCATATTCAGTCAAGAATGGAACCATTAACTTATCGGGCAGATACGGCAGTTTTTCAAAGTGAACTGAAAGACCTCTAAGGGGCATTATTTTTTTCCATTTACGTCCCGTGACTGTAAGGTTCGATGAAAAAGTATTTTGAAAGAGAAATAAAAAACGCGTGATAATAAAGCTGTCGCCCACTCGACAAGTTGTATTTTTTTGTTCATCCTCTTGTTTGTATCGTTGAAGGCATTCTTTTCAAACTTCCAGTCCAACCACATAACATAGTAGCTGTACAAACGAAAACTAGAGGAGAATGAAAGAAATAATTCTGCTACCACGGGGCATCGTATATATGTTAAAGTAACCCCTGATTTCTTAAAAAAAAAAAAAAATAATGCAGCATAAGAAGCCATTTTGAATTGTTAAGCCTTTAACTTCGCCATGGCATGTAGTGCTCACAATGTGTTTTCCTTTAGCTTTGTCAGATTTCGCCTTCTTGCTCAGAGGTTTTTTCACAACATCCTTTCATTTTCCTCTAATCGAAGTGTTTTAATATCAGGTAACCTCCAAACCTCGCAAGGAGAATCTGAATTCCTCAAACGTCTTCTTCAAATCCGTCAACTCTCCTGAGTCTATGGACCCAATAAAACTCTGCAGACTAGAGAAAGTTGGTCAGTGAAAGTCTATAAATAATATAGTATTTTTTCTAGACTGGCTACCAGTTGTTCACCACACTACGAAGAAAAACATATCTTGGGTGAAACAAGATCCGCCTTTGATCAACGTCAAGGGCTTTAATGGCCTTGATTATAAGGAAAAGGACTCTCATCAACACCGCAAAATTAACGGGTTTGAATCCTCTTGAAACCAGTTTACTCTAAACGCAATCTTCGTTTAGCTTATCATTGAAGGTTAATATAGTGACAGCTTCTTTAACGCATTATTATATAATACAGTGACTCTTTCTGATTTTTTTTCACGTGTAAATTATATTATGCAACAACATCTGCCGTGAGAATTTTGCCCGCTATTTGAAAATATACAAATCCTCCTCCGGCGCCACCGATGAACTTTCAGAGTGCAACCCAGTGAAACACTGCCATCCTGCGACTCAAGAAAAAAGCCAGTTAGTAACAGTGTATACAAGATTTTTTTTTTTTGTTAAATTATTTCTCAGTAGGTTTCACTACAAATATTTCTTAAGAAATCATCAGAAGAAATTAATGGGTCCGACCTCCTATTGATCAATATTTGATTAACCAATAAAGATATTCGTGCCGGCAATGGCACAAAGTTTTCGGGTTTGAATCCCACTAAAGTATGTCTACTGGCAGGTTTTGGCATAATTTACGAGTTTGAATCCCGTTAAAGTTGGTTCACTTTGCAGGCGTACGCGTTTTAATCGAGTTGAAGTCAGTTATACTTCGGGAAAGTTTTAATAATTTCCTTTTGTATCATTTCACTACTCCAAAGAGAATTTTCACCACATCAACAAAGTTCTTGTCTTGAGGATTTTCTTGGAGCATAGAATATCTGCATTATAGAGCGACATCTCTTAGTCAAAATCAACAAGCCACTTGTTCTGGTTGCTTTTCTCATTTTCGTTTCCAAAGAAAAAAAAAATGGAACGTGTGACCCCCGCTTGAATACAGACCGTCCTCCGGCACCAGCCCAGAGAACCTGCCGTGCAACGACCCGGTGAGACGCTCACACCATCCTAACGGTCACGGCACAGCTGTCTTGGATTATGCATCCCGGCCCAACTCCCCACAATAGGAAGAATGGAAAATGATGCAACCCCAGTTTGTTGTCAACTGATTTGTATGAGTTGACGACCACTGTACCTGTGTGCAATGCCCACTAGAATGAGGTCCCACCTGGGATTGGCCGGCAGCCCAGCTATGTGGGCCTCGGGAAGCGCGAATGTAGACAAGCACCAAGTGGAACGCACGAAACCCTCCACCCAGCTTGGGGTCACATGATCGGCGCTATTAATAGGCGCCACTTTTGTATTCTACTACATTTTGGAATTTGCTTTCATCAAAAGAGATGTCGCCGTCACGTAAAGATTTAGGTGCAATGGCTATCCTTGAATTTGTTCTATTTGTTCACGATACAACTAAATTACGAAAACTTGCCTGAAGAAACGTTGTTGTATGAAGAATGTGATACCCACGATTTCCATCTTGTTTCCCTATGAAGGATAAATGCCATTTTGTAAATTGTTTAGCAAATATTGGCCACATATCTGTTTCTTCTATGACTCTAACTGAATTGTACGATGCTCGTTAGGAAAATCTTTCCTTGTAAAAAAAGCTCTCTGCATAAATTCCGTGATCGGATACTGTCGATTTAGCTGGCTCTGTCCCCATGTCTTATCCGTTCCCTAATCAAAGATTTTAACCCCCCCTCCCCCCCTCCCCCCCCTTTTATGTGATAAACTATTCTCCATTAAAGTTTCTCTACGGCATCCACGTATCTTGCTGTTGTTATTGTTTTTTTTTTTTTCGGTTTTAATTTCTCTAATAAGGGCAAAAAGGAAACGAATGACTCGCGTGAGTCAGTCGATTACCACTGAGAGTTATGGCGGTAGTTCAGATTTTGCAGTCGGCCGTAAACGTAAGTAAGAGACAAATGCAAAGATGAAGCCAATCAAGGCCATTTTGAGCACAAGTTGCGACATTTGCTGTGGACTTTAATTTTATGAAAACGTAGTTTTGAACTCTTATTAATGTTTTTCATTGAGAGAACAATAGTCATCTTGTGAAAAGTGGTCTATAATGATTAAAATACCGTTTATTTTTTCGTTTGCTATGAAGATGAGCAGTTTAGTGGATCGTCGCCATTACTAATCCCTGCAGTGTTTCCATGGCTTTACACCAAAAGGAGAATAATCAGCTCGGAGTAATTCGAACGAGCTCTGTATGATCAATGGTCTGACTTTTCAGGACAGAATTTGGAGGTTTCGTCATGTTTCTGTGCAACTGAAAAGGTTACTGCCTCGAAAAAGTGAGCCTCTCTATGGGTACCCACGGTCTCCGTTTTCTTCGCTATTTTTTTGCAAATCTTCGTTTTATTTTAGGAAGATCTTCTTTTTTCGGGTTGTTGGTCAGTGAGGGGGTATGCTTACCTTAGCTTTTAAGTGTTTCTCAAGAGCTTGCAAGCTTCCCTGCTCACATAACGTCGTTCGACACCACCACGGCTTTACAGAAGGCGTTTCGGCATCTTTTGAGTTGATGGTATATAGAGAATACTTGACTTCTAAGTCGAAATCTGCCATGAATAAATTGTATTCTGCAGACCGCGAAGTTAAAGATCAGCGACACGACCAACATGAGGTCACATGATACGAATTAAAACGAATCCATTGGTTAGTGGGTTCTCATTGACGTCATTAAGGTCATTAATGATTACATTATCAGTGGACTATTTTTGTCGTTTTCAGTGTTTGTAATGGCATCATGTGGTTCCGCGGCAGCGACTGTAAACCACTGTTGACACCGTTGTCAAAATCGCAGTGAAATGTGGTCAAATGCCAAAATTCAGAAATAAGAGATATTTTCTGTACTGTTTACGGAGTTTGGACAGTTTTATATCTGATTGTTCAACTTGATCACGCAAATTTTGGTCAATTTTCAGATCTTCGCTTCAATTTTGAGATCTTCGTTTTTTCCGCGGTGATCTTCGCGTCTTCGATTTCTTCGGAAATACCCATAGAGAGGCCCAAAAGTAGTTAGGGTCTATCTTAATATAAAGGGCCTCCATCAAATAAGACCACTGGAAAGTAGGAAGGGGGGTGGAAGTGGTACCCCCATAAATTTCGGACAAGTGTGTACCGCGAAGGATTTTAAACCCTGACCCTATTTAAGGATCAAGCAAACGAAAATTGATACCCTATTTAAGGCACATACCGAAAAAAAACGGAAAGAACCGGCGTGAAAGAAAAACCGGAAAGCTGTCAGTGTTCGCAGGCTAATGGGGGACGATCCAAACGACGACTAACCGCCAAGGAAAAACACAAATTAAAAAATTTCATTTAGCTGGCCGACACAAAGAACGGCTGCTTAAGAGCCTACCGAGTTTCAGAAAGTTGTCAGTGCCTTAAAGCAGGCAATCGCAGTGCGGGTATATAGAATGAGATCTGACGAGGTTGCACAATCAGTCAAATGAGTTTTGGCTGTTTAACCAATCTGGTACCCCACTTTTAAAGGTAAAAACCGGGCTCGGGGGTACTCCCAGAAAAATTGGGTGGAGGTTTGCGGCCCGCTTCCTGAAACCCTCACCCTATTTCAGACAAAAATCTGCGATTTTCCCTGCCCTATTTCACACCTGACCAAACATTCCATACTCTATTTCAAACCTATTTCACGTACGTGGTTGGCGTAAACACAATTAAAAGAAGTTACTTTTACGCGCTCCAACTATCCAACTATAACTTCGAGACAGCTTTACATCCTCAAATTAGTTTATTCAGGGCACCAGAGACTATAGATCATTGCAAACTGTTAGGATATGACATATGTGTACGCCTCTCATTGTTAAGGTGTAGACAAGCTTAAGGTTGTCAAGCCTCTTTAAACAAGGTAGAACAAGACTAAGAAGATGCAGGGCATGCAACTTTAATTACAAAAAACAAACAAACAAACAAACAAACAAACAAACGTACCGTACCGTAACGTATCTAAATAAATCGAATTTACAATTCAGTGCGATGCTAAATAAAATAGGGTTATCTAAACTACTTACATTTGGAAATCCCTCGGCTCCCTTTCATAGCCATTTCCTCTTTGTCTTCTTGATTGCATTTTCAGCAGCCTGTAATCTAGAAAGTGAAAGAAAAGAGGGACATTATAAGTGATAGCTTTAATACTCATATTAAATAAGGTTAATTCTTTCTTTCAATCCTATTTGCCACAAGCCGTTTAGCTCTCAAAATTGCCATCTTAATCAGTTCAACAAGTGCAATTATTACTACTTCCTTATGGCTTCTTTAACGTTTGAAGAAAGTATAACAAATAAAAGCACATGAAATACCCTTTTTTTTTTAAACTATATTTTGATGTAGTGTATTTTTAGATTAGTTTTTGAGCCTCCATTGATAACAGTTATTTCATTAGATTGCTGAGGATGCTACCCTTGTAAAATAAAGATATCTTGTCTTGTCTTGCCTATGCTAGTCTTTAAAGGAAATTACGCGAGTAGCAACTTGGAGTAACTTGGTGAGGAGTTCCAACACCCGGCAGATAGCCTGACTTCTCGCTGTACATTTATTGTGGTCTTGTTTGCTCAGAAGCCGTTCAAGCTAATTATCCAGCCAGGCCGACCACATGCTGGCAGAGATACATCACTACGTCCCCTACTCTTTTCGAACAGTGTGTGGGTTCTTTAACGTCCCACAAGTTATTAAATACAAGTGTTATGAGACGGGACCTACGGTTTATCTTCCTTATCCCAGAAGACTAGAAAGTCTAACCGTTTGCGGATGTCTTTAAAAAGCAGCATTTCTCCTCAGTGCAAGAGATCTTTTTAGAGCAAAAAATAAGACAAGGAATATGACAAGGAATAGAACTAAAAGTATCCTAAAACTAGCAATACGTGAAGTGGTTTTCAAGAATCCTTCATTGTTTCAAAGCGGACCACATTTTAAGAAGTTCTTTGTAAAATATCAGTAAAACTAAAAGGTAAATATTAACGTGTCAACTTGTGGGTGTCGCTCTTTCTATTGTTTTAGCTTGACAACTTTAGCGTTAACTTCAGTTAAGCTAAACAAATCAAAGAACAGTGAACTGAAAGAAAATCATTGAGCCTGAGACGTCATTTGGAATTCTTGACATTTCATTCAAGGCAATGATAATTTGATATCACTCACCAGGTTGTCGGCTGTTGAATAACCCCGACTTGGACTCGAAAGACATCTAATTATCGGGCCTGAATACGAATCAGACTGAAATCGTGGTCCACAAGGCCACGTCGATCCGTTGTTAAAAGTACGTTCAACCCCTCGCTATAAAGCATCATGTATATGAAGATTCCATGTTTGGTCATTCGCACAACTCTTCTTGAACATCTTCTGTTTACTGGATCGACGATATGTCAGGCCCCACACACGGAGCTTAATGGTTTCATCGTCCTAAAGTGGATGCCGATTCGTGGAAAAGTTCGTGTTGAATGTAGGAAATGTTAGAGATCAAGGCCTGCGTTTAAACGTTGTTCCAGTAATCAAAGTTAAAAACTGAGGAGTCCGTTAAGAAATTCAAAAAGGTGTTTGGGTTAAAATGCGCATGGCTGAATAAAGTAGGTTAATTATTTGGTCACTTCACGCCTGACGAAAATCACGAACAGCTATTGTGTTTAGAATCTGCATGGGAGCGTGTTTAAATTCTGTTTAGCATGATAAAAGCTCATCTATTGTTTTGATGCAAATTTCCTCGCGGAAACTGTTGCTGTGGGCTGTCTAGGAACAGCAACTTTAATTTTGTTTTACTTGGTTGTTATAAAGGACATCTTTTTCCAATGAAGGAAAACGTTGTACAGAGTAATTTGCGACACACACATGCATATGCATTTGATCAATATTTTTTCCTTCGAGATTGAGTTTCCGCTTCTTCTCATACCGATATCGATAAAAGATTATCAGTTGGACACTGTTAAATTCCCGCCAAAAATGCGCCAAGAAGTGTGGTGTGAGGAAGGTACGGTGACGTCATAACCATGCTGACCAAAATTTCCCGCAATATTGTCTGCTTGAAAGAACAGGTGGGATTTTATAGCCATTCTGATATAGTTTTTTTTTCTCCTAATCTTATTTTGGAGTAACTTCAGAGTACCCGGCGGCCACAAGAAGGTGTATAATAAACGTCGCCCCCCCCCCCCCCCCTCAAAAAAAAATCCGAGGTCATTCCTCGCGTGGCTGCCGCTCTTCATGATGCCAATCACGTGACTTCGCATCTTCTCCAGCATAGAGAGCCTACACCGCCTCCATATAACATTGAAAAATACAAAAAAAAATATATAAAAAACAGTCACGAAAGTTGATCATATACAAGCGAAATTCTTTACCTGCAACAAGAGGGAGAGGGGAGGGGTTATTGCGTGAGATGGGATTAAATGTTTTTAAGTTTTCGTGAACAGTGAAACTACGAAATTAAATCGTAATTTCAATGCCACGTATTTTAATGCGTTATTTCTACTTTTTGATGTCTGTGAGATGTGCGCAGGATCCCTCTTACCACCCCACCCCCCCCCCTTCCCCCTCACACACACACTTTATTTACAACACAAGATCACCAATAACTTCGTTCTTTGTCGCCCGACCGTTTCTTTACACGAGAAAAAGAACAAGAACAGACGACGGATTCTATTCCAGGACATGATTTATAGGAATCATGCATTTTTGGAAATGAAAATATGGGCTTATAGTAGGTACCATTGTTTCGGTTCTCTGATTTTATTTTCTCACTCTATTGCAATTTATACATGTCTACCTGAAATTTTCCTGCACTTGCCCTTACTTGCTGTGATTGTATCGGTCCCCCTGATCAGCTTTAAACCACTGCAATATATATAAATTAATTTATTTACTTTGATATGGGTACGGTCATATAAACTGCATGACTATCAGAACACCCATCCACGAGTTAGCCATTGGCTCCCGATGTTTTTAAACTCTCGTGAGGACGTGATTTAATGAATCCCGAGTCACCGGTTCAGTGGACAACCATACACCTAAAGTCTTAACCTTATCCCTCATTCATTTTAGCTCAATTTAGGGGCAGAGCTTCTTCTCACTACCTGCATTTGCACCAATCCAAACTGTTTGAGCTTTTTCAGCGGATTTAGGCGGAGTTCGGCTATATCGCTGAATAAATCCAATACCTTTAAAGAGGTAGTAAGAGACCTTCTTGAACCATCTAAAATAAGAGTGGTGTCGTCAGCATATTGACTAATTATAACTTCGCCTACGTTGACCGTTATTCCTTTGATATCACAATTTTTCCTTACAACTTCTGTAAGAACGTCCACGCAAAGAATAAATAAGTAAGGCGACAGTGTTTTTTTTTTAAACAGTGTTTCTGTAAGTAATAGATAGCAAATAGATAGATTGAATTAATCGACCGATCGATTATTCAGTGCGAATTGTCCGGAGGACACACTTGTGGACCTGGCGCACGTTTCTCGAAACTCCGGAAACTTTTCGGGTCTATTTCGGATGCCACAATTTCCTTCATATGTTAAAAACGAAGACGTTTCCGGGCATGAAATTTGGCAACAAATTTTCCCTTTCGTATCTTGAAATCATGGTTAAAGGCCAGCCTTTTAGAATAGATGGATCTTAGTTTTTGAAACGGCTTTTCGGGCCCGAAAAGTTTACGGGACTTTCGAGAAACGGCCTCCTGGCACGCGTTTCGGCCCGAAAAACTATTTCACGTGCACTCGGGTTGGTTACTAGAAATTACTCTTCTAATACTTTTAATAATCTTTTATGAAAGCTTGCTATAAAACTGATAAATAGATTGAGCTAGTTTGTCCCCAAAGATAGCAGCAATCAACAGGAAACTGAGTTGAAAAATACTTTTTGGGCCTGAAATGTTTCCCGGAGTTTTGAGAAACGAGCACCTTTTTTTTTTTTTTTTTTTTTCAGCTTTATTGACAATTTATTAGAGGCTACAACCACAACAACAGCAACAACAACAACAGAAATTAAGTACAAGTTAAAAAAAAAGTGGCGAAAGAAAAAGTAAATCAAAACAATCAGAAAAAAAAAAAAACCGCAACAGCAATTGAAAGGACAGAGTTTATACAAGTTATCCCTTTCTTATAAACTCTTGTTGTTAGGCCATCGTAGCTTGATTAAAAATAAAACACAAACAGCGGAGATAAACATAGTAAACCAACGCATTTTATATAGACTTGACGTTTCGTATGCTAGGCAACATACATTTTCAAAAGTGACCGTTACAATTTTTGAACACTGTTTATATACTTTTAATACAGGGGTCTGGAACCGAGATTAAGAAAAACTATCTTAACAGTAAATATGTAAAAGGATACACCTTATTAATAAAGCAACAACTTCTCACTACTAATGTTTGCATTAAAAGCTGGCTTAAGTTCTTGGATAAATAAGGTTTCCTTAATTTTGCAATGATAATCGGTTTTGCCCGACGCTAAAATGTCAAAATGATCCCACTTGATGTTGTGTCCAGTGGTTTTAACGTGATCAGCAATAGCTGATGTGTGGTCATTTTTAGCGAGGGCCTTGAAATGTTCAGTTTTCCTGTCATGAAGTCTTCTTTTTGTCTTACCGATGTAAAAATCAGTGCAGTCCCAGCAACCGGCCTTATAGATGACTTTAGACTTCTGAGAGCGGTTTAAGCGGTCCTTGTAAGGAAAGAAAGACTTGATGCGGAGAGTGTTCTGAAAAACTGTCTTAAGGTTGACGCAGGAGTAGAAATTGTAAACACAGGATCTCAGGCGTTTAGCGATTTGGTTGCTCTGTAGACCTAAGTAAGGTAACAGGATGATTATATCTTTCTTAGGAACTGTCAAGACAGGGCTGTTGGGCTTGTTTCTGTTTCTGTTCAAAACATCGTTAATGTTGTAGGTAATTATACCTTGAGGGTAACCATTTTGTAGAAGAAGTTTCCGGAGATCATTAAGAGCAGATTGCATTATCTCAGCATTATCTCAATTATCTCAGCAAAATGAAGCAATTGATTTCCGATAATTCTAAATTCAAGCAATTAAAGAACAATCCAACTAAATCTAGAGAAGACAGCCTCTCTACCTATCTCCGCAAACTTAGAAATGATCAACTTATTGATGACGCGACATTCCACAAGATTTTACCCAGCGGATCTTCTCCTGGTATTTTGTACGGCCTGCCAAAGGTTCACAAGGTCGGCTGCCCGTTCCGCCCGATAGTTTCATCCGTTAACACCTATAACTACAATCTTGCTTCTTACCTTGTGGGTATACTTCAGCCGATTTCCACCAACCAACACACAGTTAAGGACTCTTTTAGTTTTGCGGACTGGGCCAAAAATTACAATCATAGCAATGGAATAATGTGCTCATTGGATGTCAGTTCACTATTTACAAATGTGCCACTTGATGAAACAATACGTATTTGTCTCGACAAGTTGTATTCTCTATCTGATCCTCCTACATTACCACGTGCTGTTTTACAGAAGTTGTTAGAGTTTGCCACTAAGAAAAGCCACTTTATTTTTGACGGCCAATACTACGACCAAATTGATGGTGTAGCCATGGGTTCACCATTAGGCCCAGTTTTGGCCAACATTTTCATGTGTCACTTTGAAGAAAGATGGGTCATGAGGGGTAAAGTTTGTCCTTCCGTTTGGTATAGGTACGTCGATGACACCTTTACCATGTTTGACAGTAAAGACACTGCGAATGAGTTTTTGCAGTATTTGAACAGTCGTCACAACAGCATCAAATTCACTATTGAATTCCAACAGAACAACGAAATTCCATTTTTAGACATTCTGGTCAAACGCTGCCAGAACAACACCTTCAAGACATCCATTTACCGGAAGAAGACATTCACTGGCCTCTACACCAAATGGGATTCGTTCACACCGCGCAAATACAAAATTAATCTCATTCGTACGCTCACTTATCGTTGTTATCGAATTTGCTCTACGCCTTCTTTATTGCAATCTGCTCTTAATGATCTCCGGAAACTTCTTCTACAAAATGGTTACCCTCAAGGTATAATTACCTACAACATTAACGATGTTTTGAACAGAAACAGAAACAAGCCCAACAGCCCTGTCTTGACAGTTCCTAAGAAAGATATAATCATCCTGTTACCTTACTTAGGTCTACAGAGCAACCAAATCGCTAAACGCCTGAGATCCTGTGTTTACAATTTCTACTCCTGCGTCAACCTTAAGACAGTTTTTCAGAACACTCTCCGCATCAAGTCTTTCTTTCCTTACAAGGACCGCTTAAACCGCTCTCAGAAGTCTAAAGTCATCTATAAGGCCGGTTGCTGGGACTGCACTGATTTTTACATCGGTAAGACAAAAAGAAGACTTCATGACAGGAAAACTGAACATTTCAAGGCCCTCGCTAAAAATGACCACACATCAGCTATTGCTGATCACGTTAAAACCACTGGACACAACATCAAGTGGGATCATTTTGACATTTTAGCGTCGGGCAAAACCGATTATCATTGCAAAATTAAGGAAACCTTATTTATCCAAGAACTTAAGCCAGCTTTTAATGCAAACATTAGTAGTGAGAAGTTGTTGCTTTATTAATAAGGTGTATCCTTTTACATATTTACTGTTAAGATAGTTTTTCTTAATCTCGGTTCCAGACCCCTGTATTAAAAGTATATAAACAGTGTTCAAAAATTGTAACGGTCACTTTTGAAAATGTATGTTGCCTAGCATACGAAACGTCAAGTCTATATAAAATGCGTTGGTTTACTATGTTTATCTCCGCTGTTTGTGTTTTATCCCTTTCTTTTTCTTTATTTTCTCTCTTCTCTTTCATTTTCATTTTCTTTCTTTTCCATTTCTATTTTTTTATTTTTTTCCCTGGGTAAAAGGACACAGACACAGAGTCAAACCAAAAAAAAAAAAAAAAAAAAAAAAAAAGAAAGAAAGAACGAGCGCCTGGGTTCTATCGGGAAAATGAGATAACTCAGAAAAGATACTGGGGGAGCTGGGGGAGGCCTCTTTGAGAGCAGAAGAGGTAAAGGCAACAGTCACAACAATCGCGTATGCTTAACTGATGGATATATTGTAAAGATAGTATGATTTTATTAGTTCTTCAATAAGAAGGGTAATCAGAGAACTAAGATTACAGCTAATATCATCCATTAACCATTACAAAAATTTAAAAGCACGAGCTACAATAGAAGGACAGTTATTTCGAAAACAAACAGAAAAGCTTATCTTTAGTCTGAGAAGAGAACACGTGGTATAACTTTCCTCTAACTGTGTGCGAATATAAATATCTACAACGTTACAATTCAATTCCGTGCTCAGAAAGCGCCAGTTTTAAGCATACATAGCCTCGTTCAAACACTCATGGCTATACGAAAGGATCCGATAGTGTTATAAAAAGGTTATGTAAAACATCGTCTTGGGCATGCTTAGGGTTCGAAGTTTTCCTAACTCCATAGCATGTTTGTGTTAAGTTGTGTAAGCACGAGCCATTTTTCATTTTCTAAATATTGTGTTTCAAGTGGAGAGTGTGCAACGGTTACGTAACAGCAAATCATGCGGGCAAGGGACAGTCACTAATTTTTAACGGAGTAAATTGCCACTGCTTTAATAAAACCTCGACGAGGACGAAGGACGAGCTTGTCCCTTTAGGTTTCAAGAGACGTCTGCTAGTCGGCAATCGCCAAATGTAGTTTCGCGCCGACTTAAGTCCAAAGAACTGGATGCACTCCATTGGGACGCTGCACACAAATACCTATACTGTTAAGGATAGATACCAGTAAATTACAACAAGGGATTAGTTTCTAAAGAAACTGTGGTGCTGCGTCGGTGGGGGAGTGAAACACAAAAATTGGGTTTATGAACTTAACGGAGTTGATAATGTAAATTGACCACCGTATGGGGATTCGATTAGCTGAAGTTTCGAGCGTTAGCCCTTCGTCGGAGTGAATAAAACTATTCGCTCCGACGAAGGGCTCAAGTTGTAAAAGTCTGTTAACATATGGACATTTGGCACGACTGAAATATCTCTGAAATTTCTCCCACTAAGAAGAACTGTTCAAACCTGCCATGTAAACCCTACTGATCTAGCGTAACTGATGTCGGAGTCGAAGACCTGATTAACTGCGTGTTGGAATTGTTCATTCTATTGCACACTCAAATTGAACAGTTTCTTTAGAAATAGAGGTTAAACGCGGTATGCTAATTATTTACATTGGCGTGTCCGTTTCCACTGTTTGCCATAAAGAATCCTCACCTCCGTCTGTGTTATCGCAAACATGTAGGTCACAGTACTTAACAGCCAGGCATGGCCGACCCACAGTGGGATGCTGCAATGCTCGTGCCAGGCATTCATATGTAGCAGCAGATCCAAAAGCTTCTTTCCACGTTCTCAGAACACCTATATAGTAGACATTTGATCATCATCATCATCACCATCATCATCATCATCATCATCATCATCATCATCATCATCATCATCATCACCATCACATCATCACCACCACCATCATCACCATCACCACCACCACCACCACCACCATCACCATCACCATTACCATCACCATCACCATCACCACCACCACCACCACCACCACCACCACCTCCACCAACATCATCATCATCATTATTAAAGTCAAAGTCATAGTCATTGCCATCTTCATGATTTTTATCGTTATCTTAATAAACCTTTTTTTTAAAACTGCATGGATAGCATCTGGATACGAAGGATTTTAGGCTCCATTTGGTCGTCTTACTATTGATCCATTATCGGGTACACAAGTAGTGATGCACATTGAAAAGGCATCAATGGGCCACGCTCACATTTAAGGGGGCGTACAACCAATATTAGTCTTTTCTGATCTCTGAATAGCTTACAATACGAGTACAGTAATATGATGATAGCAAAAATCGTAAAATTCCCAATGAACTACATGCAATGAGGAAATTACACAAGCCAAGAAGCCAAGCTACGCTTGGCCGTGGCCTCATTTCTACCTGGTAGAAGAAATGGAGACGAAAAAGAAAACCCAAGTGAAATTGTCTTCACTCGAATAAAATTGAAACCGGGTATTTAAGGCGCTGGGTGGTAAAAAGACATCAGTCCGTAATTTAAAAGGCTGGTGCATAGATCATTCTGGTATCTGATAAATTAACCGAAAGGCATATCCTTCATACTTACCGTAGCACTTATCAAAGAGTTTATGTTCGTCTTCTTCAATATGCTCCAGTACAGCGTCAGGAAGACCCAGAACTCGACCAATCATCTTCCATGAGGTACCAAGCTCATGTGCAACAAGGAGAATGTCATCGGACGAAGGTGCGCCTGTCTTGAGCGACACAGTTTGACCCCAATCTGCAGAGAAATATGTGATATTTGACGTTTTGCTATTTCTTGGCTTCACATTATTCTTGGCGTTCATTTAGATCATTTAAGGTAAAAAACCAAACCATTCAAAAACATTGTCGCTATTGCTGACTGATGCCTCCGATTGGTCAATAATTGTTATTAGGCTTTTGATCTGGCTCATCAGGCCGAGTTGTCGCTTGCGCAGTTTCGCAAAGTAAAAGACTACAAAATCAATTTGCTTATTTCTTCAAGGAGACCGGGAACAATCCGTTGACAGGTTTAAAATCAAAACAGAAAAGTATTTAACTATCAGCTATTGATAAAACTCGCTGATAATGTGCCGAGGATGGTGGCAAAATAGCCACTAGAAAACATTTATTTATTGTGTTAATGGTTTCTAATTTGCAGTAAGTAAAACGTCACACGTTCTCACTCCTGTCCTTTCACTGTGTACTGTGTTCGAAATACATCAGTACGAACATGCGGCTTGACAGAAGGTGGAAAACGTTGAGTTCCACATTAAAACACGGGAGAAAAACAGAACAACACAGAGGTGTAGTCCTCATCACCGAGATCTCAATTAATGCCATAAATCACGCAGTTTAGACAAGCTGCGAACTAAACGTAAAGCTCGAGTAAAATGCGCGCTGGGGCATAAATTTCGCAGTCGATAAAGATACGTAGCAAAATGTCAGATTAAAAACACTGACTTAAAAGTGGAAAAAAGCTACACAAACTGATCTTGAGGTAAAAACATCAACCACTCGGAAACAGGTCATTAAGTCGGCTTCAACTAGCTCAGCGAATTGGAGAAAATTCCGAGGTAAAAAGCACCAAACAGGAACAAAGGGTCTAAGTAGGTCCTCCATGAATCGCATTTTAATGAGTAAGGAAATATTCTGTATGTAGCTATAATTTTGAGATGTAAATACCTTACAATTTAATAGGTGATATTAGCTCTTTTTTACAATAATAATAGCAGTAGGCTACTGTATTTATTATCTTTCTTTTATGTAATTGGACGGTCCCATAAGCTTCTAGCTTTAATCACTCCAGGATTTGTCGCTCCCCTGTTTCCTGTCAACCTCACAATTTGGCGTGCAATGTCGTCTCTTGACTTAGTTCTTCCAACCAATTTCGCGAAATAAGTAAAAGACAAAGATGGACTGGATGCCGACACAGTTTGAGCGACCCAAAGTCTTACCGTTAGGCCTTGAAGGTGCCATGAACTGCTCTTCAATCTAAAATTAGAACAAAACTCAAACGTCAGTCAAAGTCAGTTGCCGTTAGGCGGGTTCATTACTTTCCTGGTCCTCCTTAAGCGAATGACACACGGTTCAACATTTGTTGTTCAACAAATGTTGCAGCTGCCGTTCAACAAATGTTGAACAGTGTATCATGTGATGTTGAACGTTGAAATATGCCGTTCAACATGTTGAAAGTTGTTGAACGAAAATAGAGCTTGACTCTATTCCGTTCAACAAGTTGGCCCAACAATGTTCAACATTTGTTGCTCAACAAATG
>JAEMWC010000066.1:1652500-1725082 GCA_016490735.1 Pachyseris speciosa
CCTTGGGACGGAGCCTCTCCGTATCTTCCACCGGGTGCAGAGGCCGTCAAACTAAAATAAAATTATTTTAATTATAAATAATTGTTGCGACCTGAAGTTCGTCGAGGCTAAGATAGTATTACTTAGCATCATCTTTATCAGGAGAAAGTCTCATTTACATATACTTTCAACACACTAATTTGCATATGCGACTACAAAACGCATTCGTTTAAAGACCTCGTCAGTTGGCCTGAATGAGTTAATTTCTTTAGAAGCCTACGGCAGTGATCCAAAGAGGTTTTCAATTCTTTTAAGGATTATGGCTCGTACAATAAAATAATGTGCTGTCATTCAAAATTTAAGTATTAGGTCAATAGGACTAATAACTTACCACCTCATCAAAAGGCCGCACGGCTATCAGTTGCTTGAAAAGGTCAATCAACCATTGAGCCTGTAACACCACAGTGTGACCATGCTTAACAATTACACCCAGATCATGATAAAAATTCAACATGGCCGTCATTTCGTCCTCGTCATCGATGCGGCAAACTCGTCTGATGATAGTTCGGAGCTGATCAAGGTTCATGTGATAGGTCTTCTGGGCCACAAGAGTTTCAACAACTCTTTCGAAATTGAACCACCTAAGAAACACACAAAATTACACATGCAACGATGAATTCGACGCTCTAGTCGCCAATAACATAAGATAAGAGAACTAGTATAAAAGGTTCTTTTAACTTAGACACAGAGTAACTTAATAAATGATTGACGATGTAAATGGCTGTTGCGATCTGTATAGAACAATGTGCCGAAAAAAAGCTGAGAACTCTTCCTGCGATCACCTTACGTTTACTGAGGCTCTCTAGATGGGCATTTCAGCCACTGTAGAAATTAAAAGGCAAAACTAATAAAAATTAATAAGTGACCAAGATTAACTACGATGTCATAGCCAAATATATACATTTAAAGATGTTTTGGTACTGTTTCTGTAATCATCATCGTTAAATTGGCATCAATATACAAATTTGTCACTATGTCACTAACATTATTTCGTACTTGGTGCTGCAGGCGTTATTTTATTCGCCAAAAACAGTCTAACTTCAGTAGGGAGTCAACGCAGCGATTTAAGGCCTTCTGAGGAATGGTCAAATTTCTTGAGGTTCAGAACGATCCTTCCACCGAAGTTTTGGTGTACCTGTAACCATTTAACCCTTTACAACCTGTTACATTCAAAGCCTATTAATGCTTAACCAGGGTTTCTATTGCTGTTGGCTGAACCTTTCGGAGGGCTATTAACGCCTGGGAATAAGACAATTGAAATTTGCGACAAGAAGGGAAAGTACAATCAAAGACACCATCATACCTCAGTGGTACCTCTTCACCCATGTACGGCTCCTGTTTCAACACCTCCATGATTTTTTTCTGCAGTCGTTGGACGCCTTCGTCGCTCCCAGACTTGGTGTTGTCAACAGTAAAGAATGGCCGGATCACGTGTTTCTCGTACGTCTTGCCTGAAATACCCTTCTGGATACACTTTGCCATTTCCTGAACTGCTCCAAATGGTTGATCAGCATTAGTACCCACAATAAATACTGGCGGACGGACATAGGGCAAACTTGCCTCTAGATTAGCTTCAACAAGTGTGGCTCGAATGCTGTGTATGGAAACCAGCCATGACAACAAATTATCCAAGTTGGACTCACTGTTCGGGTTCTCAAGGACAATGTCGTGAATTCCCTGCCTAACGCAGGGCTCTGCCTCGGCAACCAGGTTTTTGCTGAGATTGTACACCAATAGGTACACTGCTCGCTCAGACAGAAACACAGGGTGTGACGCATAGTAAAGATGCTGTCCAGCAAAATCCCACAAAGTCAAAATTACTTCTTTTGTGTTGATGTTGTCTTCCAATTTGAGATTCTGTAAGTAATGCACAACCAAATCCGTGACATTCTCGGGCAAAACCTCAGTGATGGCGATGTTTAACTGACGTTCTTGCTCCGTTTGCTTATTGCCCTCCAGGAAGTCATCCAGCGCAGCAAATTTGTCTTTTTGGGCTGTATCAGGTGTTGAATCCCTTAAAGCTGGCAAGGTTTCAAAATGCTTGTGGCTGCCATTGTCTATAACCTCAACGCTGTTTTCCTACGAAGAAACGCATGAAATTGGCATAAATAAAAATGCTATTGTATACCCCCTTTGGAATCAATGGTCATGCAAACTATTCCTTGCCGCCGTTTTCCGTAACCTACGGAATCATAGAAAAAAAAACTAACACTGGTTTGCCTCCCACCAGTTCGGTCTCTTAACCATGTTACGTTTATTTGAATTATTTATTTTCAAGTTATTTAAGTGGAATGCCCGTGAACTAGCTAGAGCAGCTAAGTGCATTTCCACTATAAACAAACCATTTACATTTTACATTGACATTGACAAGAGGTAAGCAACAAGGAAACGAGGTAATTAACCTAGAGATTTAAAGAATGTCCCTTGAATTATCTCTTTCTTCTCTCTTTTTATATAACCACTGGGCTGGACCGACTAAATTATCTTTCTCGAGACTCCCTTCATGACAGTGTAATGTAAATACGACCAAATTCGATCAGTGCGTAAATAAGCCCCAAAGTACAAGAAAACACATTAGCGCTAAGGTTTTGTACCAGCTATGCACCTGCGATTGCTCCACTAGTGAATCGCTATTCGAAATGTCGCTCCCAGTCTTGTCTGCATCTGAATCGTTTAAATCCTTGGCAATTATCCTTGCTATGTCTTCCACAAACTCCGACACTTGAAGCTTTTTGTTTTCTGTGGGCTCCCAGTCTTTGACTTGATCAACCTCAACTTCACATTTTGATGGATCGACTTCAACTCCTACAGTACTCTCTTCTTGGGAGTCAAACGACATGCCAAGCAAAGATTTCTTGAGGCTTGTTTTTCCTGCACGATCCTGTCCAAGCAGCATGATCCGACCGCGGTAAACTTTCACCATTCCATTTTGCATGGCCCTTTGAAAAGCACGCTCGGCTGCAGGTCCCCGGGCTCGTATTTCTGGTGGCAGTGGTGACTCTGAGAGACAAAACATTCTTGGTATCAAGCTAAATAGGTTCAAGTAGACAAGTTACTGCACATTACAATGTGTTGAATACCCCTTCTACCCTCAAACCTTTTTGCATCGGTTAAACAGGTAGACTCGCTCTTCAAAGAAAGTCAAATTTGTAACTTTATAAAGAAGTTCCATAGCATTTTGCAAAAATTATTTGTGAGCTCTTTACAACTCAGGGAATACTCTAAGACCTATTGGTTGATGAGAGAAGGAATGAAGTTACCATTTTACTCCTGTTTCGTTATCCCAAATAATAATGCACCCGGTAATAAGGCCCTTTCTCTCAAAAAAAAGAATAGATTAAGTGTTGTCGAGTGTACTCTTGAGGGGTCAAGACATTGAACACCAGTTCACAAGGAACGTACACTACCTCCTTAATATTATAATCCGAACTGAAAATCTTCTGGGCTACACCCCGGCCAGTTAGGTAAAGAGTCAGTCCACCTTTTATACACTGTACGTCTGGCCCTTGCACATACCATGCATGATGTCACAGTCTAACACTTCTTCGACATACTCGCTTTTGAAAAATCCAACCTGCTTCCCCTGCGTCTCACCAAGTCACGCATCTCTGTCCTCCCTGCAAGTGAATGTATTCGTTTACTGAACTGTTCTGTACTAATTATCCAGCCTAGTTTATGTTGAGCGCTGATGCATTTTTAATAAAATAACTGGCTACCAGCAGGTTCTATTTATGAAGAAAGAGAATGCCAATAAGCAGATGACAAGCAGCAGGATAGATGTGGTTTGTCATATTTACCTTCCCTTCCGCATATCGAACATAGCAACGTCACGAATATCGCAAAGTCTTTCTCAGTCACTAAAAAACTGGGAGTACGCGTCCACGAACGTGTCAAACGCTCCACCACCGCGGTTTCTGAGCACCGTAAAACCATTGGAACAGGACCAACCATATCAAATCTACGGAAGTCCAATTGCTGGCTACTGAGGAACTCCCATATTAAACCCGGACGGGAGCCTGAAAACACGTTCTGTTAGGGGTGCGCTTTAATGAGCACGTGGATTGCGTTCACGTGACCGATATTCTTGCGTCTGAGGAGGTTGCGACGTCGAATTATTTCAGACCTGGCTCTGAGTCAATAAATTTCGCAGTATCTAGAATACTTGTCCAACCGATAGCCGTCAGTTAAGTTATTTTATTATCCAACTCTGTTACTTGTACAGAAAACGCACGAGACGAGTACAAATATTCCACATTCGGATAATTGTACTGCAGAAACCTCGCGCATACGCAAAACCTGTCACAATTCTCGATAAAAGTTTTTCTTTCTAAAAATTCTTTGTTTGCATTACAAGTTGGATAATAAATCTCTTATTCGATGTTTTGGTGTGTAGCATGGGGGAGTATTTTTACTCGTTTGTAGTTTGACTCGCCCTCCGGGCTCGTCAAAATACAGCACAACTCGTAAAAATACCCCACGATACTACACGCCAAAAAATCTAATAAGATATATGCATTGAAAGCTATTAGTGTTTATTTCCAATACACCTGCTTCACAGCAATTTTAAAACAAAACGGAAAAATGAAACATTTTCTACTCTAATGCTGAAAAAAAAAAAGGATTAAATCAAAATGAAAGTGCGGTCAAGTATTTAACAATTATCCTTAGCCGACGAGGCCGTAAGCCGAGTTGGCTAAAATCAGGCACTATTCCGCAACTTGAGCAGGATAATTGTTGCATTATTCAACACATTAATGACAAAGCACAATTTTCCTCTTTTATTGCAAAAATAAGCAAAAAAACCCGGATATTTTTCTCCACGATACACAAACTTTTTAAAGTATATTATACACTTAATATATGGTCCCGAGGGAAACAGTTAGTCTTGTTTTCCCGAGAGTCCTGATGTTTCCCGAGACGTAGTCGAGGTAAACATCAGGACTCGAGGGAAAACAAAACTAACTAGTTTCCAGAGGGATCATACATTAAGTGCTTTGTTATATACCGAGACTTTCCCTTCAACAACCACCGCAAAATGAAGTGACAAACAAACAAAGACGGCACTAAAAGAACACGTCTTTGTTCACTAGCCTGCTGAATGAACAAAGGACAAATGGCTAAAAGTACCTGGAAAGGTAGAATATGCCTTTTTTGTAATTTCCGAATCTTTTCTTCCTATTAGATGCTGAATTTCTTCGGGTGATACTGGAGAAAAACGTTTCCCTCTAGTCTCACGTTCAATAACTTTTGTATGATCGTTGGTTAAAACTGAAAATTGGAAGTGTTCTCAGGTCCGCCTTCGTCAACCAAGCTGACGTGAGCACGTGATGAAAATCATGCCACTTTTTAGTCATGCACTAATCACGTGCTGTTGTATCCTGCGCGCGGGCAACAACTGCGCAATTGTATCACGACCGGGATACATTTGAATTTGGTCAGGGACACGTGACCAGGAATCAACCAATCGCAGTGCTCGTTTTGTTGAGGGAAAGTCTAGGTATATAACAACGCAGGATATCTGTTGAGTACGCACGACGAATATTGAGCGCGCTATGACCATATTTGGACATCGTCACAATCTGTGTAATAATAAAACAACGTATACTCAGTGAAGGCAATTCAAGATGACACAAAATCCATTCTCACTCTTCCTCAAAAACTCAGATAACTGTGTTAAAAGAAAATGGGTGTGCACTTCACAACAAAATTCTCTGAGAGGGGGGGGGGGGGGGGGTAAGGTACCTTTGGATGTACCTCAAAATAATGAAGGCAATTTTACCTGTGTAGGTCCTTGGAGATCACCGTGATGAACTCTCCAGCATTACAGCTAAGAAAACCCGCCGACTGGGCACTGAAACTGCTGGTTACCTTGACTTTCAAAAGAGGTTGCTGAAAAAAAAAATCAATTAGTCAATCAATCAACCAGCCAATCAATCAATCAATCAATCAATCACATCAATCAATCAATCAATCAATCAATTAGTTAATCGAGACCAGGCAGTCTAGAAAATGAATCTTCGCATGAAGACGTTGTAATTCAGGACATTTACCTTACCCTGGTCTTTGGTTTCCTTCTTAAACTAATATATGAGCTGTCTCCTCTCCTTCTTAACTATAAAACAGGTTAGGGTATAAAACTGTTTATCACAAAATACCCAGTATAAACACAGGGAGACAATCCGAACTGCGTGACTTCACGAACTCTCTTTGATCTCATACATTCTCTCTATTTTGAAACGGCTGTTCTCGGCTTGGTTGAAGTGATCGGGAGAAATGTTCCGTAAAATACCGGATTTGTTACACCTCTTAATCCCAAATGTAGATATAAGGTAAGTCATCTTTATTCATCTGGCTTAAATTATATCTTCATTTGGGATTCACAGGTGTAAAAATCCGGTATTTTACGGAACATTCCTACCGATCACTTCAATCAAGCCATGAAAAGCCGTTTCAAATTATATAATAAGGTAAATAGTTCGCGCGTTGTGATTGATTCTTAGCTATGATCTATTAGAGGACAGATGCACAGATTACGTCATCACGACCCACTTTTTTTCGAGAAATGTGAAAATAAACAAGTTTTTCACTTGCATTTTGTTTCTTTATTATATAAAACAAATAGATTCCATGTTGCCGTTGCGTCTGTTCAGTAATAGATCACAGAGGACGTGACACACTCCACCACTTCTTTGTTTTTACCACATTTTGACGTCATCTGTGATCTATTACTGAACAGACGCACGGCAACATGGAATCTATTTGTTAAATAGAGAGAATGTATGAGATCACGAAATAGCTTGCGTGACGTCACGCAGTCCTGTGGTACAAACAAGCATTTTGGTTGATACGCTGAACTGGCCACCGAAAAGCTGACGCTTTGAGGGCTACCCTCTCGTGCGATTATCGCTCGAAAAGTGATTCAGCATTTGAATCTTTTTACGGTTAATAGTACCGAAAACACGTTATCACTCATCCAGGGAAGCAAGCAGACGAACCCCTTTATCCATACAAATATCAAGACAGGTTAATATCGATGGTATAGGCAAGCACTCTTCTAGTTGTTCATTCAAAGGATAACACCTTGTCTGACAATGCTCCCTAGGAGCCATTGTTTAGAAACAATCTTCACTAAAATGATTATATTTTTGAGAATTTATTTTGAGGAAAATCCTCTATAATTAAAGACGACGTTTTAACAAAAGCATGATTGAATCAGAAGGAAGTATACGAAAATATAAAACATACTGTATAGATGTAATTCCTGCTGTTATGCAGAACAGCACAATCTAGCGTGAAAGCTGGTTGATAATACTCCTCGAGTTTTTTTTTTTTTTTTTTTTTTCAGTTTCAGGGTAACTAAAAATCACTAAACTTACTTGCGCTTCAAGCAGCTGCCTGATCTCTGAAAAGGAAGGTCTTTCTTCTGGTTTGTCTCGTAGACATTTATCAAACACATCACAAAAGTAGGAAGGGCACAGATAACCATGCTTAGCTTTGGCATGTTTTTGAGGTCTCTGAAATGAATACAATGAAGAGATGAATAGAAAACGGGGATAATAAAAACAACAGCAACAAGGGAAAGTTATATTTGCGCTACTATCGCCTCGTTTTGCCTCTAGGAGACCTTAAGGGGTGATTCTTTGGGTACACTCGAGAGGATATAAGCAACTTCCAGGTGATACAAAATATTTACATCGCATAACCATTACCAAGAGCGGCTGTATGACTGTGCCTGTCTGCCTGCCTGATTGACTGATTCATGAAATCAATAAACTTACCCTAGCATTCTTAGCTGCTTCTTCATATCCAGGCGCCTTAAATTGGTAACTGGTAAATGATCCAGAGAATACTCTTGCAAATATATAAACCACGTCCTTTGGATAAACATAACGCGTGGGTTGTTTCCTGACATGCACAGCATCTAAAAGCTCCAACTCAAGCCTAAAAGAAAGAAGTAATAAAAAATGATGTAAAATGGTTTTCCTTTTGTCGCACCTTAAGATCCCACGGCAGAGAATGGTCAATAAAGACTAATCTTGCTGCTGACCATTTATGAATGCACCGGTCAGGCATCTGGGTCTTGGATAAACATTGTCGTATGGTTCTTCAAACGCTATCCTCACTAGTTCACTAGTCACCGAAATTAAATTCAAGCCAGTCTGAGGTAAGCCCACCAATTTTACTTAGTCTCCTTTTGAACTTACGGCCTAAATGACAACATTACCCACTGCTGTTTCAAATACGTCACTGTTTCCCACTTATGCCTGCAATGCCACGAAATGCCAATGAGAGCCCTTAAACATTCTATGAGATATGGCCATTTTTCCCCACAAAATCTAGCGATAAATGAATTTAATTGCACTGTTTTGATAAGGGTAAAAGACAATGAACAAGTTGACTGAATGTTCCTCACCGAGCTAAATTTGACCAGATCAGACGTATGGAAACAAATACGAATACATGAATGAAACATCGTAACTTCGCAGTGCATCATGGATATTAATATTTGTCCCTCGTTTTTTCAGTAATCTACCCAATAGATTAATGACATTACTAACTTTTGTAGGTTGCTCTCATGTTGACAATATCCCATACCTGCGAGCTTCATCTGTCAAAATAGAGAAAACGGAATTAGGCTAGATTGACAGTAAAACATGATCGCAATGACCCCAATGACCGCAGTCTTTGATTTCAAGACAGTATGCAAGGCAAACTAAATAGCATGATTCGATAGAACGAATTCTAGTAAGAGGTTAATATACCCCAGCTCATATGTGCAGATATAATATAAATATAAAGAAAATCTTTCAAACAAATATTCTACGGGCCTTAGCTACGGCCCTCTTGAGATCGTTGGATAAACGTTCCAGGTCATCCCAGCTGGTGTTTTTAATGCTATGTCTAGTTAAAAGAACTGATCAGTGAGTCCATTTCCAAAGTTTATACCAACACTGCAAAAGGCCTTAGGGAAAACATTTGATTAAAGTTTACCTGATAATCTGCAACTACCATACAGTGAAGCCATAAAGACTGATGGACGATCTTCTTCGCTTCGAGGTATTCCAAAGCTTTTGCAGCCTGGATTGTGAATCTACACAGCCTTTCTACAGTATGGTGTGCAGAAGATTCGTCCAGGTTTCCGTACTCTGCAAATTCCTCCACCTTGGCAAGAAATAAATACAACAATGTTGTGGAATCCTACTTTATCAGGAAAGGGAATACTGGTGCCTCGTTTGATCATGACCCAGTTCTTCAATAGCAACCTATGGTAGCATGACTCATAGCTGTATGATAAGCACATTCCTAGAGTTATTTCAGTTAATGTTCGAGAACTTTCTTAGCTATTCGACGATTTGGCGGTATTTCCTGGGTGGAAAGGTCGGTCAAAAACAAGGTAGTGAATAAATGTAACTTACTATTGCGACGGAAGGTGCATAAGAGCTCGCAATTACCACCCCATAGAAATCAAGGATGTTCTTGTCACGAAGCCGATTTGCCACGTCCGCATCGTGTAAAAACGTTTCGGATCCGTCTTCACTATAGCGCAGGCACACTTTCTCCTAACGTACAACAAAGAAACGGCGTTAACAGGGTTAAAATTTTAATAAAAAAAAATATTACCTTTTTCAGAGACAGCACCTTTGCGCCCTTTCAACAGTCTCCCATATCATGTGAAATCACCATATTCCAATTTTGCGAGCTTCTTAGCCCCGCAACTTATTCTTAACCTCGCATAAGTTATGGAACGCAGACGAGCGTTGTCCATAGATAATACCAAAACTCTGTTTTATAAACATCTAACCACAGAAAATTTAAAAGGAAAAAAGTCTTAAGTCATCCACCACCACCACAATTTCCCCGCTATCACCATCACAATCCACCCCCCCCCCCCACAGTGCCGTAGCAGGGTTAAATTTATTGGGGGGGGGGGGGGGCACATCACGAGCGCCGAAGTTTCTAAGGCCCAGCCGGGGCATGCACACCCTGAAGATTTTGAAATATATAGTCTCTGAAATAGCATTTCCAGCCTTTCGAGAGAAGTTTCCAGCAATTTTTAACTGACTAAAACCATTGCTCAGATAAGTTACTTCAACGCTATACTCTTCTTATTGAACAGGCTTATTATACACATTGGCATTCAGCTTGTCAGTGTTGTGTGATTAATTAAGCATATACCTATTACATAGACCCTACGGACTATAACATTTCTTTGCCCAATTCGGATGCATGCTTCGAGAGCAAACAACTTTCGGGGCAAATCGTTTGTTGTCAATAATTCTGTTTTCATGCTGCCCAACAAACTCGTTGGCTGAAGTCACCATGTCAATGTTTTCAGTCCCGTCCCTGCAGACATGAAGCATCACTGAGATGGTTCAGCCTTGCGTCTCCAGTTGTTCTACGTAAATATGTCGCCACGCGCAGAAGATAACCGTTCTCTCGCGACATTCGTTGCTGGCATTACCAGCAGTATAAATTGCTCAGGGTGCAGATCTCGGACAGAAACAATTTGTGGGAACCATCAATTGACTCAGTGAAAAAAAGTATATCAGGTCATCAAAGCTTTTGATGAGTCATAGCCCATCGAGGCAGCGACTTGTCTATTTGTAGAAGGAGTGACAGCTGTCCTTCAAGTCGAAAAGGATCTAAATCTTCACCATACACTTTCAATACCTCAGCCAGTCCAGTGTCACACAATTCTTTGGCAGTAGCCTTCAAACGAGCTCCTGGAGGTTCTGAAGTCCTTCTGGGAAATCTTGATGTGACGGCAGTTGTTGCGAAATCAATGGCTTCAAACTGATTTTCTTGAAGTGCTCCTCAGCGCTTTGACTAGGAAAATGATGAGTTTGGTGTTCTCCAATCTCGAGTCTTCTATAATTTATTTCTATTTATTGCTGATGTCAACTGGCTGCCTGGCTCCGCTGGCCCTTATGGTTATTCCAGGCAGCCAGTACTCTAAACTTTTACCTTTAATTTTTCATTTTCGTCGCAAGAATAAGTACAAAATAAAGATTGTTGTTCTTGGTGCTTTTCTTTCTCTTGGAGGCTCGGGGTCTTGATGGACGTAATTTCCTTGTCTTTCTCTATACGATGCGAGCCCAAACGTGGGCGTATTGGGGGCTCCCCATGCTACGGCCCTGCAACCCCTATACAAAACCTCTTGATGTGCCGTCCTTTTTTATTGGTTGTTTGTTTCCTTGTTTTATTTCGTTTGTAATGATATCTTTTAGTCTGTGTGTTGTTTGATATGATATTATCAAGTGGTACTGTCTTGTAAATATTGTAAATAGCGTAAGCATTGGAATTAGCGTATTGTTTATTTAGTAATTGCATTATTATTATTATTGTTATTATTATTGGATGCTCAGTGACCTAGCCTGTTTCATACAGTACTCACTGCTTTTTTTTCCTGTGAATCATTTTGTTCTTACGTTAATTAGTCCACATTTACACCAAAAAAGAAAAAGAGGTTTGTATCAAAACTAGGTCACCTCCAACCTCGTTTTTATTCAAAGGCCAGGTCAATGAACATACAACTGTGAAATGGGCCATTTCACAACCACTAACACGACCGAACAACTGTACTCGATGTATTCAATCTTACACTAACGAGAATCCGCCGAATTTCATTCACACGATAAAGACAATTCCAATGAAGTCACTCTGTGTGAATGTATCCACTTCAAGCTAATCAGAATCCACGCAAATGATGATTAAAGCTTGGTTTTCACTAGCGACGCAAGCTCAAGCGCAAGCATAAGCGCAAGCATAAGAAGCTTATGGCAAGTGAAAACGACACTACGCAAGCATAAGCGCAAGCACAAGGAAAAGGAAAAAAATTGATCCTTGCGCTTATGCTTATGCTTGCGTTAAGCCCGTTTTCACGGTGCGCTTGCGCTTGTGCTTACGTAGCTAGTGAAAACCAAGCTTAAGTCATGCGGACTATACCACTGATCACGCCTGTAGTTATACCAAGATAGAACAATAAAACTAAGCATGCAGCTCGAACAGGCGGTGTTGGTCTGAATTAATGCAACAAACCTTTTTCCCACAAGCTTTAGTCCTTTGCGCTTCACACAACACTCCCACGTAATTGCCGCATGTTATGATTCTTGCTACACTCAAGGTTTCCTTTTGGATGACTGGCATGCCTTTCATTTTACAGGTTTCCAACACATTACTTGGCTTGTATTTCTAGACAAAGACGAAAAGAAAGACCTAAAACGACAAAATAACGGCTAAAACCTAACCATAGACATAAGCAAACAAATCAAAACGAAGTGACGAACTAAAGGCATACATTGCTATATTTCTCCAAGTATAGTCTTTGACTTCCCAGAGACATTCAGTCTAATCGTATCCAAATTCAAGAGCCCCAAACTGTGAAAGCCCTTCCCGAAAAGGTTCCGGGATCTCTTGTTTTGGACACTGATGGGTAGCGCAAGACCCTTGCTCTCATTACGTTTTTATTTATTTCAAGGCTATGCACAGACTGTTTACAGTCCCCTATTATTCCACGGGATTGTCGAGAGTCGTACGCTAAGAAACGGACCGCCTCCACCTTGGCTGTAACGGCGAGCATAAACTGGGGAGAATAACTAAACCAAGATGGCGGCAGTTTGATGGAAGCGAACAATTCTCGACAATCAAAGCGAAAAATAGGGGACTGTGAACAGTTTAACCTTATTCAGGCCACTGTAAATGATTAAAGGGCTCATTATTGGCTACAACTATGGAAAATTTGAATGCGAATTGCTGACCATCTTAAAATTCAAATGACTCCAATACTAGATGAAGATGTTTTGAAAGTGAATCACAAGCACATATTTTCATCTTGCAGCTGTATTACCGAGGCCTTCCAAGGGGTGGTCTGGTGTCACTTTGTCGCTCGTTTACGACTCTGTCTGTCGCTTGTTTCGTTAGGGACAACTGTCACTGTCGCAACGAAAACAAAGAGGAATGGAAAGTGAATTGTCGCTGTCGCAAGCTGTCGCGCGTTTTCTGCCAATTTCTGTCGGTTGTCGGTGTTTTGGGAGAAGATTGTCTCCTGTTTTCGGAGCCATGTCGCTTGTCGCTTCAACCCCTTGGAAGGCATCATTACCTGGGCCAGTTGATCAAATCTGAAACTTCTGCGGCTGACTTTCTCTTTGATGATGTCAACTTCCTTCGGATGTAACATGAGGCTGTTCATCGAGTTGAAATCTTTTAAAGCACTTAAACTGGTGATCCCAAAACTGTAGCATAATATATTAAACTGGGATGCTTCTCCAACTTCAGCCATCGCCAAGTACAACTTGTCCAGATCAGTCAGATTCATAACCTCCTGAAAAATATTTAGTTTCAAACGCAGTTAAGAGATCTGCTGATACAGCACCGCGAAGACTTGACAGGTTTTAAATACCTCCAAGCAATTTAACTATTCCTTACCACTTAGAAAATGGCAAATATTTAACACATTGTAACGCTGTCCAGATATGGCCTTGGTGTAGTCAATATTTGTTATCATTGTAATGAATAATAAAACACTTATCCTGCTCAGTCTTGCGAAATATTCAGTCCCTGATTTTAGCCAACTCGGCATACGGCCTCGTCGGTTTATTCCGCCACGTAATTGTTGGTTAGAGCGGTTTTAATGGAGTGTCGTTAAACCAAAACCAAAGTAATTACTCTGACCAATCACAACAGGCGCAAATAGCGCAACAAGTCAATCAGAATTCGAAGCAATTACGTGTAGCCGGTGCAAAACGAGGGAAAATGCACGAGTGCAAATTACGATTGGTTTTGGTTTTGCTTCTCATTGGTCGAGAAAGTGGCGCGAGTTTTGTTAACCAATCACAGAGCGAAGTAAAGCAAAACCAACGCAAACGAAAATTACTTTACTTTCGACACTCGATTGAAAACCGCTCTCAACAATCAATCAATCAATCAATCAATCAATCATCAAATCAATCAATCAATCATTAAATCAATCAATCACCAAATCAATCAATCAATCAATCAATCAATCATCAAATCAATCAATCATTTATTTTGACATGTTACGTCGAGGAGCTAGAAAACTCGTTCAAAATACGAACGTGTATAATTAAAATCTATAATACTTACAGCTATGTTATAATATTATTCAATTTTAAAAACAACTCAATTAATATATAAAAAAAACTAGTAATAAAAACAAAAAAATATGAAAAGCTAAAACCTACTAAAAACATATACTAGAAACGTGAACGGAAAGCTATAATACACGTTCTAAATACAGTAAAAGCTACAATCGTGCACTATAAGACACGTTCTTAAAAGCTGCAATCGTTCAATTTACTTCTGAAGTCATTAGTATCACTTGAAAGCCGCACTTGAGAAGGCAAACTGTTCCATAACGTAGTTAATGAATAAGTGAAAGAATTCTTCTTAAATTTAAGATTAAAGTTAGGTAATTCCAAATTCAAGCCCTCACCTCTTAGCCCATACGGTGTATGCCTATATTTAAAAAGGCTTCCAAGGCTATATTGAAAAAGGCTTCTCTGGTACATTAAACAAAAGCAATTGCTCAAATTCTATATTTATTGAAGAACGTTTTTTAATTAGTACTAGCTAGACATATATAATTCGGATGATGATGATAATAGAAATCCTATAGATATGAAAATAACGTCCATATACTAATATATACGAGGTTTTGGTTAGATGAAACCAACACTCACTTGGAATCTCAACATTTCAAATTGATATTCCGGTCACATTTGAGACACGTGCACTCTGGTGAAAATGGTACAGTATAATTATGTAGATGACAAGGGCCAAGATCAGAAGACACCTTTTTATTATTTATTTATTTGTTTGTTTGTATTTGATTTATTGTTTGTTGTTATTGTTGTTTTGTAACGAGACGCTCATTGTAAGTGTGTGCGACCTTGAGGGCGAGTAGCTGGTGTAATGGTTGCGCAGTAAGGAGTATATAAGAGAGACGCGCTTTCATAACGGGAGAGAGTGTGGCAGTCTTTGAGGTAGACGTGCAGAGTTACAAGTTGCTTTTATAATAAACCTGATACCATTGGTGATGTAGTCGTGCGTACGTTACAGTTTGTTGTTGGGTTTATAATTACCTGGCGATGAATGTAGACTAATTTGTTTCCTTTTACCACCTTCATAATATTCTCCCCATTCCATTCAGCAGTGTTTTCCTGATCCAAGCATTCAGGTGAGCAGGGACAAAAGTGTAATTTTCCTCCCGATTTTGTAAGGAACCTGAAGCTTAAAATTGAAAGAGATGGAGAAAGATGGTTTTAAAAAGAAAAATAAAGAACAAGAAAGTAGTTTCCTTTCCTTCCTTTCTCTTTTTCTTTCCGTCTGTATGCCTACTGTCTGTCTGTCTTTCTGTCTGTCTGTCTGTCTGTCTGTCTGTCTGTCCGTCCGTCTGTCCGTCCGTCCGTCCGTCCGTCCGTCTGTTTGTCTGTTTGTCAGAATATTAGAAATGGTCATTTTCTTACAGAGTAGCCCCAAAGTGGAATTCTTTGCCTGAAGACTGTATAGCTCGGCGGCTTAGCTCGAGAATTGTGCGATTTTTTTTATTATACAAGCGCCAAACTTTGTTGGATTATAGACACTGTAATACTGATCAATTCCTGATATAGTTTTAAGTCCAATTTTAAAATTCTAGTTAGTTAGCGGCAAATTAAATTTTCGAACAAAGGGAAAATACAGATAAAATGGTCATATTATATTAGAACTCCAATTGTTACTTTCTGCCCTTTTTTGCGCTTACAAAATTGCCTGATGAGTGTGGTCATGTTTCGACGGTACGAAAGAGAGATGTAGTAATAAAACCGTGTGAAAATTACTCGTGAAGTCTTGAACTAATTTAAAGATTTGAAGATGTAAATTTCGGTTTTGACAAAAACAAAATGGTTGGTGGAAATAGTCCACATGTCTAACTTTTTCAAGTCCTTTTATTTTATTCTAGAACTTTTCAAATAACTTTACAAAGGGAAATAAATCGTCTCTTAAGCAAAAACGGGAAATTAAAGTCATTCGAAATACAAACTTTAAGTGTCACGAAATAAACGAACCTATAAAATCGCGAAATAAAAGTGTTGCGAAATTTTTACGTCATAAGGTGTTTTGAATTATGTTTGTGATGATCACTGCGTTTCACCCTGCTAGCAGAGCTTTCCTTAAACTCCGAAAGAAAGGCTCTGCAGAAATCGAATAGGGTCTTTTAAGTCGCCGCAGCCCCAACTTGTGGGCTAGTCAATCCGGTTTTCTGCCATCAAACTTGTTTCTTTACCGCACGCATTAATTCTGTTGATAAACCGAAGTTCAAAACTGAACCCACAACACTGAACCCACGCGATTCGTCCTTGGCTTGAAATTGTATCCAGGCAACAACAAGCGCATGCTCAATAAAGACTTGACACGATGTCTGCAGAGTCTTTCTTTCGGAGTTTACAGCAAGAAAGGCTCTACTAACAGGGTGAGTGCGTTTCAGACTATATATATATATATATATATATATATATATATACTTGTTTCTAGCAATAAAACGATGATTATTCCTGAAGCCTGAACTCCTGTGAAGTTATATATATATATATATATATATATATATATATATATATGTATGTATGTATGTATGTATGTATGTATGTATGTATGTATGTATGTATGTATGTATGTATGTATGTATGTATCTATAGGCAATGAAACGACGCGCAACGCTGCAAGCTGTAACAAAAATAAGGTCAAATAATAGTAAGCCAACCACAAACCCATCCATAAGATAAAGACCCTTCATTGATATTCAATAATTGTTGCACTATAGTTTTGAGGTTTTCGTTCCGTGGCAAAGCATACTTAACGTCAGGTGGCGTGTGATAAAACACAGCATATATGGTGTACAATTATTTTTAGCGCTGAAATGATAGCCTTTGTCGATGTACTAGGACTAACAGTGAAATTTCATGAACTAAAAGAAATGTGGTTTCCATGCAAACCGGTGTAATTCTGGCTTGGCGCTATATCTGAAAATGTTAACTTAAGCTGAACGTTTTTTTAACACGTTGTATGTAATATCAGTTACTTTTATTTTGACAATACGGCTTTCTTGTAATGAGGAAGTTAATAACTTATGAAATTACCGTGGGAAACAAAAGTGAATCAATCAATCATTCAATCAATCAATCAACAGTCTGTCTGCCTGCCTACCTGTCTTTCTTTCTTTCTTTCTTTCTTTCTTTCTTTCTTTAGTCCTGTCCTTGCTTGTCGTCTTCCTTCCTACCTTGCTTATTTGATGCTATGTTTTAATTTTTATTTTGGCAAATATGACAACAATTCTTTTAAGGTATCAAGAGGGCCCTCCATCATTCATGTTACGGGGGCCCCCAGTAGCATCCCTCCTCTGGCTCCAGATGTATCTCGGGATACCCAGCACAAATCGTATTTGTATGCGGTTGCAATTGTATCGAATCGGTAAGCAGAAACGCTACTCAAGTCAATATTCAGCATGTGGTTTTTCCATGCGTTGTTTAAATTTTACCACACTAGTCTTCTTTGATTCCAATTTTAACAACAGGCGGGAGAATATTCCCAACATTTTTCATGCTTATATAAAGTCCATTTGCGTTACCTTAGTCCTTTGATTTGCGGCAATTTTTCAACGACCGCTCTCCGTACTTCCGCTTCTGACATGGAGTTATCAAGTGCTATTTCCTTTGGACCACTTTTACGTGCCCAAAACACCTCCATTAATGTCGCGTTGAGGTCGTCAGGGTAAATAACGAATTTCCTAACGAACCGCTTCTTTGTGCGTTCGTTCTTTGCCTGTCGTCGTTCTTCACTTCCGGTATTATAGCTACCACCCTCATCTTCCGAGGCCGGACTTCTCCTTGCATCAAGACTCCCGCTGTTCATTTTCAACACAAAGCCTCTAAAATATACAGTTAAAAGAAAAAGCTGCGTTATGTGGACTCAGGATATTCTTTTTTATAAAGTATGCACATGAACTTGCTTGTGTTGTAGTTTAAACAGGTCAGGAAATTTATAACATCATCGCTTGTTCAGAGGTTGTACCAACACTGATAACAGTGGTTACATGGTGAAAGCATAGGCATGCCAGGAGTACACTAGTTTTTGGCATTTGTTTACAAACCAGCTCACCTCACTGGAGCGAGCTCCCATATAAATTTGACTGATTGAGACGATAAGCGTAACAGGATGAAGCGCGACACGATGATTCACTGTTTTCCAAAAAAAGCCCTTAGGCCGTTACGTCCCACCCTTACCCAAAGCGGAAACGTTAAATGTCTCACTGTTGAAGAGGCTGTTTACAGAATTGAATTATTTCTCACGTGGTTGCTCAGGTTTGTTGACATTCCCTCTTGGATATATCCAAACGTTTCCTTCGCTCCTAACTAATTTAAAAACATCCTTATAAAGTTTTCAAGTGAACCAAAACGGATGATTCAAGAACATATCCATACCCTAGCTACCTCTGGCAGCTTTAACTCTTGTTAGTGTCTTGTATTTCTCCTCTCCCCTTTCTCCTTGAGCCTAAGCAATTCCAACGGTTCCACTACTCCAATTAAGATCTTCACGACGCCAACGGAAAACCTATCCCTTCCGAAACCTAGAACTGACAACCTGAAACGTAGCCAGTTTAGTTATAATGGCGCTTTTCTATGGCACAATCTCTGCGTACAGTAAATTCCTTAGGTGACTTAAATTCATACATGGTTTTCTGAACAGCACACCCGGCACACGTAGAGGATTTATATTTTTTTTCCTTGTAATACTGATTTTTAACTGTGTATAAATATAGCTATCATTTAGGTTCATTTATTCATTCAAGCCCTGGAAATTCAAAATTGGGCGAATTGGAAAAAAAACGTTTTTGAAGATTAAGCTCACGATAATTGTACATTGATAAAGCCCCTCTTTATTTAACACAGAGCGGACGACAACGCCAACCGAAAACGTGCTCTTAAATGAGAATTTTACCTGTATTTGTATAGCTTGATAAAACAGTTTATGACTTAAAGTATTAACAGTATAAAATTTTAGAAGACGCTTATACAATTTGATACTGGAAAGCCCCCTTGGTGGGGGCAGATAAAATAATTCTCACTACTACTTAAGTAGTGTTCATAATTGCGATGATCATTTACATATTCAAATGTATTCAGTACTTAGACTTCTAATTTTACGGGTTTTGGTGATTCCGGAAAATCACATGGGCGTATATCTGATGGTTGCGTAATCGGGAGATGAATCATTCGAACGCACACGAATAAATCACAGATATAATACGATTAAAACACAGTTTATTCCAAATTCATTACGCGATTGATATAGCAGATGAGTGTAACAGCAATGTAGATCGGTTGCAAGTGTGGTTCGAATTTGATTTGACCCCTATGGCGACTGCAAACTTCCGTCAGCAAACCGATAGAAACTACCCTGCGAGCAGAGGCCCTTCGATCTTCCTAGATTAGTCGGGGAAGGGTCTCTACTCGCAGGGTAATAGAAACAAGATAGCGAATGAACTGAAATATCGAATTACAAGGATCTCGCAGGAGAAACCATGTAGGAAGCCAATCTATTCTTGGCTTGCACGTGACGTCAGAAAATACTAAAATTAAAAATTTTGAGGTTTTACCTTCATCAGGTTAAAGACATTTTAAAGATATATCTGCTTGCATGTTTTCAGCTCGGTATCATGCTTTGTTTTGAAAATAGAGCAGTTTGAATTAAGATTTTTTTGCAATTCGTGACATCGTGGTCTGCATTTCACGTACATGAAAATATCGATTTACGTTGTGTTTTAGAGTTCTGAATAACCAGTATGTTAAGAGAAGTGTATGCGAATGTTTTGAAGTTTAGCAGAGAGAATAATCTTTTGCGAGAGCAAAAGTGAGCTCCAGATGTTTCCAATGGATTTCCGGCCGCCATGTTGGGGTTCCTCAGAGGAACACCAGCATGGCGTCTCCATACTAAACACTATAATTTTGAGTAGTGCCTTTACCGAATAACTCGAATTCGGAATATCGCACAACCCTGAAACTTTGATACGGCGTTTATTTATTACTCTTCTACACTATCTCAGTTTCTTGACTTAATTTTTTGAAAGATAAGCGATTTTATTTTTTATTTGCGTGACACTTGCGTGACGTGCAAGCCAAGAATTGTAAAACAATCATATACAACAAAGATACTCGAAAAACAACACACGCGTTTCAAAACCAACAGCTTTCACAATTTGACGGGCAATCGGCCAATAACTTTTTTTTTTCGTTTCTGAGGAACGAAAATTTGAAGAACAAAGGACCTTCTCCAGTCTCCTCTCCATAATTTCACTTTCCCGCTCGAGTGATCCGAGACCTGGGCTGAGTGCTTGAAGCGTGGTCATTGGTTAAGATGTATTAAAACCTATAGGTTGTCATGTTATTTAACCCGGGTTATTGCTAACCATGCTTCGAGCAACTGGGCAACGGTAGTAACACGATTGTGTGACATAGGTCATTCCGCTCTTGTGACTTCATTTCGCCCTCCATCAGCGCATGCACATACAACCAAGGTTTGGTTCACTTTTTCGTTTTATTTAGTTCGTTATTTCACTCCGGATTAAAACAAAATCGGCGTTTTTATTATGCGCATAAAGGTTGCCTTGCGCATAATAATACATAAACAGCCAACGAAGAAAGTGATCAGAAAAGACAGCTGTTCAACATCTTCCTTCATCTTTTCGTCTCGCGTGGCTCTCATCAATACGTGGCTCACTACAGGGAGCAGAGGAGTCCTATTTGACCATATTTCTAGTTAAATTCATCGTACAAATGCAGCGCGTATCAATCTTGTCGATTTGACTCACCGTACGTGATCAAACTACATACATGCGACCGTGTTACGCTGCCGTCACGCTGCTGTTGAAAACCTATTCGCGACATTATGGTCCGTACGAGGCACAAATTACCGCCGAGCATTAAAAAAGGGACAAGTTGTCTCCTTCTGTACTTTTATTCACCATTAGTGATAAGCCCACAGTGGTGTCAGTAGTTAGTGTGTGCGGCGTTCTCCTTACGGATAGGATTTCAACAGCAGCACGACATGACAGCAGCGTGACACGGTTTGGCACGTACGTTGATTCAAATCAACAAGAACGATCCGCGCCATATATATACAGTGAAATTAACTGGACATACGGTCAAATGGGACTCCTCTGCTCCCTGTGGGCTTGCTTGGCTCGCATGGATCGCTCGCTCGCATGTATTGTACCAGGCAGTAGAAAGTCGGGTCGTGATGATCAAAAGTATGAATCAAAGGCTCCTTTGAGCCAACTCATTCATGCATGTAGCTTAGCTAAATACAGTGAAATCTCGCCGTAACGAAAGCTGTTACCTGGGCCCATAGAAACACGAGCACAATTTAGAAATGATGTAGTAAAACGTCTCCTGGATGTAGCCTTTCGTTAGGTTGAATGCCCAACAGAAATGCAATTGACAACTGAAATCGTCAACAACGCCGAGCTGTGGCCCCAAATCAACAACTATTTGTGTTGTAGAACACAGAACAAAGTCTATCAAACGTCGGCTTCATTCAAGAATCACGAAATGCAGTTGCTCAAGAAACTTTTTTCCCAAGCTTTTGATGAGATCCTGAATACATCTCGCCTCGCAGTCTAACAGGGTCAATAATTTCTTACAATAAGAACCAGGACATTGTTTACACTTTCAATATTCTTTTCTAGTTGCAAGCCCAGTCAGCACTAAATACCAACCGAAGAATTATCTGGGTCAGTTGAAAACGGCAAGAACTGAAATCTTTGGGATTCTCAATAATAGTCAGACCTACGCAATCATGTGGCACGAAGATAGCATGGACGAGCTAACTAAATGGCGTGACGCCACATCCGTTTCCGTCTTCACGCCAAAATCCTCTCTTCACAACAACTCATTCCATGTGCATTCTCGCAAACGACAAGGAAAAACACTACAACAGATATTATGAGATATTATACGCAGTCATCGTAATTCATTGAATCATTTTCTACAGAGAGAATAGCACACATGAATATAGCCGTATGGCTGTTAGTAGGTATACCATGCCAGATATATTTTTTCTGAGTGGGACGAAAATATTGTTACCCGTAACTTGTCGTAACACGTAACAAGGTGGTAAATTTAATGAAATGCGAGAATCATGCATACGGAATCTAACGCGTGCAAAATCCAGCTGGAATAAGACGTACCAAGTCGTATTAGGACGTAAAAAGACACAATAAGGTGTAACACGACATAACAAGCCATAATAGGACGTAACAAGGCGTATTATGGCGTACAAAGCCTTAACGTAACAAACTGTAACAGCCTGACAAGCAGTAACAAACCGTAAGAGGACGTACCACGACGGAACAAGCGGTGACAAGGCGTAACAATACGTACCACGACGTAACAAGCCGTAATAAACTGTAACAAACGGTACCACGACGTAACAAGCCGTAACCAGCTGTAACAATCCGTAACAAGCTGTACCACGACGTAACAAGTCGTAACAAACTGTACCAAGCCGTAACAAGGCGTAATAAACTGTAACAAACGGTACCACGACGTAACAAGCCGTAACCAGCTGTAACAAGCCGTAACAAGCCGTACCACGACGTAACAAGCCGCGACAAGCTGTACCATGACTTAACAAGCTGCAACAAACTGTAACAATCCGTAACAAGCTGTACCACGACGTAACAAGTCGTAACAAACTGTACCAAGCCGTAACAAGGCGTAATAAACTGTAACAAGGCGTAACAATACGTACCACGACGTAACAAGCCGTAATAAACTGTAACAAACGGTACCACGACGTAACAAGCCGTAACCAGCTGTAACAAGCCGTAACAAGCCATACCACGACGTAACAAGCCGCGACAAGCTGTACCATGACTTAACAAGCTGCAACAAACTGTAACAATCCGTAACAAGCTGTACCACGACGTAACAAGTCGTAACAAACTGTACCAAGCCGTAACAAGGCGTAATAAACTGTAACAAACGGTACCACGACGTAACAAGCCGTAACCAGCTGTAACAAGCCGTAACAAGCCGTACCACGACGTAACAAGCCGCGACAAGCTGTACCATGACTTAACAAGCTGCAACAAACTGTAACAATCCGTAACAAGCTGTACCACGACGTAACAAGTCGTAACAAACTGTACCAAGCCGTAACAAGGCGTAATGAACTGTAACAAACGGTACCACGACGTAACAAGCCGTACCAAGCCGTAACAAGCTGTACATGACTTAACAAGCTGCAACAAACTGTAACAAGCCTTTAACCACGACGTAACAAGCCGGAACAAACTGTAACAATCCGTAACAAGCTGTACCACGACGTAACAAGCCGTAACAAACTGTACCAAGCCGTAACAAGGCGTAATAAACTGTAACAAACGGTACCACGACGTAACAAGCCGTAACCAGCTGTAACAAGCCGTAACAAGCCGTACCACGACGTAACAAGCCGTAACAAGCCGTACCACGACGTAACAAACAGCAACAAACTGTAACAAGCCGTAACAAGCTGTACCACGACTTAACAAGCCGTAACCAGCTGTAACAAGCCGTAAAAAGGCGTAATAAAAAGAGAGAGAGAGAGAGAGAGAGAGAGAGAGAGAGAGAGAGAGAGAGAGAGAGAGAGAGAGAGAGAGAGTGGTTTAAGCGAGTGGTTTAAGCGGAAAACGAGAGTGTACCCCATAGCAACAAAATTGCATTTGTGAGTCATTCGTTTTGAAAATTCCACCCAAGACCTCCAACGACAAAGAAGAACTGTCAAAACCAGATTGATTTCCCCGGCGATGCGCTAAAGAAAATTTGCTGGTTTTATTTCCTCTAGCAGCGCTGCCGGTGAAACGCTTCCTTTATTCGTTCATTTATTTATTTTTTACGGCGTTTTTAGGGCAACACACAGATTTATCAGAATTCCACCGTTCAGATTTTGATGTAAAATAAAATATTGTAGGCGGTTAAACCTTATACCCTTTACTCGCGTAGGAGTCTGTACTGTACTATCTGGCTTTCATTCATCTTCACCACCGAAGACCTCCAACAAACGACTGAAGAAATACTGTGAAAACCCGATTGATTTTCCGATGACCCGATAATTGTAAAGATAACATTTGCGCTACAGAAAGTTTGCTAGGTTATTTTCCTGTAGCAGGCGCTGTAAAACACGCGGTGGTCCTAGCATTTTAGGACAGGCAGGGTTCAATTTTTTTTTATAATTTCGCCGTTCACATTGTAATGACGAATTTCCGGTCGCTCTATAAAGACGTTTAATTGGCAAGGGTAGCGTGAATGGCGAATTGACTACAGACACCCCTTAGCAACAAAAACAAGCGTACGGTGATTTAAAATACCGTATATTGTTTGTCGTCTTGTCTCGGGGCTATTTATTGATCTTAGACCTTAGTTATACTAGCCAAACACAGCAAAGGAAATTAGATTATCTTCGTTTAGCTGTGTTTGATTAAAATTAGAAATTTAGAGCCATCCCGCCAATGAATTGAAGCAGGTTGTCATGAATCTGCTTACATAAACGAATTCAGGTTGGGCGTTTAATGACGTCAGTTATCGCATTCGTTATCACGGTTGACAACCTCGTTCCCAGGGTCTTCTCTCTTCCTCCCTCGAGAGTACCCTGGTTGCGGCTGGTCACGTGTCTGCCAGATTTTTGCAGATTCCAGACAAATGATTGAAGGGAGGGGCAGCAAAGTTCAAGATTGTCTCCACTAATGTCGAGGACCCACCCTTGGGAAACGAAAGACATTTTGAAAACCATGAAGTTAATTTTAAGTTCCATGTAAAAATAAAAGTAATGGAAATTGGTACTTTTTTATAATGAAAATTTTAATGATGGAAATCTTCAAGGCATATGAATAATATGTCATGAAATGAAAATGAAAAAAACTCCAAAAAGTAGAAAGACTAATTTAGACAATAAAAGGGCAAATGAATTTGCCAAAAAAAAAAAAGAATCCGCTTTGACCAAGAACTGCACAGTGGAAATAACTGAAAGTAATGAGATTTCGCGAGGTAAATTGTAACACATGCAGTTACCAAACAAAAGCTCACACCTTTCTTTTCATCATACAATGTGCAAACATCAACTTCCATTGCCCATCTGCCACCCAGAGTTTTCCACATCCTTAAAAATAAAAAAAATAATGAGTTTAAAATTTATGCAACAATGGTTTGTTTTGATTCTCTTACAGGTATAATAGAATTGGGAAGACAAAGACGATAGGTATTACAAAAGTGGCATGCAGTTACACATTAAAATTAATCACCTCTGGCTTTACAGTCCTCAGTGCAGTCTTCTGACAGATGTGCATAATTTGTCTTTGCTCTAAGCTTGTCCACATAAGACATAACTGCCTCTCTATCCGAATCAACAAAGTACCTCTGGAACATGTCAAGCGCCTTTCGCTCTCTTAATTCAGCCTCAAGCTCTCCATTCCAGAAAGCATTTGCCACTCTCTTTTCACTTAATCCTATAAATAATAAATTATTGTAGGAGACAAATAGTCAAATTTGCTAAGGATGACCCGCCTATTGGAGCCAAAATGTTTGAACAGTTCAACAAGATTAAATTGAACTTGGATAGAATCTTGGATGGGTCTAAAACACAGGTCAAGTAGAAGTCAATGCCCCCCTCCATGAATAACCAAGCCAAACATTGGTCCAAATTTGTTCATAAGGGTTATAACAAGGATTTTGGGTATTCAGTACTTCAAGGTTTTATAATTAGGTTGGCTCCAGCTTCCACATGACAATCAATTATTACTATAAACTGGAGAATTATAAATTTGGGAAATTGTTATTTACTAAGGTTCTAGTATTCAATAATAAAGATAATCAAAAAGATAAGGTTGCTTTGACCTCTGGTTCCTTACCAGGCTCTAATTTATGCACTTCATTATATGCGACAGCAAAACCACTAAATGAGACCCAAGAATGACACCTTTTGCAAGGAAAAAAAAAAAGAGTCACAATTATGATCACATAGAAGCTAACCTCTATTAAACAGTCTCACTCTCAGGAAAGAGCCAACTGAGTCACAATTATGATCACATAGAATGAGAAAAACATCAAGTAATCAAGAATCAGTTAACATTTACCATTGAGGTCTGTCGCTCAATACTGCAATACTGAGCATATCGAGTGATAATGTTTGAAATTGCATTTTTAAAAGCAGCCAGTGAAATAGACAATGCTGTCTCCCTTAGGAGTTTATTCAAATCAAAGTAGAAAAATAGAAGAAGAACAACACATATTCTTAGTTCAAAAAAGGGCTACAAAAACTTACGCAAAGGATATTTGCCACTTGAGAAGCGACTTGTCCACAAAACAGACATCTGAGACCTCCACCGCAATCCTTTCTTTTTCGTATAGTCTCCATCCCATTTGCGGATTGCCGTACTTTGAATATCCATAGTATATTCCACACGGATTACACCTGAGCGAGGCTTTAGCTGCAGAAAAGCGTCCCCTCACGGTAAAATACTCTGCTTTGACGGGGTTGTTGTGGGCCACTAAAGTATGACTACAAATCAAACAACGATTACTTGGCGGTGACAACACATGAACTTCATCATCTTCGCGTGGTGGCACCGGCAGACGAACGGAAGAAATACGGGCGAGACAAGTAAAGAGAACGTCTCCATCATCTTCAATCAGATTGGGAAATAGCAACTTTAAAACTTGACGACGGGACACGGAAGGTAGAACCCGAAGGTCGTTGATAACAGCTGCTACGGATGAAACGAGTGCCATTCCAAACTTCATAATAAGACAAAACAATACAACATCTTCAGACACGTTATCGACAAAGTGAAGGTCGAGTTTGCCGATATCCGCCATTATGGTTTCAGCTGTTCTCTCTTGGCTCACTTCTTCGTCCACTTCTCGTCGTAAAGATTCCAATAAGAGGGAAGAACTCTCACTTCCACGCTTTCGCTTCGCCATGGCCGCCAGACTGATGAACCTAGGCCCAGTCCCTCACTCACTTGATCACAGTTGTTACGTGTTACGCGTAACAATCGACAGAGCAAAATTGAGGAATATATATCGGGCTCCAGATGTTAGTAGGCATTCATAGTATGTATACCGACGTTTTATTTCGTTGCTCTGAAGATATCAAACGGCTGAATACAGGCTAAGGTGTTCATTCAGGATTACTGAAGAATGCCCTGAAGGATGTCCTGAAGAAGTGTACATGAAATGTACTAGAAAAATAAAGTCATTTTACTACTCATTTAATGTGAATATTATTATTCACTTGATCGCGTTTCGTAAAGGAAATAACTGGATAACATGGGAGTAACAATGACTCGGCAAGTTAACGTGACCTGCAACATGCGCCAAAAATACGTACTTACCTTCCATCATTTGGGAGAATTCAATGTATTCGATGGAAATGAAGGAGTTCCAACGGTGGCTAATCGAAATAGTCCTTTGAAACTCTGAATAAACTCTGAATAAAATTTCTAGCATTTGTATGACTCAGACAGGAAGGGGTAGGGTTAAGTTATGCAAGTGATGACGTAAAAATGTCCTTTTCAAGTGATGACTTTCACAATGGCGGAATTCATTCGAGCCACATGAAAACGAGGTCAAACGCCAGAGTCGGGTCACGTCTCTTTAGAAGAGAACGATTGAAGCGATTCAAATGCCATCAAAAATGATTCCCGCTGCCTCTTTTCTTGGAAGAAAACCTGAGGAGTTAAAAAACTCAGAACTTAAATTCTGGCTGGAATGTCTTGGAGACACAGGAAAAGAAATGAGGAGAAAATCGAATACCGGTCAACTCGCCTACGACAAACTCGCCTTCGCCTTGGCAATGATGCACATGTCATCGGCTTCCCCGTGGGGTCGACCCCGGGGCCAATCAGGGAGATATGTGGGGGAATACAAGGAGATGGATGGGATTCTTTACCCGAGGGTAGGGGGAAATCTAGACATTGTTTTATGATCATTTATTAAGGGGTGGGGGAATTCACGACTTTGTAAAGGATGTCCGGGGCTTTTTCTCCTGATCCTGGGAGACATCTCACCCAGGGGAGTTTGTATTGCAAGGTTCCCCGACCCCCCGGGGAAATTTCTCAAGTTTGTTTCACTAATTTTACAATCAACCTGGTTAGCCCTCGGGTCGACCCCACGGGAAAGCCGATGATATGTGCATAATAGCCTACGTGAAGAGAGCGGCATATCTATCGAGGGAGTATGAGTGCAAGAGAATACGATATATAAAACCTAGGGCGCTTTCCATTTGAATTGAAAAACCGGGGAGAATTTTCTGTTAAAAGGATCAGGACAATTTTCCTCAATCGAAATGGGACGGGGCGAGCGTGTTCCTTTTGCACTGAGTCACTCTTTAAGAGACTGTGTACGAACAAAAACACCAAACCGCTCGTTTAATCACAGGCAGCCCAAACATACTGTATGTGTAGTTATAACCTTACATTCTGCAAATAAATATTGTTTTAATTAAATATCACTATGTGTTTCTTTGTGTTGCTCAACAACTGGTTTAATAAGCTCTGCTTCTGGCCGGTTCGCCTGCTATCATAACCGCGTCGGAGCCATTATTTTAGAGCAAAATTCAGGGTTCAAAATGTGTCTAAAAATTCGAAATATTGTAAAGAAAAGCTAATTTACCTTAGCTGAATGCTTCCTTATGTGTCCTGGCCATGGCAGTTTTTTCATGGAACTTGTGGGACGCCGTAGATGGAAGAGGAGTTTTCGGTCATTCCGGTAAAAACGAGAAAAGAAGAATAACTGGGAAGATATTCCTTTTTTATTCGAAAAATTTCCATGCAGTGGTAAAGTCTATTCCATTTCATTTGCCACCGGAACAACCAGGTTTTCCATGCAAAACGAAAGCGCCCCTACTTTTTCTCTTTTTGGCGAATTCAAGTTCCATTAAACTAATAGACGATCATCCTATTTTGGGGGGAATGTTATTGATCAGTGAATTATCTTGGCAACAATGTTTGGAGAATGACAACATAGTTTAAAATTTATGCGACGCTTCGGTCCGTGAGTTGTTTTAATATGAATCACGCCTTCGGCAACACAGTTTAATATCAAAGGGGCTATGTCACGAGTGTTTGATATTAATTCAGCAAGTCACAGGAGATGTTTGTACTGATGAAAATTCAAAATAGCAATCCAGTTTTGTTCAAAACTATTAGTGCAGCCAAATAAAAAAAAGACTCCTTGGCTATGGATGATCGGGATGGAAAAGGATTTGTAATTTAATTTGAAAAAAAAAATGGACCGCTGTTTTTCAAGTTTCAGCTATGCTTTCCAGTAAGAACCATTATAAACCGATTATGCGTGGATCGTCTTCAAAAAAGTTTATATATATATATAAATATATATATATATATATATATATATATATATATATATATATATATATATATATATACTAAAAACAATGAAAACCCAAAGTCTTCTGTTACTTTGCTTTAGCGCTACGCGTTTCACCGCTGTTGCGGCTCTTCAGGCATAGCAAAGTGTGTTTATTGACTTATTGCGTCACAGATGTAATTGTAATTACAATTATAAGCGCGCGCGAGCAATTAGCGTAATTTTAAATCATTAAGAACGGGTTTATACTTCAAAATAAAATACCTCTCTTTGTTCTTTCTCATGCCCTCTGAGGGACTGAGAATCTTATAAAACGGAAAGATAGTGAACTGAGGTGTCAATCCCGCAGCACATTCATCAATATGCTTGCTGACTCCTAGCATACGTGTGTGCGGGTCTCTAATTTGCTGTTTATGAACTGTCACTCTATTTCTCAGGACATCACCCGTTTCTCCTATATAATTATGTCCACATCCTGCACATGTTATTACGTAAATCAAGTTCGTTGAGGTGCAGTTCATCGAGTGCTTTATCCGAAATTTTTCATTCGTGGCGGAGAAGGTGAATTCTTTACCCTGTTTCAAATAGGGGCATGTTCCGCAACGTTTTGTTCCACAAATTTTAACTTCCGGATTAGTGTCCGGATATATATATATATATATATATATATATATATATATATATATATATATATATATATATATATATATATATATATTTCTGTTGGAGATCCAAGACCAATTTTTGTATAAAAATGTTCTTAGTAATGAATTGATCCGAATGTTGCCCCAAAGACCGACAAATAACCATTCCCCTTCCCCTTCATTCAGTGGAGTTGTGTTAAGGACGGTGCCTCCTATACTCACTATGCCATTGAATATTAAAAAAAAGAAAACTGGAGGTAACCGCGCATTTTTCGGAGATAATGAAGTCCAAAGCTGGAAAAAATAGAGACTTTCGAAAAAAAAGAAAAGAAGAAATATTTCTCTGAATATTTCCTTAGAATTCCCGTTTACATACACCAAGGCAACAACAAACCACAAGCTTTGAAACACATAACAACTGGTGATATAAAACCTGCTGTTTATTTAAAAATCATTGTTAACGAGAAACAAATAAGTATAAGCTATCAATTATTATTATAAATCGACTAGCGTTCTATCACGAATGCCGTTCTCCGATTGCTCCAAATCGGGATTGCTCCAAATCCTCCTCTGCGAGGAGGATTTGGATAATTTCCTTGTTTAGTTTTGAACGATTAGTAGATTTATACTCAAACAGTCAGACTATTCGCTCTCGATTTCTACGCGTGATAGCTGATTCGGGCTGCGCCCTCATCAGCTATCACGCACAGGAATCTCGAGCTCAAAATCTAATTGTTAAGTAGGACTTCTTATGTATCGTATAGGTGTCACCCAAGAGGAAAATCGAACAATAACCAACCAAGCGTCTTTCGCTATAAGAGCGGACAATAATACACCATTTTGCTAATAATCAGTTCCTAGTGAATTGGGGGTAGATCCAGTCCTTTGTGGGGGCAAACGGTCAAAATTACAATTTCAAATTACATCCTTAAATGGCCGCTTGCCCCCACAAAGGACTGGATCTACCCACTGTTCACCAAGAACTGATCATTAGCAAAATGGCGTATTATTCAAGTCAGCCGTTTTTCATCGTTCGTCAGTTTAGTTTTTGTACGTATTCGTTCAAGTTCACAAAACTTAAAATTAGGGATCGTTTCGCTAGGATTATAGTTTCGTTTTATTTTATTTTCGTTTGTATACAGCTTCGTTAGTTCTTTAAGGTCTTTGAATAGATTTATGTAAAAAGTGTAAAAGGTTAACAGTGAACATCTAGTAGCAGAGCGAGGTTCGTTGTTTTAGCGAGATGTCCGGGGACCAAGTGGAAGAGCCGGCAGAAGATTCTAAGGACCGCTTGGAAACGTTTAAAGAAGAAAAATGTAAGGCGAAAACAAACTTTACTCTAGCCAGACGAAAGCTGTCATCATTAATCGACGATGATCATCGTCCAAGACGTAACCAAGTGCGAAATGAATGCAATCGCGTCTATGAGATTGATATAATTAAAAGAAAATCGGCAGAGAAATGGAACAGCTAGAAAGCGAATTCCCCATGCTCAGAACAGAGCGCAAGAATATTTGGATAAAACAAGATCGGAATCATTGACTTCAGAATCTATGCTCTGTGAAGCACAGAGTGGTCGGCGTAAAGAAATTGAATTCCAATTACACCCAGTTTCTCGAGGGCTCCAAGACCCACGCGAGTGGAAACGCGATTTGCACGAGCCACACCCAGATTTAAGAGAGCTTCGAGATCATTACGAATGGCCACGCACTGATTTATATCAAGAGTAACTAGAGCCCCGTCAATTTACTCCAGTATCGATGAACATCTCTGGTAAAGGCTTAGCTGAGGCTCCCGCGATGACCATTGGGCGTGACGTGTTGACTAAACTTAAGCGCGTCTCTATACCAATATTTTTAGCAAACAAGAAGATCTATGAGCGTTGGAAAGCAGCATTCGTTGCCTGCATTGACAAAGCACCCGCGATGCCAGAATATAAACTCCTTCAGTTACGGAAGTACTTATCGGGAAAGACCCTGAAGACTATCGAGAACCTAGGACATTCAGGATACGCTGACGAAGCTGCAAAAGAGAGACTAGTTTGGCGACCAACGGCGTCAAATTGCCATTAAGCCGGAAGAAATGGAAAATTTCAAACTCCTTCGAACCCACAACTCTGAAGATGTGGAAGACTTTGCGGATCTCTTGGACACTGCGCGGTTATTAACCTTAAGGAGGCTGTAGACGGGTCCCTGTATTTGAAACTCCAAAAGAAGATGACAGAGCCAATGCTCGCACGCTATCATCGCTGGAGAATTTTACGATCGAATCCGTGGACACTTTGCGAGAGTGGGTCATACAAGAATTCCAGTTTCATACCATTGCGCATGAAACCGTCAAAGGCAAGGAGACTGGCGCTCTGCAGGTCAACGCAAGATAAACACATTTTTCACGGAGCCTTCGATCACCAATCGCAAGCAGGGGCAATGTCCGATTTGTAGCAAATACCATGGCATTTGGAAATGCGAGTTGTACCAGAATATTATTCCACCAATGCGTCCCACGTTCGATTACCGGACTCAGTGTCGTATGTGGGCTGAGTTTGTTGGTTCTCTACTCTGCTCCGAGAGTTTTTATCCGGGTACTCCGGTTTTCCCCTCTCCTCAAAAACCAACATTTGATTTAATTTGATTTGATTTGATTTGAGATTTGTAATTAGTAGGCGAAGAGCCATCTCGTGGAAGTACTACTAATAAATCGTTGTTGTTATTATTATTATTATTATTATTATTATTATTATTATTATTATTATTATTATTATTATTATTATTAAATTATTAGAAAGTGAGCTTGTAAATTAGTATTTTAGGATCTTTTCAATATTTTTATTTCATCAAAATTTTTGCCTATGATAGTGCGTCCGCTAATTTTAGAAAGCCAATTAATGGCGTTGACCTTGTAAATTAGTATTCTAAGACCTTTTAATTATTTTCTTTATTTCAATCAAAATTTTTAGTCTATGATAGTTGTAAATAGGTAATATTTTTATTGTTATTAATAAAGAGTTGCTTTTATCATTATTATTATTATTATTATTATTATTATTATTATTATTATAATTATTACTATGTCGTCGTAGCAGAGTGTGTGCAGTTAATGGCTGCGTGAAAACCACCATAGGCTGTTGCACCGAGTTCAAAGTGCGAACATCAGAAACATCAGGATTATTGTTTCCTTTCGTTTACGTTTCGTTTGTATACAGCTTCGTTAGTTCTTTAAGGCATTCGAAGAGATTTATGCAAAAAGTGTAATATGTTACGATATCGTCTGAACAATCATTGCACTGGAGCAATTTTTGGCCCAGATTGCTATAAATAAATTTTACGAACTATGAAAAATTCGTCATGTGTTAGGTAGGCTTGCCACTTTCGTTTTGAAAGGTAAACATTGGGGATCACCACGCGTGTTTTAAGCTGTATTGGCTACTTTAAACATTTAAGGCACTGCTTATCTCAACAAACGTGGGTACAATCTCTCTTTCCTCAACAACGAAATACAACGCGTTTACAACATTTCACGTACCGAAGCACTTGCCCCCAAACAACGCAATTCCGATACTAACCAGCCTACACGTGTACCCCTTGTCATAACATACAATCCAGCTATTCGCTCCGTGTCATCTATTATTCACAAACACTACAACATTTTATCTTCATCTCCCCGCTGCGTTGACGTTTTCAAGGCTGCCCCTCTTGTTGCTTTCCGACGTTCTAACAATCTTAACGATCTATTGGTCAGTGCTAAACTACGTAAACCTGCTCAAAATAATCAACCCCTTGGTGCCTTTCGCTGTGGCCACAACTGTTTAACATGCAACTACATAACTGATGGACTTACAACCTATACTTTTCATTCCACCGGCGAAACTAGATTTATCAAACATCACATTGACTGTAATTCCAAAAATGTCATATACATGGTACAATGCAATCACTGTCACAAACAATACATAGGCGAAACTAAACGACGACTAAAGGACCGTTTCAACGAACATCGTAGAACAGTCGACAAACAAACCAACAGCTCTAAACCCACTGCAGTATCAGAACATTTTCTCTCTAACGGTCACAGCGCTTCCGACATGCAACTAATTCCACTAGAACTGTCCAAATCTAATCGTGACGGTGTACGAAGAGCCAGAGAAGCATATCTAATTGATAGAAGTCAAACTCTTGAACCGTTAGGTATCAACAGAAAAGAAGAAATATAATACCTATCTTTTTGTTTTCATGTTACGTTTTTTTCAAATTTTCAAACTGTAACGTTTTTTTATTTTACGTTGTATTGTTTACCTTTATTATAATATCATGTTACATGTACAACTTTTTTTTAAAACTGTAACGTCGTTTCATCTTAGGGTCATAATATGTAACACCCTGATGAAGGAAGGCTGTGCCTCCCGAAATATTGGTTTAAATATATATTCCTAGCCGTGTAATCAGCCTTGCTTGTTTTCTACTGCTTTCGGGGCTCGAGACAATTTTTGCACTACCCCCTCTCTAGTAGGTTAAAAATTTACATCTCTTTTCCTTGGGCATGCTGGGATATCCGATATGACGGCAAATGCCGGTGAAAAACAGTTTTTTCAAGGTACAATGGATATTTCTTTTTTTTCAATCAAGATGGCTTTGAATGCTCAGACCAATTTCGAAGACGTTTTGAGATGTGCATTTTGCGTAACTTTCAATTTTTTTTTTCCAATAAAACTTGCTTGCACTTTTGGGGCTTTGGCGAAGTGGAATCAGACAAACACGTAAGATCGTCTTGTGTACTTTTGTCAATGACTTGAGCAGTTGAAGAAAGTAAATCTTAGTAACTCAGTGTTAAAGAGGTAGTTTAGATACCGTAGCCTGTGTAGCAAGCGTGGCCGCGCGAAAATTGGGGCGAGAGCAAAAAATAGAGGACGGGGGATGGGGTGGGGAAAGAGGGAGGGGGAACGTTTACCAGCAAACCCCGTGTTTCTGTAAAACGCCCACCCATTTCAAGGTTTACTTCATTCGCGCTGATTGACAGACTTCAAGTGCAATGAAAACCTTAAGTGCAATGGCATTTATGTGAGCTGCTGTGTTTCTTAAAATGAATTTCTAATTGGCATTGCTCTACATCAACAAAAAGTTAAATTTTGTCAAATACATATGGATCGCATGGATATTATGTAGGGCTATGCATTGCAGCAAAATGCAGACACTGCCCACAAATGGTATGCCATTCTCATTTGTTGTACTGGAACACTGAACTCTGTCCCAGATGTGAAAGGTTGTTTTTTTGTTTGATTCTTGTTGATAGCACGCTCATGCATCCTTAAACCAAATCTTCTACATCCATCTGCACAGACACTCCAAGAAAAGGTGGCAAATTTATAGCAACTGCCAAAGGCAACAGATCTTGAATTATGAATACTTGATCTGCCATGATTCGGGAGAGTCTTTGTCGTCAAATAGAAGCTCTCTTTAAAAATTCCAATTCTTCTGACAATTTCTCGATCAGAGATGGATCCTTTGTAAAGTTGGAAAATGAATGTCATTGCCCCCCAGAAGATATAACAACCAAGCCGTTCCCCTGATGTTGTATGGTTATTATAGGAACTATTAGCTACTTGGCATTTGCCATCTGATCTCGGAACAGTCAATTGTGAAAATATCAACACATCACCTAAAAAATTGTTGATGGGCTTTAAAGATCTGATTATTTATTAGAGCTCTCTTTCAGTTTTTTTTTTTCTACCATGCGCCCATGTAAAACTTCTTTTCCTTCAGTTTCTCATTTCCTCTATTTATAGTAAGGTTTCCTCTTTTTATCTTAACAAATTATGTATTGTAATTTAAAAGGGCATATAATTAGTCTACTATATCATGCCCTTCTCCACTCCTTCTCTATTCCTAGTCACTGTAAGAAATCTTATATGATAATGTGGAGTAAATAAAGGAAATGAAAAAAAAAAAAAAAAAATCATCACACGGTTCGTGCATCTCTTTAAATAAATAAATAAATAAATAAATAAATAAATAAATAAATAAAAACGTAATGAGATTAAGTGTCCTGAGCGGCCTTAATCAAGTTAAAAAGTTGACTTGCCGATCTGCGTCCAAAAAAATCTGTCCGATAGCTAGTAGTGATCGTGTGGATAAACTGGACCCAAGTTAGCGGCAGAAATTGAGCCCCCTCAAAAGGTCTTCGAGAGGACGGTCTCGTTCCGGTCGTAAATAACAGCTTCGCCGCCCGCGACCGAGTCAAAGAAGAACACCTGCTCGCGATCGCCGGCTACTTTATAAAACATTTTATGAAGTCTTTCATTGGAGGAGAGTTTTATAAGTAACAGATATCTGGGGGCAATTCTCGTTAACGACCATTATTATCAACAGATCAGATGGGACGACTTAATCACCAATGATCAAGTGCAGGACCGTGCAGATACAAGGGATATTGAGATCATCCTTATCAGGAATAGGCTACGCTGGATGGGTTACATTGCCCCACGTTAGACGAGCGACCTGCAAAGGCTCTCCCTTATGAGGAATTGGCAGAGGGCTCCAGGAAAGTTGGTCGTCCCTTTTTTTAAGATTCAAGGACACATTAAAGGCTATAATCAAGTAAAGAGGAGCACTAAACAAATGGAGAGATATCGTAGTCGACCGCTCTGCTTGGCGAAAGCTTATTTCTGACATCTAAATTTTGCTGTTTTGATACCCGTGTCGGGATTAAGGCGTATATATTATTCAACACACCGTAACATTTTTCAAATTTGGTCACGATACACTCGATATTTGTCGTGTGTACTCAACCGATGTAATTTATTTTCTGCAATAAACTCTGGAAGCTGTGCTTCTAAATCCACCGCTACGTGTTTTGAATGATAAACAGTTATCCTGTTTAATCTTGTGGAACATCCCGTGATTTTAGACAACTCGGCCTATGGCGTCGTCAGCTAAGTATCAGAGTTTATTAAGCGATATTCTGCGCAGATGTTACTTATTATTTAACACATTGCGATGTATAAATATGGTCATAACGCGGTCAACAGATATCCTGCGATATACGTAATTTTGTGTGTTCCGGAGAAAAATGGCAGCTTTTCCAGAAATTGTGCTTTTTAAATAATAAAACAATTATCTTGCGAAATCACGCGGAATATCGCCTGATGTTTAGTCGACGAGGCCGTAGGCGGACAGAGTTGGCTAAAATTAGGCGATATTCAGCAAGATTGAGTAGAATAATGTCTGTCTGTCGCCCCCCCCCCCACACCGGGGAAGGGGGGGGGTTGGGGTGGTACTAAAACAATTTTTATACGGGGAGGCTCCTTCCCGAGGTCCGACCCCTTACTCTTTTATATACCATTTTTGAGAAAGGTACCCCGTTCGTATATCTTCTATTGACAAATGGTACCCCTTTCATATACCTTCCACTGGAACAGTACAGTCATAGGTATGTGTTCGAAATATTTTAATGAAAGGCCTGTAGGGAGAACAGCAAAGTCCAATAACGAATGCGTATTTGCTCTGAATTCTTTTGCACGTACGCTCAGCATATGATGCCATAACTTGGCTCTTTCTTTGGATCCCATGCAGACAAATATGAACTACTGGCTTATTTTATCATTGTTGCACAGGAAATGTCTTCGTAATCTCTGCTAATAGTTGAACTTGTTTAGTTGATACCAAAACAAAAAACTGAATATTAACAACCTTCCCTTCTAGCTAAATCCCTTTTAGCTCTTACATTTCTATGTACACTTCGTATTATAGTATATTAGTTTTATTATAATTTTTAGATAGAGGGCCAAAAGTATATCAGTTAACTCAACTATTCCGTGCCACCCTCTTTAAATAAAGTGTATTATTAACTGGAAGTGTGGAAAGAGTTATCCTTGATGGCTAGACCTAGAATGGCAGAGATTTTCGCTGGGGTACTTCTGGGTTCCGTCCTGGGCCCTTATTTGTTTCTTTCTATATCAACGATCTCCCCGACTCTTTTTTTCTAACGTCAGATTCTCAGTTCGCCGACGCTAATATTGCATATTTGACCATTCGTAACGACCATGACAGGCAGGTCCTTCAGGATAACCTGGACAAGTTAGCAACATGGAAAAAATGGAAAATAGAATTTCACCCTAAAATGTTTGAAGTACTTAGGGTCACGCGTAAAAAATACTGTTACTTAAGGACTGTGTACGACATGGGTTCAGCAGTTGAGAGTATATGGTGTATATATTTTGCATTTTGCTCTTAGCCCCAGATATTCCATGAGTCAGAATCAAATGGGCAACGAGGCTGATCTCTAACTCTGTTTCAAAACAAACAAACAAACTGATGAAGGCTGTTGACACATTTTTTCCACCTAGGAAAGTTAAAATCTCGGCAACCGACAAACCATGGATCACCTCAAGTTTGAAACTCCTGATTGCACAGCGCCAAAAAGCCCTCGCTAAATGGGGAAAGGCAGCTTATTCTTGTCTATTGTAGTATCATCAGGTCTGTTTTAGAGTATGCGAGTCCCGCTTGGGCTGGCCTCACGCAATACTTAAGCGATCAAATAGAATCAATACAAAAGAGGGCGCTAAAAATTATTTTTCCTTCTCTGTGCTATGAGGACGCGCTTAAGAAATCAGGCTTAATCTTGCTGCGCCAGAGGAGGGAGAATGCGTGCATAACATTTCTCAAGCGAAGTTACTCTTCTTCCGACCTGCTACGGAGCTTAGTGCCGCGAGTTGTAGCAGTACAAAAGCCTCCTTCCACTTCCTCAGAAACCAAGGAATAGTGTTATATCTAAAGAAGGGAAATAAAGTGCATCACCTCGACACTTGATCAAGTAACAGAAAAATAGGCCATGATATCCATACTTACTGTAGCACTTATCAATAAGTTTACACTCGTCTTCTTCAATCTGCTCCAGCACAGCGTCAGAAAGGCGCAGAGCTCGACCAAGCATCTTCCAAGACAAACCAAGTTCATGGGCAACAAGGAGAAGATCGTCTAATGAGGGCGAACCTGTCTTTGGAGAGACAGGGTTTGGTCCAGAACTGAAGCGAATTTAAAAGCTAGAGTTAACTTAATTGTATTTCACATATGATTTTAAAATTGCCTCCAAGATTAACATATATAGAAATCATTTTAAGACGACATTTATCGAGTAATATTGAATGTTGTACACTTTTTTTCTCATAAAATTTTACAATTGTTTTCGACAACGAAAGACAGACTGTAGAAGGCTCCGTGATGGTTATCCAAACGTAGCTGTGTTTACTAAAATAATTGTGTCTTCTCGCAGAATAAGTCAGCAGGAGACGTTCTTCATCTCCTTCTCCTTCATCTCCTTCGTCATCTCTATTTGACATTTTCGATGCAGTTGCTTTCTCGACTATTTTCTTTCAACAAATTTGTCTTGCTTAGGAAAATAATTAGGACAATTTTAACACAACAATTACCTTAACTAAGTAATGATATGTATAGAAAAACAAACAAACCAAATCGACCTCCTCACCTTCTGGCACTAAAGGTTTCGATCTTTGCTCTTCGCTCTACAATAAAAACGGAAATTTTATATTTCTACTCGGTGCGAGAATGGTAACATGCCTAAAATACTGGACTAAAGAAAACTGAAAGGCAGATCAAATCTAATGCTTTGAGCGGGCATTGTACAAAGAATAAGGACGGAACAAGTATGACCCAGAATCAGCAAGTTTCTATGGTCACATTAGTTTTTAAACAACCGTTTCGATGTTTACAAAATACGTTCGACTACCAGAATCTGGACATATCCAATTTACCTGAGATTTTTGGACTTGAAACCACTTTTCCCATCCATGAACCTTGACTGCTTCACTGGAGAAGTTTTCTGGGCAAATCAGCTCTTCTCCAGGACGCACTCGAAGAAGATGTAAACAGTCGTCGCGTCCACAACAAACCAAGCCGTGCTTGGAACATCGCTCACTGCGTCTCGCACAATACGCACAAACAACACTCAGCTCATGACGGATATTACGTAACCAGGAAAAGTCACGTGACAAACCTTCCAAGGTGCTTTCGATAAAGGTGCGAACCTCAACAGCCATTGACCTTGAAGAAGAGGACGATGGTGGCTCCAGAGAATTGGGATTTCTTCTTTTCAATATGACCTTGATAAATCTTTTCCTGCAAATCAGAATGAGGTCAAAAACGGTCTGCGTTCCAATGAAGAACCTTGCGCCGTTTTTAAAAAACTGAGGGGTTTGCTTGAGGCCGTGTTCAGAGCACCAAATAATGCATCTTGATAAAAACTGTGAGAACAGCCCGTGTGGGACATGCCCGTCAAGGAAGTGGACATACAGAGGGCACGGGTCACACAAGGAGGGTTTTAACTCGCACAGGCCTGCTGGGGATGATCTAAGCTGAGCAGGTACAAAATATCTGTGCTCATCCTCCTCTCCTGAGGAAAAGCAAGGAAATTTGGCGATTAATCCATAGAGCTCCATCATGTCCAGAATGTCCTGTTTGGATAACCCTTTCTCAATAAAATCGGCGAAAACGTGATCTATCAAAGCCATCCTGAGAATGCCATTTTCCTCAAGTTCTTTCCAGCAGTCTGAATACAAAGGAACCTGGATTAAGAGAGAAAATAACTTCACGAACAGTTCCTCTTATTGTTACTTCGTATAAGTTTAGTTTCTTGCGATTGTGTAGGGAACTACGGTTTCTTATGAAAGAAGCTTCAGTACAAAGTTGTGATTATCATTGGAATAAAAAGACAAATTGAAGCAACACTCATTTTCAGGGGTTAGCTGAGTATGAATCGTTTCGCATTTTTTTAAAATGAAATTACTTTTGCTTAATTCCCTCTGAAACATTCTTAGTTACATATTTTCATACTCTAAGGGTCTTTACCATTACGTTCGAACGCTTTAGCGTGAGTCAACTAGCGGGGTCTAAGGGCATGCTCCCACAGAAAATTTTTAAATTAAAGTCTTCTGAAATGACTGGAAATGCATTTAAAACTTGTTTCAAAACAAGAATAATCAGTTTCGGTAAAACGTTATTAAATAAAAAACTGACTTCGACTCCTTTAGTACTACTTGCTTTTACTGTTAAAAAGTGGGAGGGCTAATTCTCTTTCAACTTGAATGACCACCAAAGCGAGTAAATATAAGAGAAGTTAAAGATATTGTGCATCAAATGGGAACTCGGAAAAAAATCCGAGCCCCAGATGGGATTTGAACCCACGACCCTCCGTGATCTAGCCGGATGCTCTAACCACTGAGCTACTGGAGACTCTATGGTGAGCAAGGGTGAAATGTGGGTATTGACTAGAACTGCATCACGCAGTTACATAGTCAAATTTTAAACGACCATATATGACTCATAACTGCATCGCGCAGTCACATTAAGGCATATCGGCGATAGCACCTCGCTAACTGCATCACGCAGTCACATTAAGGCATATCAAAGATGCAACCAACCAACCACCAAAGCGAGTAAATATAAGAGAAGTTAAAGATATTGTGCATCAAATGGGAACTCGGAAAAAATCCGAGCCCCAGATGGGATTTGAACCCACGACCCTCCGTGATCTAGCCGGATGCTCTAACCACTGAGCTACTGGAGACTCTAATATCTTTAACTTCTCTTATATTTACTCGCTTTGGTGGTTGGTTGGTTGCATCTTTGATATGCCTTAATGTGACTGCGTGATGCAGTTAGCGAGGTGCTATCGCCGATATGCCTTAATGTGACTGCGCGATGCAGTTATGAGTCATATATGGTCGTTTAAAATTTGACTATGTAACTGCGTGATGCAGTTCTAGTCAATACCCACATTTCACCCTTGCTCACCATAGAGTCTCCAGTAGCTCAGTGGTTAGAGCATCCGGCTAGATCACGGAGGGTCGTGGGTTCAAATCCCATCTGGGGCTCGGATTTTTTTCCGAGTTCCCATTTGATGCACAATATCTTTAACTTGAATGACCAATCAAATAATTGTCAAAAAGAAAATCAAAGTTGAAAAACAACATTTACCGTCTTGTAACATCTTCAAATCCATTTAAGTTCCGCTTCAAAGTTTGAGCAGTAAAGAGGTTTTGTTTTGGAAATCGAGGGAGTATCGGCCAAACGCAAAACGGTATTTCGCTTTTAAGATGTCCACGTCATTTATTTTGGTAGCGTATTATTCATCTTGACTATATCTTTAAGCGAAAAACATCAGCGAAACAGCTAGGTAGCTTATCGTCCTCAATTCGCGCTATGTACCGGTTATTTACCTGGTACGAGGGGGTATGTGATATATTCACCTGGTAACTCCCCGAGGGCGTAGCCAGAGAGGAGGGTCTGGGGGGATGCAAATGTCAGTTGTCAGTTAAAATCTCGTCCATTTGTCAGTTAAATTTTGAGGCATTTGTCAGTTGTCAGTTAAGTGGCTGTTAATAATTAATTGAAGACCTGAAAACATTCCTGATTGGCCCATTTTTAGAAAAAAACACATTTGAAAAAAAAAAAAACACTTTTAAGTTTAAAGTGCAACTAACCCCAAAATATTTTTTTCGCTTAAATAAATCTTTACACCTGTTCGAAACACACCGCGCCTTTTTGCGCCTTTTTTAACCAAATATTGACTTTTTATAGGCTGCAAAGGTTACGAAATTTAGCCATCATCTGTCCCACGACCGAGCTAGTAAGGGGCATGGGTCTATTCCTTACATGACGTCACAAACCGATTTCCATCGCATTAAGTCTTTGTAAACATGCATGCAAAGCAGTTTGTGACGTCATGTAAGGAATAGACCCATGTCCCTTACTAGCTCGGTCGTGGGACAGATGATTCGTAACTTTTACAGCCTATAAAAAGACAAGATCTGGTTAAAAAAGGCGCAAAAAGGCGCGGTGTGTTTCGAACAGGTGTAAAGATTTATTTAAGCGAAAAAAATATTTTGGGGTTAGTTGCACTTTAAAACAAGACATGTTTCGACATACTTATGCCATCTTCAGTTGCAAATGTTCGTTACAATTTAAATTTTAACTGTATACAGAGTTTCATATTACAAGGATTAACTATGATTTGAATAATAATGAAAACAAGTATAAAACATGAGGCATTCCACTACAAAACTTACTAAATAGAAAGGGTTAATCCAACATGTTGTATCTGTTGGTTTAGAACAGGCCTCTCGCATTTAATATCCAGAGCCTCTTTAACTTTAATTTGAAACTTAGAGGTTGCAGAGTCTAAAACAGTGAAACATTCCGTAGAACAGGAGTCTCGACAAGCCTGAGATGACACTAAATGCTTGTAAACATGAGAAGCCTTGTCGGACACAAGGTGCTCACGAACGCGAGTAGAAATGTGGCGAGCGGTTTCGCCAATGTAACTAGCATTATAGCCAGCACAAACAAATTTATACACAACATGCGAACGGAGACCCTGTGGTACGAAATCTTTCACGCTGAACAACTGTCTAACCTTAAAAATGGAAAAAACTAGCTTGATGTCTACATTACTACAATATTGTCTTAGCAGTTTTCTAAGTTTAGTTTGTGTAACGCTGGAAAAACGGCCCGCGAAAGGAAGTTTATAATAATGTGTAGAAGGTTTGTTGGTCCCAACAATGTGGCTTCTCTGTGGGCTAGCTTCATTAACTGCATTACAGATATACTTGCGAATAATTTTATCGACGATCGAATTTGGGAAACAGTTCTTCCGTAAAATAAAAACAAGTTCTTTGATGTCTTTATGAAAGCCAAACCATGTATTATTAATTTTGTAGACTCTGTCAACTAATGTCCGAACTAGTCCCAGTTTGTATGACAATGGGGCAAAACTGAAATAATTGGTAAGAAGACCAGTGAAGGTCTTTTTGCGGAAAATAGATGTAACTGGGGACATATGCTTCGGTTATCAATCAAAATGTCTAAGAAAGCGTTACACAAACTAAACTTAGAAAACTGCTAAGACAATATTGTAGTAATGTAGACATCAAGCTAGTTTTTTCCATTTTTAAGGTTAGACAGTTGTTCAGCGTGAAAGATTTCGTACCACAGGGTCTCCGTTCGCATGTTGTGTATAAATTTGTTTGTGCTGGCTGCAATGCTAGTTACATTGGCGAAACCGCTCGCCACATTTCTACTCGCGTTCGTGAGCACCTTGTGTCCGACAAGGCTTCTCATGTTTACAAGCATCTAGTGTCATCTCAGGCTTGTCGAGACTCCTGTTCTACGGAATGTTTCACTGTTTTAGACTCTGCAACCTCTAAGTTTCAAACTCTAAGTTTCAAATTAAAGTTAAAGAGGCTCTGGATATTAAATGCGAGAGGCCTGTTCTAAACCAACAGATGTTGGATTAACCCTTTCTATTTAGTAAGTTTTGTAGAGGAATGCCTCATGTTTTATACTTGTTTTCATTATTATTCAAATCATAGTTAATCCTTGTAATATGAAACTCTGTATACAGTTAAAATTCAAATTGTAACGAACATTTGCAACTGAAGATGGCATAAGTATGTCGAAACATGTCTTGTTTTAAACTTAAAAGTGTTGTTTTATTTTTTCAAACCAAAAAACTACATATAATTAAATGCAGAACCTTATTTTCTTAAATTTCTTTCATTTCTCCTGCTTCATCATCATACATAGTTCAAACATCTCAATTTCTTACAAGGAACTGCATGAGTTGTCTCACATGTTGAGGTGCCAACTCATCTTCGGCCTCTCCCTTTAAGTCCACTTCAGTGCAATCTGCAGATTGGTCAGCGTAAACTGCTGGCAATAGGGCCCGCCCCTGCCTTGTCCTTTGTGGTGTCACCTCGAACAATTCTTTGTCTTACAGGCCGATATTTCTCAATGAATTCTTTCATAGCCATTTCAGTCTCAGCACTGATCTCTGCAGACGGAAGAGGCTGTATGAACTCTGTGTTAGCGGCAAAATCCATGCTGGTCTGTGTGCGGGACTGGATGATATGAATTTTCGTGGGTGAAACGCTTTGCATCCCAGTTTGTTACTCTCTTCAACGACTGCCTGGAGATGGTCCCAAAATCTTTAGACTCAGCAAGGTAGTAATAAAATTCTCATGCTTAACACTGCGTGAAGATTCTCGCTGTGGTGTCTTTTGTGCTATGCTTTGGTTCACTTCAGAAACGGTCCTCTTCATGTGTTCATGTACACACGAGACGTTGTTTACAGCATCTTTAAGAGACACTTGTGTCAGTTTTCTCTATGCTTTGAGCGTGGATGCCAATGCAAAACTGTGGTAGAGGAGTCCCAGTACTCTCAAGAATGACACAGTACCACTCTGAGTCCAGAAACTATAGTTTGGCCGTGCCTACAGCAACATCCGATACAACAACTGTGTCTTATCCAATGGCAAACCCCGCGAACCTGACTGAAATGAACATGTTTGATCGGTTCCATCACTTGTTCCCTCCTCTCCAGAACCGACCAAAGTCTTAACTGTTTTCTCCAAAAGGGATAAAAAAAACTTCAGCCTGAAACTTGACCTTTCGAGCTCCTAAGTCAATGGAAACAATTCCGTTTTCAAAGCCACAGAGCATCTTGATTTCATTACACGTTTCCGAATTGTTTTTTTAAAAACAAGTCAACTTTCAAGGATGAGAGGCTGCATACGTACAGATCACCAGCAACACTAACTGAACAGCTAAGAAGTAAGCCTGCTGCCTGAGAACACCAACAGAACCTGCACTTGAAATGCCATTTGGGTAGTTCACAAGTGGCAATCAAGCACCAGCAATACCAGCCCCATTGTAGTCTAATGTCACTTTGAGCATCATCTGCACACAACAATCTATTGTACTGCTGTACTGAACAATCAAGTGGTAACGAAACGAGTTAACTGTGATAACTGCCAAGGCCATATTTTGTTGCCAGTTCTTTCAAGCCTAGAAATACCACCAGATACTTCTTCAAAGACTCTAACGTCTACATATACTTATTTATGTTGCATCAGAATCAAGACGATAGAAGCCAATGATAGCTTTAATAACGCCACTAACAGCCATTTCGTTTCCCCTTCAGGACCGTTATAGATTTATGACCTTTTGGCCTGAAACGCGTGGCCTTCAATTGAAGAACACGTTTACAGATATCTTACGGTCGAACGTCTCAAATTTTACATGGTTAATTTTTAACAGACTTATTAGAAACTCAGCGTGATAGTTCCGATCTAAACACGATCCTAAACGAATGAATAAAGGAAAAAAGGGTAACGCAATATTTTTTAACCAAAAAAAGGCTATCAACAATGAATTTCAAACCAATACCAAAGCCAAAAGCCTTTTATCAGTTGTCAGGAAAACCGACTTTAAATGATAGTTGTCAGTTAAATTTTCGGCTATTTGTCAGTTGTCAGTTGTTTTTTTGGCCATTTGTCAGTTGTCAGCTAACCCCATCCAGACCCTCAGAGAGGCGGTGCCAGGTTCGCGACCGCAAAAACAACAACCAAGTCCTTTAAAACGAGAACAATGCGAAAAGCACTTCTTGGTGACTGCATGTCTGTTGGGAAATTGTGGTGTCCAGAGAAGGGAATTACTGATGTAATAAAAAATACGAGCCCTCTGAATTTAACACTTTGCTCAAGCGATTTACGCCGAGGTAAGAAAAAAACAACAACAAGACGCATATTATTAACCAGAAGGCCTGAAGGCAATGATTACAGCTCTTAGTAGACACTTGAAAAAGCAAAGTAGCCTTATAACTATGACCTATATGTGTTTAGCTGGTTTTTGCGGATTAAACAACATTAAAATCATTGACAAAACTGTTCTTCTAACTGAACGCGTGATGACATATGATATTTACAGGGTTTGAATAAATTATTTTTTGAAAAACCCTCTATAAGTGGTTTGCACGTTACGTTATTGACGCCAAGTTGATTGGCGTAAATAGATCTCTCATTAGCTCCTCGTTTCTGTTCATTTCACCATTGTTATTTGTGTCTCCAGAGATTAGCCGCAAAGCACCTAATTATGACTTTCTGCTTTGTAAATAGTGTCAAACCTTTATTTTTCTGTTTCTTTGAGGTATTTTATTTCCATGAGAATGAACTTTCTAAAAGGGGGAATATAGTGTCAACTTTCAGAACTGTCATCCAGCTTTGATTATGCGAGTTTCAAAGCCTTGTTAAAGTGGATCAATAGCACACAGAACTTACCGCCTCATCAAAAGGCCGCACAGTAATCAATTTCTTGAAAAGATTAATCAACCATTGAGCCTGCAGCACTACAGTGTGACCATGCTTAACAATTACACCCAGATCATGATAGAAATTCAACATGGCCGTCATTTCGTCCTCGTCATCGATGCGGCAAACCTCTCTGATGATGGTCAGGAGCTGACCCAGATTCAAATGATATTTCTTCTGGGCTACTAGCGCTTCAACGACTCTTTCAAAATTGAACCACCTAAGGAAAAGAAATGGGCTAGCACAAAGAAAGACCTTTACATCTTGGGTCGTAGGATGTGGTGTATCCCCTACAAAGTGAACTTCACAGGTGCATGCTACGAAGAGAAAATGGGCAAACAAAATTCTTTGGAGTGGTACATTTGGGTTAATTGGGGTCTGTTTCAGTACAGGCATGCGTTTCTCGAAACCCCGGAAACTTTTCGGGTCTATTTCGGGTGCCACAATTTCCTTCATATCTTAAAAACGAAGACTTTTCCGGGCATGAAATTTTGCAAGAAATTTGCCCTTTCGTATCTTGAAATCACCTTTTTAGAATAGATGGATCTTAGTTTTTGAAATAGCTTTTCGGGTCCGAAAAGTTTACGGGACTTTCGAGAAACGGCTCCCTGGTTCGTTTCTCATTCTCTTATCAACAGTGATTTAAAGCTAACTACAGGGAACCTCCACTCTTACAACAAACTGACGCTAGGTTGTTGGATATCCAGCAATTACTAGATTCCAAATTTTACTTTTAAACGTAGAAATAGCATTTCAATTGAAAAACTATGGGTATCATTGCCGCCTATTTTCTTTTAAATTTCCCGCGCGCCGATTTTATGACGTCATTTGTTTAACTCCAAAAGATTTTCTATTTCATTTGTGCTCTGGCAATAGCTACAACCAATTGACATCATAAAATCCAAAATGGCTGCCTGCGGGAAAATTAAAATGGAAAACAAGCGACAATTATACCCAGTTTTTGTTTACTTAATTCTACGTTTTAAACTAAATTTTGGAATCAAGTAATCATTTCCAACAATTTGGGTGGAGGATCCTTGTATTAATTTTAATTATAACGCAGGATAATTATCATTATCATTATCATTATCATTATCATCATACCGCAATGGTACCTCCTGGCCCATATATGGCTCCTTTTTTAACACTTCCATGATTTCGTTTCGCAGCTTTTGAACGCCTTCGTCATTCTGAGACTTGGTGTTGTCGACAGTGAAGAATGGCCGGATCACATGTTTCTCATACGTCTTTCCAGAAATACTCTTCTGGATGCGCTTTGCCATTTCCTTGGCAGCTTCAAAAGGTTGATCAGCATTTGTACCCACGACAAATACTGGCGGACGGAGATACGACTTTGCTTCTAGATTTTTGACGTCTCGGTTAGTTTTCCCAAGCGTGACTCGAATGCTGTGGATGGAAACCAGCCATGACAACAAATGTTCCAGATTGGTCTCATTGTTCGGGTTGTCAAGGACAATGTCGTGAATTCCCTGCCTAACACAGGGTTCAGCCTCGGCAACCAGGTTTTTGCTAAGATTGTACACCAATAGGTACACTGCGCGCTCAGATAGAAACACAGGGTGTGACGCATAGTAAAGATGCTGTCCAGCAAAATCCCACAAAGACAAAACTACTTCTTTTGCTTTGATTGTGTCTTCTAACTTGAGATTCTGCAAGTAACGCGCAACCAAATTGGTGATATTCTCGGGCAAAACCTCAGTGATGTCGATGTTTACCTGAATTTGTGGCTCCATCTCCTTAGTGCCGACAACACTATTACATGCATCCATCTCTGCGAAATTTACTTTCTGGTCAGTTACAGCTGGCGAAGCTTCAAAACAAATGTTGCTGTTGTTGCTATTGGTCTGAAAAGAAACGTATCAAAAAGGGCATACATAAAAACGACAATTGCATGCAAACATTCGATTAGATCATAAATAAGATCCATGAGACAAATTAGCGGTGAGGTTTGGTGCTAACTATGTACCTGGGATTGTTCCACAAGTGAGTCCATATTGGAAATGTCGCTCCCAGTCTCGCCTGTATCCGATTCGTTCAAATACTTAGCAACTATCCTTGCTATGCTTTCTGCAAACTCGGACACTTCAAGCTTTTTGTTTTCTGTGGGCTCCCAGTTCTTGACTTGATCAATCTCAACTTCACATTTTGATGGGTCGACTTCAACTCCCACAGTGCTCTCTTCTTGGAGGTTAAACGGCATACCAAGAAGAGATTTCTTGAGGCTTGTTTTACCTGCACGACCCTGTCCAAGCAGCATAATGCGACCGCGGTAAACTTCCACTTTTCCATTTTTCATAGCCTTTTGAAAAGCACGCTCGGCTGCTGGTCCCCTGGCTCGGATTTCTGGTGGCAGTGACGACTCTGAAAAAAAAAAGATTCTTAGAATCAAGTTTAAAAGACTAAAAATGGGGAGTGCTCTGAATAACTCCGGCACCCTTACACTTAATTTGACAGGATACACAAGTAGTCACGCTCTTCGAAGAACGTTAAATTCGACAAAATTTAAATTTGTCTCTCTATAAAGAGGTTGCACAGCCAGAGCCATAGCTAGTGAGGAGGTAGGGGGGCAGCTGCCCCCTCCCCCGGACCAGTTGAGCCAGGCAAATTAAGTCTGTGGGTGGAGTTCTTTTCTTTAGACTATTTTGATTGTAGTGACCTGCAATTGTTTGCCATTTTCATGGCCGAGAAATTGGTTGGTTCACGGTGTGTGCAAATAGTAAGCAAAAGGAAGCAAACCCCCCTATTTAAATTTGTGCGTATATGCACTATTTGAAAGATTCACTCTAATTTACATAGAGTGCCTGTCATGACTCAGCCTGTAACTAGCCTGGTTTAGAAAACACCTGCCTTTTCACACTTATTCGAGGTCGATTTTTCGGATTCACATTTCATGACAAGTGCTGAAAATAGCGTTTCGGAGCCTCCAAATTTGAAACTTTTCTGGGGGAGGATACTCCCACACACCTCTACAAGGCTCCTACCTTCGGCACTGGCGATAATGCCACCCCCCCCCCCCCCCCTCCTTTACAAAAAACCTAGCTAAAGCCCTGACAACATTTTGTATAAACCGTATATTTACTGTCAGTTCTTACAGTTCACGGAATTTGGAATTTACCCCTTAGTAATTAAAGAGGTTTGAATGCACTAAGGAAACACCTTAAAGAATCTACATAAAAGGTTTGGTACTCTAAAAGCTATTGGCTAATGAGTGAAGGAATGAAGCCGGTTCATTTTCCTTATCCCAAATGAGTATGCAGATGGCATTTTATCGCTTTCTTTTAGAAGATTACTGAGTATCCTGGTGGCTACAGACTGCGAGTAGTCTATTCAAATCCTTAATGATCAACGTATCAAGGAAGGGAATTGAGTTGTCATTCTCAGTTTCCATTGTGAAACGGATCGTCGGCTGTTGACTATTGAGGTATTGTAAGAAAGTGTCAACTTTGTGACGATTTAAGATGATAAAGGTTTCATCCACATAGCGTTTCCAGATCTCAGGTGTACAGGGCGTGGATGTCAAAGCTTGCTCCTCAAAACCCTCTATGTAGAGGTTTGCTATCACTGCGGATACCGGGCTACCTATGGCTGCTCCTTCTTGCTGTTCGTAAATCAGTCCATCATACTGGAAGTATGTGATCTTAGAACGAAACTCGAGAGGTATGATTCACACCACCCGCAATCTGTAAAACGCGGTATTGTCAAGTGCCTGTACGATCGATCCAAACACCTCATAACAAAACCATCACTTATCTCTCATCAAAAGAAACACCTCTCATCGGTCCTTGTTTCCAACGGTTATCCGTTTTCGTTTGTAAAAAAAACTTACGAAAACCAAGGGACGAACAACCACTGAAGAACCTGAACCCGAAATCAAATCTACTGTGGTTCTGCCATACGCCAAAGGCACATCGGAGGCTCTTCGCCGTTGCCTACAACAACAAGGGACACGGACTGTTTTCAGATCTGAGACAACTCTTAGATCACACCTATTGCTACCTAAGGACATTGTCGATCCAGTAAAACAAGACGGAGTAGTGTACAAGATTCCCTGCGAATGTGGTAAGGCTTATATTGGAGAGTCGGGAAGATCTATCCATGAACGGATTAAGGAACACGATAGAGACATACGGCTTGCTCGAACCCAATCCTCCGCCGTTTCAGAACATAGCAACGCGACCGGACATTATCCGCTCTGGAACGAAGTTAAATTTATTGACCGAGACCCACATTGGTACACTCGTAGGGTTAAAGAGGCTATTCACATAAGAATTCACCCTAACAACATCAACAGGGACAGTGGAATTGAAATTCCTGAAGCGTGGATGCCCACGATCAAACAATACAACAGCCGATCAGTATCAAAGCGGACCGCTGAGGGAACAATTTCTAGTCTGAACGACTAATCGAAATCCTCCAATCAACAACAGCCTAAGCGAGGATCGAAACGCACCAATCACCACCAGCCACGGTGCTTCTTATACTCACACGCAGCCAGTCGACACCATCGCTTGATCAAGACCAGCAGTATAGCGGTCGAAACGTCGCGATCCACATCTTTGTGACTCAATCGTGAGACAAAAGATTAACTCAGCTATCATTTGAAACCACGATGACGAACACCTTTCATAATACCATTAATTTTATCTTTAAGCGAAAAGTAATAAGTGCGTCAAGATCCAACTATTTGCAAAGTACAAAAAACGTGTAGAAGACTCTGAGCCACCTTTAATATTCGAAACTTTAAGGTGGCTCTGAATCCTTTCATATAATTTTTTAACTTTGGAAAAGGTTGTATTTTATTATGTTAATTATTTCCAGACAATAAAAATGGGGTTCACCGGGCTCGTTTTTGAGTCATTGTCGGCATTAGGGGTGCATTAACAGGTTATAGTGTTGCTATGGTAACCTATTATGTCAAGAAAGTTTCATAACCTGTTTAAAAATGATTGGGCATTTCATTGCTTCCACTATAAAAGTAATATCATGTAAAGCTTTGTAGTATTGATCCTTAAAATAAACGTGTTGGAAAGTGCTGGAGACGGGTGTGAGCAACTTTAATTAAGTGTTGTTCATCAGTCACTATTACCTACTATAAGCCGAACTGTGAATCTTTTGGGCCACATCCCAGTCAGGCAAATATACAGTACATATTTGTACACTGTACGTCTAGCCCTTGCACATACCATTTATAATGCGATGGTCTAGCAGTTCTTCAACATACTCGCATCTAAAAAATCCAACCTGCTTCCCCTGCGTCTCACCGAGCCACGCATCTTTGTCCTCCCTGCAAGTACATGTACTCGTTTGCTAAACTGTTCGGTCCTAATTATCCAGCCTAGTTTATGGCTAACGCTGTTGAATTTCATGATCTATATGAAATAACTGGCTACCAGCAGATTTTGTTTTAAGACTGAAATTAATCAGATAACATATCATATCTTGCCGATTAATTCCGCAGTACCTGGAATACTTATAGCTATAACATAAGTTAATCCATTAAAAGTCACAGTGGTTTAAAAATGAGCGATTAATTCCGAAGAAGCTGCCGTCAAATATGACAATGTATACACACAAGTGAGCAACATTTAAGCTCACACTAAATGCATTCTAACTAATCCTCGAAACTGTACTTCGACTCAAAGCCAGAGAATCGTGTTTAAAGAAGATGGGTGTGCACTTGACAATGACAAACATTGTCAAGTGAAGGAGGTTGCGGTGCCTTTAAGCATATTGTAAAATAATGAAAGTAAATTTACCTGTGTAGATCCCTGGAGATCACCGTGATTAACTCTCCAGCATTACAGCTAAGAAAACCTGGCGACAGGGCTCTGAAACTGCTGGTAACCTTGACTTTCGGAAGATGTTGCTTGAAAATCAATCGTCAATTAAACAATCAGTCACAAAGGGGTTAGTTAACAATATTAGACCTTATCCCGGTTTTTGGTTTCGTTGTTAAGGAGGCTAACAACAATTTTTTAGCCTTGGGGTGTACCTTCTGAAAACAAAATTTCCTATAGAATTCAAGCTTCGATTTCATTGACATTACAACTTCTTTTCGACATATGATCGAAGTCTATTTTCTCATTGGTTTCCAAGCAACAGCTGTTACCGTAGCGTCGGCAACGCGTGGCCGCTCATTTTGAAAAAGGTCAATTGTTTCGAAATCCAGTCAGACACTTCATAACGAAACTTAACCCTCGGACGTACAAGCAAACTCATACCCCCACCGTGGTACAATGGGAGGTGGGTGGTGGGAGGAACCCCTCCCTGGGTTTTCGTTGGGTTGAGATACTTTGATGCAAATTGTGCCACTGGGACCTATGACGTAATCCAATATGGCAGATTTTTCACTTTTTTCAGTCTAACATTGGTTTTTCTTGGCAAAATTAAAAGTCTTACTCACAAATTACAGTTTTGAACAGCTGAACATGTAAAATATGATTTAATGTAACTTTTTAATTTACTCCCTTTCCAACTTTAATTTTAATTATTTCATAGCTCGTAACAATTTCTAACAACACCTCATTTGCCTTTTAATATCTCATGTACATCCTCTTAGGAATACCCTAAATTTTGGCTTGATGTGCATATAACTCAAAAACGAGTCCGGTGACCCCAGGTTTTTATTTGCAATAGCAATTAGCATATGAAGATTCATCTTTCTGCAAAGTTTTAAAAAATCTGTACATGGGGTTCAGAGCCACTTTAAATCATCGAAAAATTAAGATGGCTCTAAGCCCATGTACATGTAATTGCAATTCAATAATAAAAACCGGGGGTCAACGGATTCGTTTTTGAGTTATAGGCACATAAAGCCCAATTTTAGGGTGGTTAAAGTGGCTGTACTGTTGCTATGGTGACCTTATATGTCAAAAAATGATCGCACATTGTTGCGAAATAACTGGTAAATTTTTTGATACCATGTTCAAGAAAACAAACAAAAAATTATAGGAGTATCGATCCATCAAAGAGTGGGTGTTTAAAAATAACGAAACCATTTTGAGCCACCTTAAAATGCGCACTTTTAGTTAACTATTGCAATAATAATTTTTATTAAGTGGGATAGCATATATGTCTGTCTAAATAAAAAACAGATCACCCCAAGAGTAGAGTAGCGTTATTATTATGTAATTGTGTTCCAATGTTGTAGTGTACGTTTCCTTCTCTGTTTTATTGTTTTTTCCTTCTCTAGCAAATGTGATTTCTGTATGAGCGAGAAGATGTAAATAAGTTAACTTGTAGACATTTGCGTTCTACTGTTATGCTTAATAGGACATGCAGGCTATCGATGAACGCTGCTTGATAATCCTGAAATTTTTTCATCTTTGGAGAATCGACATCTGTTCATCTATTTTGTGTTCGTTTCATTCCAGTACTGAATTTTACTAAACTTACTTTTGCTTCAAGCAGTTGCCTGATCTCTGAAAACGAAGGTCTTCCTTCCGTTTTGACCTGAAGACACTTATCAAACACATCACGGAAGTGGGGAGGACACATATAACCTGACCGCGATTTAGCTGCTAAAGATGTTTCCTAAAAATATACAACAAATATATATACACAACTACACAAAACGATAATTACGAATAAAGGCAAACGAACTAAAAGAATTTAAAAATTTTAACAGAAGTATTATATTTCAAGAAGCTTGCAACAAGGTGATAGAAAACGCTGGGTTCAGGTGTAATGAATGCGGTTTTTTGAATGGAACTCTTGTCTTTTATTCAGCCCAAAAGGTGAGAGGGAAAATAACTCCGCACTCCAGCATGCTTCTTTAGTGATAAGTTATTCTCTCAGTTTCTGCTTGTTTGAATTTGGTCTATGCATTGAAAGTCAAATTCTTTTGCCCTGAGCGAGATAGGAACCCATGTCCTCCGCAAACTAGTGGGGCGTCAACACCACTACACTACCAGGACAACCATGCTGGCAGCAAACTGATTCAAATGAATGAATGAATGAATGAAATCTTTATTTAAAACACGGTAAAAATATCAGTAGAACAATAGAAAACAAAAAAAAAATTCATCTTAAGTAAAATTTCCTATTTACTGGTTTACATATTTGCCGTGTGGGAGTCCGATACAGAGAGCCATTTATCAATTCTTCTTTTGAAGTTACTTAGAGATGTTGTAGTGCGGATATGCTCAGGAAGATCGTTCCAAAGAGAAGCTCCGCTATAGCTGAAACTACGTTTCAGGTAGTCAGGTCTCGGTTTCGGCAAGTACAATAGCATTAACTGGACTATTAGACGAGAATCCCAGCATTTTTTACAGTTTCATTCAGATGACGCTGGATCAACAAGTGATCCACAATCGGACAAGAGCAGACAAATGCAATTTGCCATCTGTAAAGCCATCTGTAAAGCGTCTTTGGACCACTAGGAAAAGGCGCTATATAAATGTATTATTATTATTATTATTATTATTATTTTATTATTATTATTATTATTATTATCATCATCATCATGATTATTACTATTATTATCATTATTATTATTTCCCTATAAAAATTGTGACAAAATGTTTCTGAAAACATGATAAAAAGGTAAAAAAGGTAAAAAGCTAATTCGACGACGTTTCGATGTTAACGTAACGCCATTATCAAGTCAGAAAATGATAAAAAATTTAGGACGTATCAATACTTAAAGAACAATAGTCGATTAAGAAATGTAACAGAAATAAATAACTTTAACTAGACAAAAAGTTTAGCACGTATGGAGTTCGTTTGCTCGTTGAGATTAGGTTTGAGTTTCTTTATAAAAAGCATATCAAACACTAAAAAATCAAACTTGCTTTGGTATTTATTAATAATCTTGAAAAGGCTTTCATTCAAAAGATTGCTGCCATCGTGCGCTTCAGCGAGATGTTTGCCAATTGCCGAATAGGTTGTGTAACCGACATAATCTGCATCGCACAGATCACATGAAAAATGACAAACAACGCATTGCTGATTAACAATAGATGGCTTGGCTTCCTTAGGCCTAAAAGTCTTGCTCCAACTTTTTACTGACAAAAAATGGCTGCACAGTGGGGCCAATAGACTATCAACATCTTAGCCAACAATGCCTTCACGGATGACTGGTTCAACAAAACCTATGGCCTTAACTTGCAAAAAAATCAGCTTGTTAGACTGCTTGAACTTGCCACGACCCACCAGCTTTTTCAGTTCGATGGCTAGTTGTTTGAGCAAACAGATGGAGTGGCTATGGGTTCTCCCTAGGCCCCTTGATGGCGAATGTCTTTATATGTCATCTTGGAGAGCAACTTGCGCGCGACGGCCTTATGCCTCAGCTACGCAGAAGATACGTAGATGATACCCTTGTAAGAATGCTTAACACTGATGCTGCCGACGAGTTTCTTACTTCTTTGAATGGACTACACCCTAGTCTTACATTTACGATGGAACTTCCTGAGAATGGTAGGATCCCTTTCATTGGTGTTGAGATCATAAAGAACGGAACGAAACTTGAGACTCAAGTCTAAAGAAAGGCAACAACCACTGGTTTATTCTTTCATTTTAAAAGTCATACTGATAAACGTTACAAAGACTCTCTGTTATAAACAAAGTTGCATCGCGCTTATGACGACAGCGGTTTTTAATGCAGAATGTCATTTCAGTCATCTCGATTACCCTAGGGGCCTTATTGAATCTGTCATTTCCAATTTTCTCTTTGAGACTCCTTCTGGTCCTTCAGCGAACTTAATGGAAAGAGATACCACCATAGTTAGAATCAGTCTTCCTTTCAAAGATCAAGTTTCTGCTAATGCTGCTCGGAGGCATTTGCGCGATCTTTGTCATAAGATTGGCTGGTGCACTATATACCAAGTTAATGAGCTTTCACGGGTGACATCACAAAGCACACAACAATAGAGAAACAATACAAAGAACGATAACAATAAACCAAACACAATAGGCTTCTGGCCCTTCAGCTAACTTCATCGAAAGCGACACCATCATAGTTAGAATCAGTCTTCCTTTCAAAGATCAAGTTTCTGCCAATGCTGTTCGGAGGCATTTGCGCGATCTTAGTCATAAGATTGGCCCCACTGTGCAGCCAGTTTTTGTCAGTAAAACGTTGGAGCACGACTTTAGGCCTAAGGAAGCCAAGCCATCTATTGTTAATCAGCAATGCATTGTTTATCGTTTTTCATGTGATCTTTGCGATGCAGATTATATCGGCTACACAACCCGACACCTTTTCTAGCGCGTTGCTGAACACAAATATTCGGCAATTGGCAAACATCTCGCTGAAGCGCACGGTGGCAGCAATCTTTTGAATGAAAGCCTGTTAAGGAATGCCAAAGCAAGTTTGATTTTTTAGTGTTTGAGATGCTTTTTATCAAGATACTCGAACCTAATCTCAACGTGCAAACGGACGCCATTTGTGCTAAACTTTTTTTATCTTTTTATCATGTTTTTTAGAAACATCTTATCGCAATTTTTTATAGTGAAATGTTTTCCAAAGACATTTCTTTTCCGTATTATTATTATTATTATTATTATTATTATTATTATTATTATTATTATTGTTGCTGTTGTTGTTGTTGTTGCCCCCTCAGGGTTTTGGCCCAGAGGCCAAAACCCGAGGAGGCATCATTGTATTCCGCGCGTATTTATACAAATTACTTACAGTATTATAATATAGTCTATATACCGGACGAAATCTCGAGTTCGCTAAAACATAGTTAATGGAGGGAGACTGGTTATGAAAGCCGGTGGACTTCAAAGACCTAACTTTTTGTTGTGTTTTTTCGCATGTCACGTGATTTTCATGGTGCACACAAACTTTTAAGATGGCGGCCCGTCTGTAGTAATCGTGCAAAATGCGCTTTTCTTCTCTCGCTTTATCGAAGATCGCACAACTATATATTCAAAGTTTGTCAAAAAAACGTATTCCCGAGTTATGCCGGTGTCAACTGTTCAAGGTGCCCTTGGCGAAGGATGATGCACATAGAAAATGGCGTGACGAGTGGCTCGGAGGAATCAAGAAAACCAGGGAAATGGACCAGGAGTTTAGAAGACAGATCAATGATGACAAGATCTACACGTGTGAGAAGCATTTCAACCCAGAGGATATTGAAATATGTAAGTATCGCTTTATGAATTCTTCCACGATAACTAATGTACCCTCGAAACGTCTTCACACATTCTTAAAACCATAGTTTACGAAATGGTGGAGATCACTGGTGATCATTGAAGTAAGTTCTCCATCCTTTGCTCAAAAAAGCCTAATTTATGAAATTTCCATTTGTTACAGTCCACTCTGAAAAAATGACCAAGAGCTGTCTTCAAAAAAATGATGGAACCATATCTGCTGCCAGAGCTTGAAGTAATTGTAGATGACAGTCTAATCAGTCCAATCAGTTTGGTTACAATAGTAATACTATTAGAATTGAGAGGTCAATTTCATGTCAGAGTGGAAACACTAGAGGTAGGAAGGACAGAAAGAGAGCGTGGGTCCATGTAACAGATGAGAAATTGCCATGCCGCAAAAAGGCCAAACCATAGTGAACTATGCTCAAACTTAATTAAAGTTTAATATTGGAGTGGATTTCGTAAGGCTGGAGAAACAAATTGATTTTTAAAGTACAACATACCAGTTAGTTATTTTAACTGTGGTTGTGATTGGCTGGTAGGTTTAATGTATATGTTATATTTTCCTCTTAAACAGCCACTCTCCTTTTTCCACAAATTGGAAGCACAGCAAAATGTTTGTCTCTGCAGGTAATTATAATACCCTGTACTTTGCAATTGAAAGGCAAATAAGAAGGCAAACAAAGCGATTACATTAAGTCCTGTCAAGCCATTCACAAAGTTAAATAACAAAAAAGTGACAGTCTGAGAATTCTGACAATGTTCTTCATATTTAAAGCAAGGGATGACGTTTCCCAGGAATAAGTTTGGTTTTATAGGCAATGGGCCATATATCAATAGCTGTTATTATGGTTGAGCCCAAGGGAGATATTTTGTTTTCAGAATCATACGATTGAGGCCATTGCGTCACAATGCTTCTTGTCTCATGTGCACGGAACCATAATAACTGCTTTTGAATGTTATCATAGAATACTAGCATTAATTTCAAAACCCTGGGCTGGTTCTTAATTTGCTACAGTAGTTGCAAGCTGAAGTTAGAGTTTATATAATGCAATAACAACACAGTCAATAAAAACAGATGGGTTTTTAACATTTTTGCCATTCGTATATTATCATACTTGCCAAAATATATTTCGGTTTTGCCAAATAAAAAAGGCCTCATACACTATTGACTCATACAGTACACTATTGTCTTACAGTAATATTAAAGTGAAACATTGTTTTGTAAAAACTTAAGCAATATTTACAGCTGTAATAAAATGCTTGAAGTGATCACCACATGATTTTCAGTGTCTTGCTTTTTGCGTTTGATCAAATATTACATCACTGAACTGCTAACTTGGATCACTGATAGTGTTCTGAACCATCTTGTAAAGGTCCATTAGATAGATATAGGATACCAATGGCCCATCTGATGCTATAAAGAATGCAAAGATTTATTATCTGATCAATATTATGCTGAGTTATATATGTACCTTTAATAATTGTAACCAACTGCAAAAAAAGAACTAGAAAAAAAGGCTTAAAGGACTACAGATGAGACTGTTTCCATCATTCCTGCCTTGGCTCCTACTAATTTCCTTGCTTAGAGATTTTGCCTTGGTTTGTTTTGATTGGATCTTGTACTTCTGAATAACGTCCCCTGCAACAGAAAATGCTCGAACTCGTACATATAACTTAATAATGCCATACAAAACCTCCTTGCTGACATGGCTGTCTGGTTTAATGTCTGCATCTGTAACCATTAAATTAAAATTGGCTAGAATTTCACTGTCACTGATGGCCTTGTGTGTTATACCTGCAAGATTAAGACCTTGCAAATCAACATTTGGTGTGAGCTGCCTAAACCAGCTCTCTATCTTTAAAAAGATCGTCTTTGCAGGCCCTGTAACACTCCAAAGTCCACCACGATTCAAGCTTGAGACAAGTTTTTGATGGCAATCACCAGTGTGTTCCACCTTCCCTGCTTTTAGGAGAGCCATGGCTTGCTGGCTTTCCCTGCTACTAGCTCTTGCATGCTTTTTGTGGAGTTTGTGGAGCACATATCCTCCAAGATACTGGAGACCAGCTATTTCTCTTTCTTTAAGAGGAGTTGTGGAGTTAGTCTTTTCTGGACTTTCTCTTTGCTTTTTACAGAAAGCAACTAAGCTATCAGCAACTTTAGTAGACAAAAGTGTGGCAGCGTTTCTTGATAGGCCACGAAAAAATCTTGTAGATTTCATAGCCAATGTAGCATAATATTTGCTATAAAACTTCTCGAGGTTTCCATTCTTTAAAAAGTCATCATACAATGTCTTTAATACAGTAAACTCATCAGACCCTTCCAGGAGCGGCTGATATTTGTAGGTATTTAGTTCACTGCTTAAACTTTCTGCAAAGACTTCGGATGTGTTTATATTCCGAACTGCACCGGACACGATTTCTTCAAGAAGGCTAGAGCTGAACAGCCGCAGAGATGCTTCACTTCCAGAACGATTGTGTTTAGCAACTTTGTTTCTCTCATAACCACCTCTTGTCTTGTACTTTTTGCCACAATCCTGACAAACAATTTCTTGCTTGTGGGCCTACAAATTAGTAAAGAAAATCAAAACTTAAATAGGACATTTCTTTTGCATCTCTTTCTAACAGCGAAGTTTGTTTACGACTGTCAAACGGAGTCAAAAACGACATTTCTGCTCACTTTTCAAGGCATCACGATCCCAAATTAGCACAAATTAATCTTACCTCTCTAACTGTTGATGTAAACTGCTCCTCTATTTCTTCGTCGTCTTCCAGAATGTCTAAAATGGTCTCAAAATCGTCTCCCCACACGAAAAGTTCGTCTGCGCTGTCCGCCATCTTGTTTTCGAGTGTGCACCATCGCGATCACGTGACTGGTACCTTCAACCTCAAAGCGCGTTCTTTTGTTAAACCCTCTGAAGTTTGCCGGCTTTCATAACCAGTCTCCCTCCATTAACTATGGCTAAAATGAGCGCGCTTGAGGTTCTGGGAGTTGATGACGGTTCAACCATTCGAGCGCGCTTGAGGTTCTGGGAGTTGATGACGTGCTTCAGTAATAGCCGAACCGAATGGAGTTGTGGGTAATGAAGACGTCACTACTTTAAATATAGGCGGAATAGCATTTATGAACACTTCATGGTTTGTCAAGGTAAGCAAGATTTTAAATTCCTGGTTACACTTTTGGTATAAGAAACCTTGCGGTCCAAAACTGCGTACTGTGAGACAGAAACATATCCGGTACAAGTCATTTCCAGCGACTGAGAGCAGCTGAAAGACTCAACGGGCACCCAAATATTTTTCACTGACTGAAAGACTCGGCGGAAAGCCCATTTCAAACCTACGATTTGTCAGACACAAATCACTTCCAGTGACTGAAAGACTCATTCAACAACTAAGCTTTGTTAGACGTTCGAGGCCTCCAGCCGAATTCGAAGTCAGTTGTGAAGTTGAAAACCATCACACAGCATTTTAAGAGACCTAGTTAGTCAGTTTGTAGGTCGAATAATAAATTGTGTATTGCTGTTTACTTATATTTATAACGTTTGTTGCTTGTAGGAAAACTTTGGATTTGTTATCTATTTGTCCACTTTCTCGCGTGTGGAAAGGTGAGAAAAAAATGCTTGCTCATTTTATGAATTCTGTTTTCGAGAAACGTGGAATTTCTTCCTGTGCAGTTGATTGTTTTTTTTGGTTTTCTCACATTTCCACGAGAATGAAAAATGAATGCAAATGGAAGTTTTCCTACAAGCAACAGACGGTATAAACATAAGTAAACAGCAATACAAAATGTACTATTATTCTTAACAGAGGGGGCAGTTTTAGTGTGAACTATTACTAGTTATTAAAATAAATGTTTTCGATACGTAAATAGTGATTCTTTTTATTGTTATCAATAGAGTTGTTTTATTATTATTATTATTATTATTATTATTATGATTATTATTATTATCATTATCATCATCATCATCATCATCGTTATTATTATTATTATTATTATTATTATTATTATTATTATTATTAACTTAATTTATCTTTAGCCAACAGAGCATCTTTTGCCCTCAGAAAGATCTGAGGATCCATTTGTGAATCTATTTGTTCGTCCTTTTATGACACAGCATATGCTAGGAAAAATCATAACGTAATTTTACAGTATATTTTAAGATGAGACTGACTCATACAATCAATCAACTTACCATAACATTCTTAGCTATATCTGCATGTCCTGGTGCCAAAGACTGGTAACCGATAAATGCTTCAGAAAATATTTTTGCAAAAGTAGGCACCATTTCCTTTACCAGGTTAAAACGTAAAGAGTAGCTGCAAAACAGATATGGCAATTGCATGTAGGTGAGGCATCTTACCTGTACATAACTTATGGGGATATTTAAGGGATTAAAATCCCTCTTGTCAAACGACAGCTATTCGAAAACATTCTAGGATTTTTTTGTCCGCACATGCAAATCCCATTGAAGAGCTTACAGCAAAATCTGGTTTGGGATTTACCAGACATCTTGGACCCAGATTGCTGCTGAAACTATTTTACCTGTCGGCGCATTAAACGCGTCATTGTCATCTTATGTTGGCAGATCATTCTTCGGTAGGTTAACTTGTACCTTAAAGCGTGACTGGATACGGTCCGACTACTTTCCGTTTTCATCTTAGAGATATGTTTATGTTCCAGATACTTCGTCATCTTAGGAATGTATTTAATAACACGACGCAATTCATAGTCAATATGACAGTGACATTCTGTGTTGATTTCTACGTCTTCTAACATAGTACACAATCAGGCTTGTACGTCTCGGAAATCGCTCCACTTAATGGCAATAATATTGTCTTTCAAAACCTGAATCGTAGCAAGATTATCTTGTACTGAAAGTGCTTCTTCGAGAGACTTCTTGTTGTTCGTTATGGACTTTCTCAAGAACTTTCTGTTCGTCTTTATATCTTCTAGCTCCTTCTACATTTCCACACGGTAACTTAACTAACCTTGAACAATCACAATATTCCTTAATCAAGTCTACCAGAGTATCTACAACTCCCTCAAGGTGATCGTGCAAGGTGATGGCGAAATGCGAAGACTAAATTCTTCACAACCAGAAACGGAGGTCCAACTCTCCGTTTCGGTCGTATCTTCGAAAAACCTTCGATACTATTTATCCAAATCTAACCGGGTACTAGGCCATGTAATCTAACGATTTTTTCCTTAAAAAGAGTTAAATTTACACGCTTAAAACGATCACAAAACACGAGCACATAGAAATTTTCATCGGGGAGTCCCGAGTCCATGCAAGACTAGGCCCAGTGTCCACGCATGGAATAAACCTAAATTGGGTCGGTTATTAAAAAGTAGTTTAGACGATGTTTAAAAAAAAAACATTTTTTAAACCATTTTCAGTTTTTCCAACAATTGTATCTAAACACTGTCTGCTGCTGACGGTAACAAGAAGGCTCATATCCCAGAGTAGAAAAAGTACTATATTTATATTTTATTTACTATATTTATCTACTTAAAATAAGCCACTTATAAACAGATTTGGAGGCCCACTGATTCTCTTAAGCCGCGGCCTAAGTTAGACTTCGTTTAGATTACTGGCCTTTTCAGTTCAGAACACTGGAAAAACCCGGAGAACCCTGAGAAACCTATAGGAGCAGGGACGAGAACCAACTGGCAACAAACTATATGACGCCGAGACCGGGAAGCGAACCCGGATCAAAGTGGCACCCAAAATCTGGAATTTTAACGGCGTTGCTTTGCTGAGACATGTATTGGGATGCCAGTAGGCGGTGCAAACGTATTCAAATAGTAATTTCACCTTTGGGTGCTCTTTAAGATGTCTCTGACAACCTGTCTTCACCTACCCTGCGAGCAGAGGCCCTTCGATCTTCCTAGATAAGTCGGGAAGAGGAAGGAACCTCTGCCAGCCGCCTCGACTTTCTTTGATGTGCCGTTCATCCACCGAAGTGGATGAGTCAGTCCGGTTAGAAACCAGTCAGACCGGTTTTGCCCAAAACGCATGCGCTTTGCTAGAAATTACTGACTAAATAGGTGCCCGCGGTTCATTGTTTACACTCGTCTACTGACAAAATGATATTCGTTTCTCTGTCGAAATCCGTAAAATCTCAACTCGTCATCTTTACAGGCAGACGACAACAGCGATGAACGACCCGAACGGATTTTCTTGTAAGCTTTGGGCGATGGGCTTGGTTTTGTGAGTCGCTTTACACTGATCGTCTTGCGACAGGACAAGGAGTCACTAAAGAGTATTTTGAACGGAGCTCGCTTCAGTAATTTGTTGAATGATCACACTATTCCTTTTATCCAACGATTCCGTTTGCCGGCCACATGGTCTACAGACACCACATGACTGAACAGTTAAGTCAAAATTTTCCTCTAAGATGCTCTGTAACTTATCTCGAAGGCCAGTGTGATGGTTCACTTCAAACGTACATCGTTCCGTGCCGACATACCGCACAACAAAAACACCGAATCTTTTCCTGCAGTTCATGTTTTTTCGTCACCTTTTCCCCTGGCGTCTTAGAAGAACCTAAATACATTATTCCCTAAAAGAATCGCCTGGATTAAAACTGGAAATACCTCGCTTTTTTGCAACGAATCCTTGAGACTATTTTGCCGTGCAAGAACCTCGCGAGAAAATATTAATAGTTAATTGCTAATGAAAGCGTCAGTTACATTTGAATTTGACGCATGCTCAACAGGGAAAGTCGAGGCGGCTGGCAGAGGTTCCTTCCTCTTCCCGACTTATCTAGGAAGATCGAAGGGCCTCTGCTCGCAGGGTAGTCTTCACCATGTTTACTCAAACATGTCAGGGAATTTCAAAACTTGTTCGCAAGTGCGATCCAGCCCTCGTAGACGTTTCGGCTGAGGCTTTAGAATTTGATATATTGCTCTTGATCGCTGTGCATCATTCATTACAAACAAAAACTCAAAGCTAAAAGACTATTTTCTAACACTGTAAGGTTATATTCTTTCTTTTCTTCATTCTATCTATAAATAAAAAACCTCTTTTCACTCTCTTGATCATATACTTCTACCTATTCCGATATAAACACTAACAAATCCTCATTCACTTTTCCACCTATGTCTACCTCAACAAACTGAATATACTTTGATGGGTTGTTTTATATTTATTCCATATATCTGTTTAGTTATTTCTGTATTCACCTCTTCTATCTATTTAGGACCCATTTTGTTTATTTACTTCACGCTTTTTTAACACATCTCGGTATGTAATTCTCGCACCATTGACCTATGCCTCATAAGCCCCTGGCTTCTGCTTTTCAATGCTCTTAATAAGTCGTTTGTAAGGTGCGAGAAGTTTTTGGCAACGGTTCAACGGTTAGTTGAAGTGGACGTGATTTCACACTGATCGAAGGACACCAGTTTGTAGTGGCTCAGGTACTTGTGCTGTCTTGAAAGTGCAATAAGGTTTTAAGTAGACTGTACGTAGTTTGTGTCATGACTCGTCAGTTAGCGGTTTCAGTATCGTAGTCATGTGTTTAGACAGTTGGTAAGCCGGCCAACCACAAAACGAGACTAGAGGTTGCATAGTTATGTCAGGCTCATGTAGTTGGGCAATCCGTAAAGTTGCAGTGGCTGTGGCACATGACACATCAGGCTGTTGTTACGTCACATGTCAATAACGTCAGTATTCCACTTCAACCGGATCTAGACTGCGCTGAGACCGCCATCCTACAGACGACTTAGCGGACTTACTGAACCTCTGGCTTACGTCTACCTACTTTCAGTACAACAGCAAATACTACAAACAGTTGCAAGGAACAGCTATGGTTTACCAGATTCAGTTGTTGTTGTAGAGATCGTCATGCAAAACATCGAGGAACAAGCCCTTGTAACTTACGAACGAACGCTACCACTCTTCCTACGCTACGTCGACGACACTTGTACAGCCGTACACAAAGACGAAATCGACGATTTTTACGAACACCTTAACAGACAGAACGTCCACATGCAGTTTACCAAGGATATCTAGGGAAATGGTAAAATACCCTTTCTAGACTCGTGACAAGAACAGACTACGTACGACCTCTTACAGGAAACCTGCACATACTGACAGACTACTTGACTAATCTTCTTACAACCCTACTTCACACAAAGCAACGATACGAACCTTAACGAGTCGAGCGCAGCTAGTTTGTGACTCAAATACTTAGACAACGTTTTCAGTACGAACAACTACAACTGCGACTTTGTTAGACGCAACACTCACAAGACAGAACCAAACGGTACTTAATAAATACAAAATAGGTGTTGGAAAAAGAAAAAGAAAAAAGAACCAAACGTTACGAACGCTAACCCGATACCGGTCACTACAGCGACTATACCCTACATCAAAGGAACTTCTGAAGCCATCGCACGGATACTACAACCTCTGAATATCCGTGTTACTCACAGACCCATCATTACTTTAAGACAATTATTGACGAACGTTAAGGACAAAAAAGAACCAAAGGACAGACGGGTAGAAAATCAAATGCTGTAATTGCCAGGCCACTTGTATCGGTGAGACTGGCAGAAATTTGAACGTAAGACTGACCGAACAAAAACGAGCGACGAGGAATGGTGACATCAACAATAACATTGCTTTACACCATTTTCTGACAAACCACACAATCGACTCGGACTCTGCAGAATGCATTATGTACTGTACTAACTACCACCAACGCATCGCACTGGAAAGTTTGGTTTACTAACTTAAAACAGACACCACTGAACCGTTGCCAAAAACTTCCCGTACCTTACCCACGATATACTGACGATATCAACAACAGACAAACCAAAGACAAACCGACTAATTTTACTAACAATACACCTATGGACATCTGAGTAACAAAAGAAGGATCGAAACGCACCAATCACGGTTTACAGTCAATAACATCACGGTTTAACTGACAGACGACCAATAACATCACGACTTTGTTGGCCAATCAGATCAACGACCAGAGTATTTATACCACCCATGACGTTACACAAATCACTTGAATTTGATGATGACTTAAGTACAGGTTGTCGAAACGTAAGTCAATGACATCACAAACAGTCCTTCTCATGACTACACTCATCCGTACGATCGTACTTCACTTAGTTATGAAATTAATTAATAATCAATAAATTAATTCTTCCTTCTGTTCAGTCTATTAAGAAGAAATGGAAATACTAACTTTGTCACTTCGCTCTCAAATGCACAAAATCCAACACCAGCAACCTTCATCTGAATAAATGGGAAAAAAAGTGCAATATGATTATATTGCCAGTAACAGTGCTTATCACAGTCCCATGTTTTAACCTACATATCAGGTAAAATGTATGGTTCTATTTTTCCATTACAAATACCAGTAATTAATGGCCAGTATTTAAAAATGCTCCTAGTGAAGCACTAGAAGTGTTACCCGCGCCTTTTAGGCACTGTTTACACGGACGCGGTTTCATTTGTAACCGCAGGTTTCGATGCGGTTACGCCTTTCGTTTACACGGCGCCGGTCGAGTTCGTTATCAGAACCGGGCCATTTTGAAAACTCTTTCAAAAGTGGAGCGTTTTCAAAGCGATACGGTTTCATTGGTCGTGTAAACGGCGAAACCGCATCGATTTAAAAGCGTATTAAAAGAGGTTTCTTAAAACATAAAACTGTAAAAACGAACGATAAAATCCGACGTTTCGGAGTAGTCATGACTCCATTATCAAGGAAAATATAAAACGAGATCATGCAAATTACGGCATCTAAAGCGATTTTGGCGCGAAAAAATTAACATAAGAGGGTGCGAAGATTATAAAAATACTTTCGCACGAATGGAGTCTGATTGCACGTTGAGATTTGGCTTTAAAAGCTCTTATAAAAAGCATTTCGTACACTAAGCAGTCAAATTTTCGAAACCATGTAGATTTAAAAACGGCTACTTATTTTGGTTCGAAATTGGCTGGCTCACGAAGGGTAAATATGGTGAATCTCGCACGGAGTGCAGAGCTTTTTTGCACAATCACAATTTAAGTTCGCTTTTTCAGCTTTCATATATTTTACTCTCTATAAACCGAAAGGCATATCGTAATAACAGGCCGAGATGTCTTGAAATGTTGACCTTTTCGTCGATACCCTCCAGAGTAACGAAGCGAAAAGCAAAACGACGATTCTGGATGCGGCCTGGGAGAACTAGTGTTTGATGGGACAACTTTTTGAACGTTGTTATGCTTCCAGAAGATTGCCCGAGAACGAGAACGCCATGACGTAAACGGTTGGATAGGTTCCGTGTAAACACTTCGAAACCATGTAGTTTTTGATGCGGTTTCGAGGTCATGAAACCGTGTCGATTGGAAACCGCGTCCGTGTGAACGATGCCTTAGTGCTCTGTTGCTACCATTCATTACATTTTAATGCAAGTGTGCGCGTGCAATTTTCCTGAATTTGTGCGCGTGCTTGCTTATTTAGTTTACGTGTGCTTAGTTCGTTATTTAGTTCACGTGTGCTTTGTTCGTTATTTAACGTACTCCTATTATTTTACGTTGTTTTCCTTGCTAATATGTATTGTCAATAACTGTGCTCACAGTGTGGGTGGCTCCTCCTAAAATGTTCTGCAATTGGTATAGGATTTGATGGAGCCGAAACCAATTGTGGAATTGCACACATTTTAGGTATCCTACTGATGAACAGTTATTACATGCAGATATTTTTAGAAGCAACATTTGTTTGCGGTCTGTTACCTTTGAATTGCCATTTCAGCACACATAAAATGATCGGAAGTCCCGTTTCTCACATCTTTTGTTATAATTATGTGTTAATCGGATACACAGAAAACAGTTCGATAGAGTGTGTATACCTTATAATCTGCAACAACCAAAAAGTTAAACAACAAATGTGGATGGATGGCCTTCTTCATTCGGAGGTATTCCAACGCTGTTGCAGCCTGTATTGTGAATCTGCACAGTCTTTCCAAAGAAAAGTTTTGGTAACATTCCTCCAGGCTACCGTACTCTGCAAATTCCTCGACCTTGACATCAAAAAAGTATACAAATTCATTGAAATGCTGCATCATGTTAGCTGAAAATCCTTCTCAAGTAGAATGAATCTCTTATATATGGCCAAATGAAAACCGCAATTTTCTTATCTTCTTAGCAGAGTCGCTCACCCGGAACGCCCTTCGCTCTTGCCTGTTTTAACTCATAGTGTGCCCTCTACTCTCATTCTGGAAAGGTTCACTCGCTATTCCACAAGCTAAGTGGAATAGTGAGAATGATACAACGAGAAGAGAAAGGGAAAGCAGGCATATTTGGGAACAGTGAATGTCTATTGGCATGGCCACAAGATCATCAAATAGCATATTTGGAAGAAAAAGTGGGAGAATTGGTATGGATTTTTAACTGCGCCTATACTAAACGTATATTCTGTTTTGAGAACAAAAATTTGGGTGAAGTGGTATAAGACATTCAGTTTATTGAATAGATACACGCTGGCTACAGGGGAATCTCTGCTTCTTATGATATTGGTTTGATTCCACCAAACGAAATTCACCACACTGCCACAACACACCAGGTTTGCTTTGAATTCACTTTCGCTAAGTCATGTGAGCGATTTTTGTTCCCCATCTGGTCTTATTAATCTCGCGGTTTTCTTTCTTTAACCTTTCAGCCTTTGATGAAACAATTGTTCCAAACGTGTTTGTTGTATATCAGATAACCATAACAAACGTACCATTGTAGGTGCGCGGTTGCTATTTAACATGCAGCACCGCTTTCTAGAATAATTTGTAGTCAGCGTACCCAAACTCAACGATTCATGTTGCAGTGACATATTTGCTGCCTCTTGTTCATCTCGTTCCAGTTGTTCAAAGAGTGGAAAACTTAGCCTGTTCCAGAGAAACTCGTACATATTTACCCTTTATCCGCTCTTTGAACAACTGTCCCCTGTAGTGTTCATATTGCATAACCCACTGTGAAGTGCAACCAATTGAAAGGTGACAAAATTCCCCTAAAATCCACGCTGGAATATTTTTACAAGTAACATCCCGAGAGCGACTATCACTGTCCCCGGCTATCTGTGTGGAATAAAGATCGGCGTCTCACAAAGATATTAAAACACAGGGATTAGAGTATTGTCTATGACAATAATGACATATCATGAGGAGTAAAACTAGTAAAAAAAACTAATTTAAATAGAACTTACTACTGCGATGGAAGGTGCATAAGAGCTCGCAATTATCACCCCATAGAAATCAAGGATGTGTTTGTGACGAAGCTGATTTGCCATGTCCGCAGTGTGCAAAAACGGTTTAGGTTCGTCTTCGTTGTAGCGCAGACAAACTTTCTCCTAAAATACAACAAAGAAACGGCGTTACCACGGACGTGCGGGGAGGGCTGGATGTCACTCCTTGGGTTTTTTTTTTTTTTTTCTCTGGGCAACTGTCAATTCCAGTAGCTGTTTTGAGACACATTTGCTGTGAATTATGTGAAAATCGGCTGATAGATATAGCAGGCATTAAATGGCAAGTGACAGGGCGCGCAAGTGAAGAGTGGTTTGACGGTGAGCTACAAAAGAATTCAAGCTTTTGATTAAGCTTAAGGTGGAAAGGTACCCTGGACTACCTTTTTCTCCAAAATCAAACTCATGCAGAAGGAACCACCATCATGCAACTCGTTGCCGTGAATGATGACCAACGCAATGTTTACCAGTGCTTCCTCAGTAACAATAAATGAGCAAAAATGCTTAGTCAGTGAGGCAAGAAACATTTTTTTACAAATTATCTTTGTGTGAATGATATATGAGATAAATCATGCATGAACTTTGTATTGATCTACGATATGAACCAAAACTTGTGGAGTGACTCTTGTTCAGATTTGCAGAGAGAAAAATCTTAAAAGTTTCACTTTGCCCAAATGGGTGTTTTCTGCCTATACCTACCATCAATCTTTCAAATGTGTGAATGATATATGAAATAAATCACAACTGCGAGAATCATTCTTCATTTGAATCTTTCAAATGTTATGAAAGAACAATTCAACACTTTGGCTTTAGTCTGGTTCATTGCAGAGAAGGTTTGCCTACCTCAAATTTGATCCCTAAAAAGCTGGTAAAAGTAAAATCATGGATTTTGCATCATCGCGTAAACGTCATTTCCGCCCTCCTATGTATTGCGACACCTCCATAATACAATACTGTAATTTCATTTTTATAATTTAGTAACATCTAGACCTGAAGAAGACTGGTTTGGCCAGCCGAAATATTTTCCTCAAATATATTACTTTGTATCAACCTTGCAGTAGACTTTGGACTTCTAATCGTCTATTTTTTAAGTTTGGTTGATTAGATTTTAACAAATTCCATGCCAGTTTCAAATTTCAAACCTGCATAGGGTCACGAAAAAATTGTTGTGGTCAGGTTTGGCCATCTTTTCCAGCAATATCAGCGCAAAAGTGTTTTTTGCACATGAAGCAAAGGGGAAAAAATCAAACAGGCATGACATTGCACTTCTCCAGCAAAGTAATAGCATAGAGATGGGATGTAAACGACAGAACAGCTCAAAACTAGTGCAAGAATTAAATGAAAATCTTACCTCGCAAAAGAGCAGACTGGACAAATCTTTTTTTAACTGAATCCTTTATTCAGAGAGTAAACATTGCAAAACAGCTTTTCTGCTTAAAAATTAAAGAGGAAGTTTAGGGGAAAAGGCAAACAAGAGCTCTCTCAGCTCCCTTTTTATCAGCAACCTCAACCTAGCAGCCAAACAGCAAGAATCTGACCCCGTTGCATTCTGGGAAATTCCATATATCCTTGAGCGGGAAATGCTCCTCCAAAACAATTTACCAGGCTTCAATCTTCCACCAAGGGTTATCCAGGCATCCTCAATTTTCAATGAAACTTCTACAAATGAGGATTGGAGCCTGGTGAGACAAGGCTCATTTGCTTTTAGGCCCCTTGTCCACGAACAACAAATTGTCAGCAGATTGAAACGTGTTTCGAAACAAAGTTTGTTGCATTCGCAATGCCAAATAAGCAGTTTTTCGAAATTGGCAAGGTTTAAGCCTTCTCCGCACCAGTAAATGACCCAAAACACAGTAATTTAGGGCAATTTTTACACATTCCAGGTAAATTATGCAAATGAATTGGCCGACCAGAGAGTGAGTTCAAATGAGCCGAGTATAGCCACAATACCCAGTCCTTCATCAAAATCTTTGGAGAATTAAGA
>JAEMWC010000067.1:0-27500 GCA_016490735.1 Pachyseris speciosa
GAAAAGGCAGATTACATGAGAAGCTGGAAGGATAATGTAGATAGAAAGCTAATAGAATGAACTGAGTTTAGTTTTCAAGACATATTCAAATCAATAGATCAATATACTCATTCGCCTCCGAGAGTTTCTGAAGGAGCATATTGTGAATGTTGCGTTTAAATTTCACTTAAGGCATTTGACGAATTTCATTAGATAGGTTATATCCAGACTCTAACACCGTTTCTTGAAAAACACATGTTTTGCTTGTCTAATCTAGAGTATTCGAGAAAGAAGTTGCCTCTTGTTGATGATTTTGTGTTATGTGAATGAATATTATGTTAGTAATTAAATAAATTACTTACTTGAGGTGGAGATGTGTTATTTGAGACTTCATGCACTAAGAGACAACTGACTTGAAGTAAAGAAGATCTAGGGGTAGTAGACTGGATGAAATGAAGAAGGGTACTGCGTGAGCTCTATAATCACCAAAAAACATGAGGCGAAGGGCACGTTTCTGAAGACTTAGGATTTTTGTCTGCTCGGGCCCCACGCTGTTATACCATATAACAAATAGGATTGAATCAGCGATCTGTATATATGTTGTAAAGAAATTAAGTGGTACCTTAATCGATGTGCTTATTTTAGAGGCTATATGTAAAATATGATGTTTCCAAGAGAGGCTCTCATCAATAAGCACGCCTAAATATTTAACATAACTTTTACGTTCCAAAGATGTGCAAGAGTTGGTATGATGGTTGAATATTTTTAAATTAACTTCGTATTTGACATTTTTTTGTCTTGGTCAAAAAATAACGTAATTAGATTTTTTAATGTTTAGAGACAATTTTCTATTGGCTAGTCGTAAAGCTTACAGAGCCCATCGTTTACCGTAGATTCCAGGGATTTTAGGTTTTATCTGCATATAAAAGATTCGTATCGTCTGCGAATAGGGTAAAACTTCATTCGGTTACAACTGTTACAAATATCATTTATATAAACAAGAAAGAGCAGAGGCCCTAGGACTGATCCTTGGGGAACTCCAGATAATACTTTCGCTTTCTTAGATATATTTGAGGGGCCAAATTCAGTTATTTGCTTGCGACTAGTAAGGTAGGAAGTAAACCAATCATTCACAATCCCGCGTATACCATAATGTTCAAGTTTCTTTAAAAGTATTGAGTGGTCGACTGTGTCAAAAGCTTTTTGTAAATCAATAAATATTCCGCAGGTGTACAGCTTCCTATCCATATTAGTTTGAATCTGATTGGTGATTTCCAAAATAGCATGTTCAGTGGACCGCTTTTCACGAAATCCATACTGTGAATCATAGAGAATACTGAACTTTTCAAGAAATGATTTCAAGCGAATGTACATCATTTTTTCAAAGATTCGGTTGAAGACTGAAAGTAGTGATATGGGTCTAATTGGATGGGTCAGATTCGTCATTGGCTTTGTGGATTGGGATTACTTTAGCAAGCTTTAATTTAGTGGGATATATTCCATGTTCAACCGACTTGTTGATTAGTACAGATAGGGGGTGGCTAAGAATATGTCTTGCTGATCGCAAGACGCGAGTGGAGAAAATACAATCCATGAGCCTTGTTTAATGGCGTGTTCATAATTTCGGACTCAATTTCAGTTTGTGTTACTGGATTGAAAAAGAAAGAATCAGCATTACGTGATTTTGGAAGATAATCAAAAAATTCCTTCTGCGGGTTTGGCATTTTGGAAGCTAGGTTATGACCAATTGAGGAAAAATACTCATTCATAATGTCAGGAGGGTCTGAGGAGTTGTATGAGATTTGATCAGATCCCAGGCGTTTAAGCGAGGTGATATGTTTGATAGCTTTACGTTTGCGACCTAAAAGATTCTTTATACCTTCCCAAGTCTTTTTAATGTTACTTAGGTTATCTTCGAAATAGTTGTGGAAAAAATTCCTTTTACTTACTCGTGTGAGCATCAGTATTTTGTTACGATAAATTTTGTAGGTTTTACTGTCACCAGAATAATAGAGTGAATTCTTGATCTTAATTGATCTTCTGATACCGTTTGTTATCCAGGGTTTTTGTTGTTTTCTTAGACTTAGGGAAAGTAATCAAGCTTCACATAGACCCTTACGTCAAACCCAAGCAACAACCACGCCGCCGAGTCACCTTCCATGTCAGAAAAGATGTCGAGATGGAGCTGAAGCGATTAGAAGAACTAGACATCATCGAGCCAGTGACAGGTCCCACCCCCTGGGTGAGCACTATCCTCGTAGTTCCCAAGAGCTCTGGCCAAGTAATGATATGCGTGGATATGAGAGAGGCGAACAAGGTTGTGAAGCGAGAAAAGCACTTGATGCCGACGATCGACGATTTAGTTGCAGACCTCAACGGAGCGACGGTATTCACCAAGTTAGACCTCTCCTCTGGATACCACCAACTCGAGCTGGCACCAGCGAGCCGTCACATCACCACATTCAGCACACACGTAGGTCTTCGGCGATACAAGCATTTGATGTTTGGAATCAACGCAGCATCCGAGATCTTCCAGAACGCAATCGAGGAAATACTTATAGGCCTCCCAGGATGCAAGAACATATCTGACGATATTATCGTCTTCGCGAAAACTCAAATGGAGCATGACGAGAATCTCCGCGGAGTACTGGAACGGCTCCAGCAACATGACGTCCGCCTGAACAAGGACAAATGCAGCTTCTCAATGAGTGAGAACAAGTTCTATGGACACATCTTCGGCAAGAACGGAGTCAAGGCAGACCCAGACAAGATCAAGGCGATCACTAACATGAGCGAACCAGAGAATGTCAGTGAGGTGAAGTCACTACTAGGGATGGCTCAGTACGTCTCCCGTTACATCCCAGATTACGCCACGATAACCGCCCCGCTGCGACTGTTAACCAAAAAGGAGACGCCATGGCAATGGGCTGACGAGCAGCAACAAGCATTCGACAAACTCAAAGACACCCTGACTGAGAATCATGTAATGTCGTGCTTCAACCTGAGATTCAAGACTGAAGTGATAGTCGACGCAAGCCCCGTCGGACTTGGATGTCTGCTGGTACAAGACGGTAAAGTTATCAGCTATGTGAGCCGAGCACTCAGCAACGTTGAGCACAGATATTCTCAGACCGAGAGGGAAATGCTGGAGTAGTCTGGGCTGTTGAACATTTTCATCTTTACCTGTACGGCTCGAGGTCCACGATCGCTACGGATCACAAGCCACTCCTTGGGATCCTCAACAGTCACAAGCCAACATCAGCCCGCATCGGCAGATGGAAGCTGAGGCTAATGTATGGTGGCCCAGCATTATCATAGTAAAATATGTAAGTTTTTGGGGAGAAAAGAGTAAAAAATGGAAAGAAACGACAAATATAAGCAATCAAAATCGAAAAAAAAAAAACACGAGAAAAATAATATTGTAATAAAAATTATTAATATAAAGTAAAAAAAATATTTGTTGACAAATTAAAAAGTAAAAAAAAAAAAAAAAGAAAGAAAAATAATTTAAGCACTAAAAAACAACATTGAAAATCAACATCCAAAATTAACATTAAAAATCAACATTGAAAATCAACATCGAAAATCAACATTAAAAATCAACATTGAAAATCAACATTAGAAATCGGAAAAAAAAAAAGGAAAAAAAAAACAACGTTATTTCCACGTGGCCTGTTGTTATCATAGACTAGGATGCTCTGCACTGGAACGCATATTTGACCTTTTTTGGGCTCCTGTGGTCTGACCTCAAATGAGGACGTGTCCTGTTGTTTGTATGAAGTGTGAAGTTTGAACACTTCAGCTGACGCTTTCCTTCTTCTGGTGGATTTCGATCCATTAGGGGTGCTGTTGGAAAGTTATAGGTCTTTGATCCACCATGCCCCCAAAAATGAACCAAGTTTGGAAGCCCCTTCAAGAAAAAATGTCAAATAAAAGAACACAGCAAGCAACACGACCTCGCAAAGGTGCTAAAGGAACGGCTGCAAGCGACATCATCGTGCAAAGGTTGACAGCAGAACCTAACAACTAGCAAACGTTTCGCCCGGTACAACCGAGAGAATTCGTCGAGTTTTCCAGCGATGATTTAACGCTTGAAAACTTGAGGATTGCTTGCGCGGAACACTTTTTGGTTATCCAGTGGGCTCGTGCGATGTGTTGGTGTCCAACAAAGGCCCATCAGGAGCTTCTAATCACCTCTCAAATGGATGAAATATATATTAAATATGCGTGCAAAGCATGCTGCTCTATGATAACGACAGGCCACGTTGTGGCCCAGCATTATCATAGTAAAATATGTAAGTTTTCGAAATCCGCCAGAAGAAGGGAAGCGTCAGCTGAAGTGTTCAAACTTCACACTTCATACAAACAACAGGACACGTCCTCATTTGAGGTCAGACCACAGGAGCCCAAAAAAGGTCAAATATGCGTGCCAGTGCAGAGCATCCTGATAACAACATATGATAACAACAGGCCACGTGGAAATAACGTTTTTTTTCCTTTTTTTTTTTCGATTTCTAATGTTGATTTTCAATGTTGATTTTTAATGTTGATTTTCGATGTTGATTTTCAATGTTGATTTTTAATGTTAATTTTGGATGTTGATTTTCAATGTTGTTTTTTGACAATGATTTTTCTTCTTTTTTTCTTTCTTTTTTTTTTGATATTTTTTTCAAAATATTTTTAGTGCTTAAATTATTTCTCTTTCTTTTCTTTCTTTCTTTTTTTTTACTTTTTAATTTGTCAAAAATATTTTTTTACTTTATATTATTAATTTTTATTACAATATTATTTTTCTCGCGTTTTTTTTTTTTTCGATTTCGATTGCTTATATTTGTCGTTTCTTTCCATTTTTTACTCTTTTCTCCCCAAAAACTTACATATTTTACTATGATAATGCTGGGCCACCATACTAATGCCCTACGATAGTGAACTTATCTACCGACCCGGAAAAGACGCCGAGAACTCGGCCGACTTCATGAGTCGTCACCCGAGTGCCACTGAATGCGAAGAGCGTAACATTGCAGAGGACTATGTTAATTATGTATGCAGCCGAGCCGTACCAAAAGCGATGACACTGCAAGAAATCAAGCCAGAGACGGAGAAGGACTCCTCACTCCAGTCGCTTATCGAGGCCATAGAAACCGATCAGTGGACAGACCCCAAAGTACAAGACTACAGGAAAGTGAAGGACGAGCTTCTGGTCCACAAGGGAACGATACTGAGGGGAAACAGTATCGTGGTCCCTGACACACTGAAGGATAGAGCTGTAGATCTAGCACATGTTGGACGTCAGGGAATTGTAAAGACAAAGTGCCTTATCAGAGAGAAGGTCTGGTTTCCCGGTGTAGATAAGATGTTGAAGGAGTAAGATGACAGCTGTCTACCATGCCAAGCAGCAACTATGGCCAAAGCACAGCGACTCGAACCTCTACAGATGACACCACTACCAAGCGCTCCATGGAAAGAACTAGCGATGGACTTCCTAGGACCACTCTCTTCTGGAGACTATCTCATGGTTGTCATTGACGAATACAGCCGTTTTCCAGAAGTGGAAATTGTCACATCCACTTCAGCCAGATCCACCATTCCAAAGCTCGATGCAATTTTCGCAAGGCAAGGGATTCTTGATGTGTTGAAGAGCGACAACGGACCTCCCTTCAACGGCTTGGATTTCAAGAACTTTGCTGAGCATTTAGGCTTCCAAAACCGCAAGATTACACCTCTTTGGCCAAGGGCAAATGGCAATGCAGAACGTTTGATGCCAACACTAGAGAAATGCGTGAGAACCGCCACTATCGAGCACAAGAACTGGAAACAAGGGCTCAACGAATTTCTACGGCAGTATCGGGCGACACCTTACTCGACTACTGGTATCTCACCATGCGAAGCACTAAACCAGAGGAAGCTGTAGACTACTCTACCAGAAGTGGCATCACCAGCACCAGCTTGCTAACAAACCATTCTTGAGACACAGAGGAACCTGGCAGAGAGAGACGCAGAACAAAAGAAGAAAATGAAGACGTATGCAGACCAAACGTTAGGTGTAAGAGAGAGCAAGATCAAGCTGGGAGATACAGTTTTAATCAAGCAACCCAAGACTAACAAGCTAAGTACCCGTTCAGTCCAGTACCTCTTGTAGTTGAAGAGAAAAAGGGATCCATGGTTACTGCAAGCGAAAGCCACAAGACCGTGACGCGAAACTCATCGATGTTCAAAGTCGTCCCCAGTCACATCAAGCATGCTAGAAAACCTAACGAAGAGGTATAAGAAGATGTATCATCAAACCCCGAACCACAGGAAGTTGCGGCATTGGACAGAGTCTGCGACGGTCACAAAGGCAGAGAAAGCCTCCTGCAAGACTTGTCGAATACGTTCTACTCGTCCACGAGAATTAGACACTGATAGTATGCAATGAACTTGTGACTCTGTGACATTGTTCTAGTTTTTGTCATTTAACTGTAACTGATAGTTCATCATCAGGAAGGGGAGAGATGTTGTGTTTACAGACCTGTCAATCATTTATGTAAATGACCCACGCGGTCTACAAGAGACAGCGCTCTTTTTGTATCTTGCCATCATGCCCGTTCAGTAAATACAGTTGCGTTCAAAGAAGTACTTTTCGAGTGTTTATTGAAGCGTAAACACCACAATAACTTGCCCGTTAGCTTAAAAATGTCGAATGTGTTGATCAATCTGAAGAAGGTATCCAACATATCGGATTCCCACACGGCAATACATACATACATACATACATACATACATACATACATACATACATACATACATACATACATACATACGTGCATACATGAACTTTATTTAACCTCGAATTTCAGAGTAGCCTGAAACGAGAAGAGAAGAGAACTTAGAAGAGAAAATATATTTACATACCTAAAATTCTATATACACACATAAAATAAATGTATTACATAGATAAAAATCTTACAATCATGTAAGGCAGTTGTAAATAGTCTTTGTTTTGAACTTGTAAAGACTCAACTGATGATATTCCGTGTTTAAATAAAGTCTCGATCATGTGCTAAAAGCATCACATGATGGTTCGGTTGCTAAGAAACCGCTGCGCATACTCAACACAGACCGTTTTGACCCATGGCAGAGGTCTCTTTTCTCCCGCACGCTGAATACAACGAAGAGAGGCCTGTACTAGCAGGGAACATAATCATATTTTGGTGACACACTCGGTGAGTGTGGCCCTGGTATCCACTGTTCCTGGTGACCAATCAGGTCAATAGCCGGGGCGGATCCAAGATTTTTCTTAGGAGGGGGACACCCTTCTTCTTTTTTATTTTTTCTTCCCTTTTTTTTTTCAGAATACTGGTTAGATTAAAAAGCCGCAGGTCATCTCAGGAGGGGGATGGGGGGTGCACTCCCTGCATCCCCCTAGATCCGCCCATGGGGCCCGTTTCTAGAAGCTCTTTCAGATGGGAAGTTCCAAAAATTTGAAAATCATACAGTCACGTTATCAGCTAAGAAACAAAACGCGAAAAGCGGCCGCCATTTTGTTGACAACCGCTACTCACTATCTATCACAGGATAGACAACGAGTAGTGTAGCCAATCAGAGAACGGCATTCGTGATAGAACGCAACAAAATTTATACTGATGAAAATAGTTTTCGTCTAAAATAAACCACCGCACTTTGGAGAAAATCGGCTTGAAAATTGCTAAAATTGTTCTGATATCCGATAGCCGTAAAGTCGTAGTATTTGGGACCGCTCCAAACTAATTTATTCCTTATCCAAAATCATGTAGATTACAGCTTGAGCTTTCTGTAGCCCCCCTCCCCTAAAAAAAAAAATGTATAATTCGCACGAATGAATAATTTTGTGAAGTAAGTAACAGTCGTGGATTTCTCTTCACACCTGGCCGAAACAGCACCAAAATTCGAAACAATTACTACTGTGATAGATAGAGAAAAAGTGCTGAAACTTTGGAGGAAATTGTCAATCCTTGGACCTTGCCTAGTAAATGACCCTTATATAGCTCCTACTGGTGTTGCAGAATTCATTCGAATCGCATGATGCCTTCCGCATAGGAACGTCAACCAATGTTACCAGAAACAGTATGTTTTTCGTGGCTCGCCTGGTGATCTGCCTCCCTAACTTTTATATTAAGAAATCAATATATTACATTAGAAAAATATGACAAAGGAGCTTTCTGATTGAGAAATTCTATCAGGCCCGCGCAGGAAGTTTGCAACTGGGAGGGCTCCCTTCCAACGCATAAGCGTGAGTCAACTAGGGGGGCCCGGGGGCATGCTCCACCGGAAAACTTTTAAATTAAAGTCCTCTGAAATGGCTGGAAATGCATTAAAATTAACATGATGTGGTGAAACTTATATGCTTTCAGCAACAAAACAGCGGTGTTTTAAAACAAGAATAATCAGTTTTCAATAAAACGTTAAATAGAAAAGTACCTTCGATTTTTTAGCATTACTACTTCATTACTAGTTCAGTAGGTACATATTTATTAAAAACAGTGTTTCTATTAAATTTCCCTGGGCGTTCTGCTTCATACTTGAGAAAGGTTTTATTCTTAATACCGATAATTCTGGAATACGCTGCTTAGGCCATTTTGTAAAACCTCTAAGATTCTTTTCGCGAAAATTGTTTGCACATGTTCCAGGTGAAAGATGTTCAAGTGTTAATTTGTACAACATTCTCATATATTTGTTGTTTTGGTAGCCCTTAGAAGACCTTGCAATTCAAGTCGGCGCTCTAGAAAAGGAAGTCCAGGTAAGCGAAAAATGAAAAGTAATACTCACGGATGCATGGAGGTTATGAAGAACATTTTTTAGACCGAAATCGTCATGAAGTTGGCAAAAGTCACTACAAACCGGTATTCTTTTGAAGAAATACTATTTTAAATCAACATCGTAATGTTAATTTGGTGTTCTTTCACAACCAGTTCGTCAGGCTTTAAGGTTCATGAATGATAAATGCTCTTCAATGTATCACCAGCCTTAGATATTTAATTTTTCACTCTTCTAGCTTGCCTTTTTCTCCGATGCCGCAAAAAGACTCAAATGGCCAGCAGGGGATTGATTGCAGTTGCATACCGAAAAAGCTCTATCAAGGCTCCCCCACCTCCCCCCCCCCCCCCCCCAAGCCCCCTCTCTAATAAGCCTCCCCTTTTGAGTTATGAGATTTTGTAATTAATTCCTCCTATTCCCTCTCACGAATCCACTTCATGCGGCCCAGTTAGTTTGCTCTAAAACAAATATACACTCAAAAACATAATACTGTTCGCTGCTTTTTATTAGATTTGCACAAAAACTATTTGAAGACGAAAACAGTGTATTTAAGATTTGAAATAAACCCCCTCTCTAATAAGCCCCCATTAATGGGAGCTGAAATTAAATACCCCCGGGGGAAGGTTAATATAACTTTTACGGTAATTGTAAACCTGTCGGAGAGTGAATCCCCCTTTCAACCGTCAAACAAGGAAAGCGACACTTGTGACGTCTTTCCAACTAAAAGACCGTGCCCCATGTTGTCAGAGCGCATATGTCTGACAGATCTCGGTATTGCCAGGAGCCCATCACTAGGAGCGTACAACTGCCCTATATTCCTGTCACGGCGTTTTAACAGACCAATTTATTTTTAGAATGAATTTCCCGCCTGGTATAGCTCGCCTCGCTTTGGAAAAGACTGGAATTGAGAACACCGCGTGAGGGATTTTTTCTTCGCAATAGCCCCCCCTCCAAGCAATCCCATAATCGTTTGCACGGCCACTCTGCCCCTCCAGTCTATTGCCAGAGGATCTCAGGTTCTTTGAAGAAGCTCCCTAATAGGAGGATTTCTCTACAGGAAATGCAGATCTTAGGAGGGGTTATTAGAATCTAAAACTAAAAGTTCGGAGTAACCACACAATTTTTGAAGTTCAATTCGAAAAAAAAATGCTTCATCAATGGCCACTAAATTCCTTTTAGAGTGCAATAGCCCTCTCTAAGATCTGCTTTTTCCCGCATAGTACACAGCTTCTCAATAACGCCTCTGTGCATGTTTTCAGAACTACGTGAAATATACAAATGTACGACAGTTTCGCTTTGTTTCTTTATAGGATCTTACCAACCAAGTGAATGCTGGAAGAGTTGAGTTTTACGACACCAGCACTCCTTTTGACGAGCGATCCGACGTACCCATCATGTTCTTGGACAGGCAGAATGTTAACTGCCCACACCTCTATGTTTTGGCCCAGTTAGTACTGCGGAGACAAGGAGACTTCAACTCGGCCAAAGTTCGCTACGCTTACCGATGCTGCAAGTTTCTTCTTTAAATTAGTCGTCAGTTAGACGGATAATCAATCATTTAGCAATATATTCTAGTCCTGGAACTTGTCTCTCTAATCCTTATTAGCATTGTGAAATTTATTCAAGACCAAAACTCAAACACCTGGATGGAGTTTATGTCGGAAAAAACGTAGTCCACAAAAATAATAAGAGGGAAAATAAGTATAAAAAAAGGTTTGAAAATTTCCGTTTTTGTTCTATTGAATTCGGTTAACTTAATACGCATATTATATACGTGTGGTTTCGAAAAGTATCATCGCCAGAACATTTTAAGAGTCATTATAACCTATTATTATTTTAATTAAACATTCCGTAATAAACACATTCTATGTAATAAGAATCTTAAATTGATTGTGTACAGCACACTCTGGCAATTTTAATCTTTGTAACACTTTTACCCTGCATGGAAATAGCCGGTTATAAGTCTTCTGAAATGGGGGTGGGAGTGCGCAAAGGATAGTTGTTAGCGTAGAGGGTCCCTTTTTCATTCACGTGACTACCAGCCATGTTGGTTTACTGAAACAAAAGAAAGTATTTGCATAAAAATAGAGTTCAATTCCCAGAGGTTTAGGCTGGGAGACCAATTACATGGCGGTCGTTTCTTTCAATGTTTTGGGACACCAACGTGGCCTCCATGACGTCATTTAATAACACTCTTAACACTTTTTTATCGGCGGACTTTTTGCACGTCGTTTTTGCAATTTCCGTAGGGTGTGAGGTCAAATCGACCTCGGTTTTCCATATGAGGGTTTCTTTGTTGTCAAGCTCGTCACGCTAGCTGTCGTTTATCTCTTTTTCTACACGCCACCATTGTTAAGCCTTGGCCAAACGGACTCGCAAGTAGACGCAAGTTGAAAACTTGGGTCAACTTGCGACTCCGTTTGGCCAGGACTTGCGTGCACTTGCGTTGACTTAAGATGACTTGCACTCTTTTGGTCAAGATTAAATTTGCACACAAGTCGACGCAAGTTTTTCACCGTGTGGCAACCCAACCCAAGTCAACACAAATTGAGTGACGCCCATTCGTTGTTATAGCAACCTATTAGCCAATGAAATAGTTTTTCTGCGACTTGCGTGTACTTGCGAGGAAACTTGCGAGTCCGTTTGGCCACCCAACGCAAGTCTGTACGCATGTTCAACTTGCGGCTTCCTTGCGATTCCGTTTGGCCAAGGCTTTATTGTCAAATCATCACTTGTTTAGACTTCATCACCCCGGAAACTGACCAAAACTTCCCATTTTCATTTAATATGACAGTTTATTCTGTTGCAAAACCCCAAAACTCCCTCGGACAACAACAGAAGACATACCTTTTTCTTGAAGTTTTTAAGACAAAAAATTCCTCTTGAAGCTAAAAGTTTACATTGGCAGCAAACTTCGACTCCACTTTTTGCCACCTGTTCCTCATTTTCCTTTTCACTTCTTTAGCGTGTACCCGATATTGCTGTTTGATTTCAGTTGCCTTCACTGGTCCGTCATGTTCGAGTTTGTGACCCAAAGGAATTCTGGGAAATTCTTGGATAACGGCAGCTGAAAGTGCGCCCATTTCGATCCTGCTGACAAAATATTGCATTGATTGCATTATTTACAAATAAAAACTCGCTAAAATTGCCATGCGAGGTCCCGGAATACACTCACAGAACGCCTAAAGACACGACCTCACCCCGTGAATCGCCATGACTTGCTCAAATACTTTCGGCGTCCCACTTGCTGTGAAATTGTTTCTTACGTCTGTTTTCGTTCAGGGGATTGCCGCTACCCACCAACCCAGCTTTATGATGCCAGGGAGGGGGCTTCTGAGGTGGAAAATGGCTTGAAAAACACCAGTTATTAATCAATACGTACTGAATCTGACGTTGACTGCTCGTTTACAAACAAGCACATAGCTAGCGTGACAAGTGTGACAAGAAAGCTAGAGCCTTCGGTGTTCTGGGTCAACAAAATCTCCATGGTAACCGCTTATAAGGAATAACGAGATTGACTTGACCTACTACCCTTGGTAAATTGCAAAAAAGGACGTGCAACGAAGTGGTAGAAAAGGGGTTATTTGTACAGGATCATTGCGGCTACAAGTCGTTATGTATTTGATTTACAAGTGTGTTTTTCGAGTCATTTATTTATTTGTGAAGTGTCCCCTTTTGGAAAAGAAAATTTTTTATCCGAGATTGAGGCGCCAATTGAGGGCACTGACTTCAGCATGAAGACACCTAAGGACTTTATCAAGCCGACGAAAGGTATTCAGCGTATTGCCTAAGCGGGTTGAGATGTCACAAGGCCAGTGAACGAGAGGGAGGATTTCAAATTACAAGACCAGTACTGTTTTAAGTTCAGTGAGTGAGTTGGATGCTAATTCCCTTATGGATTGCAAGTGCCTGAGTGTTGGTAAGTTTTGAATGCTAACAGAGCTGAGGAGCAAGTGAAGACTCTGCTGGCCAATAAAAACAAAGCTTCACGTGGTAATAATCAAACGCATTGTAGGAAAAAGCAAGGCTTTGTCCTGGCTATTTTAACACAAATGCTATCCCGGAGCTGCACAGAGTTTCCGATAGACCACGTATGCCTTGAGGATGCTTTTGGGGGCTTTATATTGTTTTTGGGTCCAGCTGTATCCATTTAGGCTCCCTGGCAAACATTGTTACATAAGTCCCTTGGCTATCCATCCCCTGATGCATTCTGCGTTACTGGAGTGATATGATATTGCAGGAATAACTCATGCAGTGCTCCGAACGCTTTGAAATAACATTCCATCAGAAGTAAAGAAATGGCAGCGATTAAGCTTCTTATGTCTTTATTGCGAACAGACAAACAAACAAAAAATCTCAGGAAAGTCTTACAGTTTATTTTATTTTTTGTTATACTGATTTGTAGTGTTCTCATAATCATATGTAACATATGTTTAACCCCTCTTATCATTTCTCTTATGCCCAATGACTGCCATAGCGAACAAACAAACAAACAAACTAACAAACAAAAAATCTCAGGAAAGTCCTACAGTTAATTTTATTTTTTGTTATACTGATTTGTAGTGTTTTCATAATCATATGTCACATATGTTAAACCCCTCTTATCATTTCTCTTATGCCCAATGACTGTCATAGCCATGGAATGCATTTTAAACAACCGGCACACTTGCAGCATTTGTAAGCACAGCGGACTTTGCCTGCATTGAAGTCTCCTCCCCTAGCAGTAAAAACTGGGCTAAAACATAGGGGCGTGGACAATTAACGTTCTGCCTGTCCAAGTACGTGATGGGTCTGTCGAATTTCAGGTCAAAAGGAGTGCTTGTGTCATAACACTCTACTCTTTCTGGAAATCGTAAAGTCGAAGATTACGAGTTCAAGATCGACATTCCGATCCTAGCAGTATGCAGGACATTTGCCGCATCATTTACAAATATAAAGCGAGTGAAAGACGTGAAAGAAACGTGTTCAAACACTGTACTGCCGAGTAATTAGTGGGCTCCCAATAAAAACGCTTTGATTTTCACAAAGTCGACCCAATTTGTTCTTCTGTTGCGTTTCTGCTGGTCAACGGCCCTTCAAAAGATACTGGGTATTACACTATTCCCAGACTCTTTTCAATGATTCTGCGGCTCGGTCGTGTTTTCAAAAAAGGGCTATTTTCCCGCTCTTTAAAAAATCATAAAAAAATCGCGGTTTTAACCAAAAGCAACAATTTTTGCGGTATGTTTCTCAGCTATATACAAAGATTTAAGTGAGCGAAAAAAGATTTTGGGGGTTATAGGCACTTTAATGGCCTGAGCTCCCAAGAGTCTTCTTTCACTCGGTGGTAGAGAATCCGAAGTCGAATTCGGAAATCTATCATCCGATTTAGCATGTGAACGTATTAGATACTCACACAGTCTTTCATTCATTTACCACGCTAACAAGGTACTATCTTGCTCTCATCAATATTACTAGACTATCGTAGCTTGATTAAAAGTAAAAAACAAACAGCGGAGATAAACATGGTAAACCACACATTTTATTTAACAAATATAAAAACCCTAACCGTGCTTTGTTCCTTTATTTCCGCAAGGAAGTGACAAGAGCACGAAAGAAGTAGGAAGAAGCACGAGCCGTAGGCGAGTGCTTTTAACCACTTCTTGAGCGCTCTCGTCATTTCCCTGAATACCTTACAACAGAACAAAACACGGTTAAGTCCTTTTTATTTGTTTTATAATATAGTTTTTTCCCGCATTTGTAGATAAATTCGTTTCAATTTGTGAGAAAACTGAACAAATTTTTTTATCAGCTTGCGCGCGCGCGTAGTCATGTTGCATCAACATTGTGTCTTGTTGTAAAAATTCATTTTAACGAGCGGTTAAAACTGTTCAGTTAAAACAGACAGCACTTAGAATTCGTGTCGTCAGTTATATTTTATGACTGTACTATTTTAATCGAGAAGTTTAGTTTTTGAATTGTGAATAATGCCAGATTTGTAACGATTTTGAAACTGCACGCGCAGAGAAATGGCGTTATCAGTGTGCTTTATACTCTCATAAGGCACGCTCGATTTTAGTGAAAAGATGCCCGAGCTATATTATAAATATTGGTTTACCATTTTATCTCTGCTGTTTGTTTTTATTTTTATTTTTAAAAGAGAGATGAAATTTGTTTTCAAGATGCAAAGGCAATTTCCGTTCTAAGCTCTTTGAACGGGAAAGAGGGAGTGTTGTATAGGAAAACTATTCGTTCTTTCTGAGCTTTTCCGCAATTGTATCATCGTATCTGTACATTGAATTTGCATTTTTGCTGGCTGAATCGGCAATCTGCCAAATATAAAGGCTGTGCAATGTCCTTTGATGGCGGAAAATCAAACAGCTATTTGACGCCATCAAAACTAAGAAATAGCAAAATAGGACTATGCATTTGCATGCTACCTTCCCTCGTCTGTCAGTCTTTAAGCCTGTCCCTGTCTGTCTCCCTCTCCCTTTAGTAAAGTTCGCGTCGCAAAGTAATATCAAGTTCGAAAATCGCAATTTTTATCGGCTGGGGAGTTATCTATTTCTTGAAAGCTGATAGTCTTACGGCTGTAAAGCCAGCTATGTAATTCTTTCATTCAGTATATTGCCTGTAGCATGGGTTTTCACATCTGCAACACATGTTCTGAAAACATTAGTCATTAGTTTATTACCACAATATTTAAGCTCGATATTGATTGCTTATGGAGTGAATCAATAATAGGTTATCTCATTGAGGATGATATCGTTCATCGGAGCGAGTGTCTTAACACGGATGAAGATCTCAATAGCTTTAGCCTTGAAAATTGTGTTATACCAAAAAGATGTACTTAAATGCATAAATACAACGCTTTTTCCCCTTGGTTATATGCCTCCATATTTCATTTATGTAAAGTTCATTTCAGGACCTCCATTACCTTTACGGCGTCAGGTGATAATTAAATTGAAATTGCATCCATAGTGAACTTGAACAAATATCAAAAGAATTGACTGTAAAAACACGTTGAAGTAAAACTTTTGGCCTAGGTGCCTGTTTACATGAGTCTGAACTCGTCCCGGGACAAGTTTCATCCCGGTGTGTAGTTATTTACCTCTTGGTGTTTACATGATCCCGGGATGATTTCATGCCGGTTTTCAGCACCGGGATCATGAAATTTCATCCCGGGGTGAAACGTGACTTGAAATTCCATGTAAACGGTTTGCCCAGGATGACAAATAAGGCTTTTCAAGGAAGTATTTCGTCCCGGGGAAAAACTGTCCCGGGATGAAAACACGCATGTAAACAGTAATAAAAATCTGCTCCGGGAGGAAATTCACCCGGGGATCAGTTCATCCCGGGATGATTTTCCTCCCATGTAAACGTAGCATTAATGTTTGATTATCGCTTAAAACACCGAGTAGATGTCATCGGAATTTGTAACCTTGCGTCATATTTAGCTAACTCGTTTAGTGTTTAAAGAAATAAGGTAAAATGACTTTCTAATGGATACATAAAAAAGGAAAAGCAAAAAGCTTTGAAGCTGTTTGGTGTTAGTTGAGAATTTTATCTGGCTCAGTAAAAGCAGATTGACGATATCATTGTAAAACCTAACTCGATAACAGAAACATACCCTGTCCCTATAAACTGGCTAAAAACCACGTAAATTATTCAAATTAAAATGTTGTATTGTTTTCTCAAATATTTGATTTAAATTATTTTCAAGTGTACCTCGTGCTGTTGTTTCATTATTTTCATTTCTCAGGACCTTCAAGAAAACCGCTTAGGTAAATGGAGCTTCCTTTTTCAAATGCTATTGTTAATATTACCACCTAGGGGAACTAATTTAGAAATACTAAGAGTGAACTGCTAGTTTCCTGGTACCAGTCTTAACCAGGTCTAACACCAGGTGGGCTTTCAACAGCGCTAAACTCCGTGAGGTTTGCCTCTTTTCCCGCCTTTTTTTTAGCTGGCTTCTTGTGCCATGACATGGGTGTTGTCATCATAGCAATGATATTGCTTTAGATTTGAAACGAATCTTAGCCCGAAAAGCGTTTTCATCTAATTACAAATTAAGTAACCCAAATTATTAATGCTAGTCACTACAAGCTGGCCGATAATGTTAATATTTTAAGTATATTTCAGTAATTTTCTGTAATTTTATATTTTGTACATAGATTTTAGATCATACATTTAATTTTATAATTGTAGACTTAATGCACGTTCGTATTTTGAACGAGCACTTGTGCTCTTAGACGTTAATGTGGCTAAATAAATTACTGTTTTTTTTTAACAACTTTATTGATTACAACACAAAGACAACTATTTACAATCAGTTACTGTTAATTAAAGGCACATACACTTCTGACAATACGGAAAGTTGTACTACTAGCATACATACATACATACCTACATACCTACATCAGATACGCCATATATTAACGATATGTATACAATAACCACACTACTAACAATACAATGCTTTACTTAGTACGTAACTAACAATACACCTCTGTAATTATCTATTATAATAATTGTCTTTATTATTTAGTTTTTGTACAGAAACAGCTAGTAATGAAGGGCGACTACATTTATACTTGCATCCACTACCGCAGAACAACAATTGATACAGCATCTACACACGTTCACGAAGCTAGTGTTAACATCAGAAAGAAAGAAACAACCGGAAAAAAGAGTGAGGCAAATTAAAAATTGAGGGAGTTCCATTTCCTGTTGTATTGATTAATATTACCTGAAGTTACTGCGATATATTTTTCTAAAAGTATTTTTTCACGAGCCAGAGACACAAATTCTGAGAAATGACGTTGGTTGTTTGCTGTAGCGTTCACATACAAAAGGTATTTTCCTACAAGGATGAGATGATTTAGGGCCAAACAGGGTTCAGAGGAGTGGATAATTCCAAAAGCAATGTCTAAGTCTGTCAGATCTGGTTTCATTCCGCTTATGTTGTAATACCAGTCTTGAAATTTTGCCCAAAAAGAGGTGGCACACATGCAGTCTATAAACAAATGCCAAATAGTGTGAGTCTCAGAAGGGCAGAAAGGACAGAAAGGGGAGTCAACTTTTTTCATTTTGTGCAATAAATTATTTGTCGGTAGAATGTGGTGATTGATCTTGTACTGGAACATAGATAACTTGATCTCCTTTGTGACTTCAAATGGTAACAGATATACTTTGCATAGATCGTCCCTCTCTATTCCGCAAGCTATTAATTTCTTTTCAGCCGTTGGGGGAGGTAAGTTCTCTTGGGCTAACATTTTGTTATATAAGATTTTGCACGATAGCGACTCGGCTGCGTTTATGGGTGCGTTGGAAGAACGACTTTTCGCATTAAGTAGCTTTTTCCAGGCGGGAGGAATAGAAGAGAGAAGGCTGTGATAGTGTATGAAATTGAACTTTGTTTGGAATTTGCCACAGAGGGAATCGAAAGACAAAAAACAGTTCTTTTCTTCGTCAAATAAATCAGAGATCCTTACTATTCCTGCACGATGCCAACGTGGGAAGTACACAGACTTTTTGTCAACTGTCAAGAACTTGTTGTTCCAAATTACTTGCGCAAGGACTTCATTTTTAGTTTGAGGCGTACTTGCTATGATTTTCTGCCACTGTGAAATGATATCTTTGTAAAAATTGGGGAGGTGTTCACTTAATCTGAGAAGTTTATAATCATAGTTGCAACTAAAGAGAAGTGCACCCCCGACGTTTGCAAGGAGAGATATTGGGATATGTTTCCATGGGGCTCCGTGATCCGAGCACAAACGTTTTACCCAGTTAAGCTTTAGTGCATTGTTGAAAATAATAAAATCTTTCATTCCTAATCCTCCCTCATTTCTGGGTTTGATAAGTGTCGACTTTTTAATTTTAGCTGGTTTGTGATTCCATATGAAGTCGAATATAACATTATTTACCTGCTCAGTAAAGTTTGCTGGCGTTTCCATTACGCTGCAGACAAAAGTGAGCTTTGAAAGGGCTAACGTTTTCACGATGTTTATTCTACCATAGGCTGAAATGTCCCTTTGAGACCAAACATTTAAAGTTTTTTTTAACTTCGTTAATTTATCGGAAAAGTTTTTCTCAACTGAAGTCTCGTGATCGTAAGAGAAATTCATGCCTAGAGCGTATATTGTGTCGTTTCTGATTTGTAAATTTAGTATTCCGTCCGATTTATGTCGCCAGGTGCCGAGCCATAGCATTTCAGATTTGGATTGATTTATCTTCAGCCCTGAGCATTTTTCAAAACGAGTGAGCAAATCAAACAGGTTAATTACGGCTTGAGTATTTGCGAGGAAAGCTGTGGTGTCGTCGGCATATTGCGAGAGTTTCAGTTCTTTATTGTCATGTATTTTAAGACCTTCTATTTCCTTTGAGCTTCTAACACTTTGCGCAAGGACTTCTATTGCTATGATGAAAAGCATACCGGAAAGAGGGCAACCTTGACGTACCCCGCGTTTAAGGAAAAAGTGGTTTGATGCGTAGCCATTGTTCAGTACGCAACTCGAAATATTGTTATAAAACACACTAATCCATCGTCTGAGATGCGGGCGGAAATTGAAAGATTCAAGACATTTTTGCAAAAAATCCCATTCAATCGAATCAAAAGCCTTTTCGAAATCTAGGAAAACAGCTATTCCAGGTATATCTTTCTGCTTTGTATAATCTATAACATCTTTGATAAGCCTTATGCTCTCACCAATGTATCTTCCTTTAACGTAGCCAGTTTGTGTTGGATGAATAATTTTTGGCAATATCCTTTCCAAGCGAAGAGCGATGGCTTTAGTTAAGATTTTGTAATCTACATTCAACAGCGAAACCGGTCTCCAATTTTTGAGAAACTCTACATTCTTTTTCTTTTTAGGAATTAAAGAGATTATCCCTTGGCGTTGAGAGATAGAACGCCGTTCTGTTACTGTTACTGTTACTGTTACAAACCCCGGGCTACAAATTAAAGTAACACTGATGAAGGGGTTATTCCTCAAACGTCTGACTGTTAATATACAGTTTCTCAGCACTTCGACAACACCACCACCGCCAACAAAATTTTCATTTAGCATCATTTGGTTCTGAGTCAGTGCTACGCGGCAAAACCAGGTTTTGATTCAAAATTCTGTCAAGCAGAAATGCGTAGCACTATGGAAATGGCAACTGTTCTTCCGGATGAGACGGTTACCAGGAAACTTAGAACTCACTCAAAGCATTTCTAAATTGGTTTCCCTTTGTGGTGATATTTTAAAAGGGAACCTCATCTTACCTGAGCGGTTTTCTTAAAGTTTCTGACAAATTACAATAATGAAACAACAGTATGAGGTACATCTGAAAATAATTCAAATCAAATATTCGATGAAACTATAGAATGTTCACGTTGGGACAACTAACGTGTGTTTAAGCAATTTAAACAGAGTAAATTGCAGTGTATTTTTTTGTTATCGAATTCGTTTCTACATCTAAAACGCCTTGTTTAAGGGACACACACCTGAATGCTACGTTTTCGTTACTTTTTGACCTTTTATCCTTATTATCTTGTCGAGATTTCATGCAATCAAAAGAAGCCATTTATAGTGCATAACCCCATAATATCTTTGAATTTTTGGGTGATTTTTGGAGTGTTTATGAAGAAGACGAAAGAAGCAGGGGGGGGGGGGGGTTGGTCTTAAGGGACGGTGAGAAAAATGAAGAATTTAAGGTGATTAAAAATTAAATTTGGAGGTTAAAAAGTAACGGACGAATACCAAGCAGTCCTCCCTGAAACTGACGTGCACCCGCGTTGTAATGTACTGTCTAAGTGTTTGTGTATGCCTTATTTTCCCTTTTTAATTTCTTCATCAATTCACTCCTTGTTTCATTAACATCCAGGTATAACGCCCCCTTATTCATCAATTTCAGAACTTTACTGTCAGGGACAGCAGTATAACAGCCGAATCAAAATATAGTTGGTGTCGTTTCAGTGTGCTTTTCCAGAGACGGATAATATTCTCTACTATGATCAAGCAACTCCCCAGCTTTTTTCTTTGTTCTTTTTATATTTCCATCAGAATGCCACTTTACCTTATTATTATACACACAAAACGAGTTAAATACAACGAAAGGTTACAAGTTTCGATAAGATTATTCCCTTCAGTGTTATAAGTAATAATTGAAAATTTAATAAATTTTACTCCAACGTGTTATTATGGTCAATTGTTTTAAAATTTGTTCATACTCACTGTGGGTCTCTGGTGTTAAGAATCAACCACAGCCTACCGCATTGGTCAGCAAATTAAATTATCGCCTCATGCAGTGAAGGTAATGGAGGTCCTGATATGAACGTTATATGAATTAAACATGCAGGCATGTACCAAAGGCAGTAACATTGCTTGGTAAAAAATGAATTATCTTAAGCCAACTTCGTAATTCTTTCTGCTTACTGCTCGCATTCATGTCGGTAGATATTTTTATTCATTAATTACTCTCATTACTCCTAATTATTCAAAGTCGACTAAACAGTATGTGGGAAACTTTAAATTTTAAAGCATAAACATATTTTGTTCTAAATGTTTTTCAAAGTAAAGTTTTATATTTCTAATTACAATTCTAAGGCTTGTGGCACATACCACCGTAATATATGGAAATAGGCGTGGACTTTGGTCCGGCCCTATTTTCTGACGTAGAACACCAACAATAGTTGTTACTGTAGCTGTTAAAGAAACTACAACATCAATTTTTTCGCCACTTCTCAATAATATTTGTCTTTAATCGACAGAAAATTGCTGTGAAATTCTTACATTTCTCCAGTTGTTTTGTTTTGCAAGACCATTCAAAAAAAGTTGTAGAAAATTGTCGAAGAAAAGTGCGTCATCCAAGCAAATATTATAATTTCCACCTTCAGCCAATCAGGAGAAACCTTACGTTAGCTTACATTAGTGCATGACGAGAGGATGGCAAATGATTGACAATTATTCTTCATACATCATAAAATCATTCTGTCACAGTGATCGGGCTATAGAGCTGGGCAAAAACCGGGGACTTTCAGCTACTTTCTGTTTTGTTACTGCTTCCGTTGAAGAAAAGCGCACAGTTTTCAGATAAGGTGGGACACCTACTATATACTATAAGTAAGAAAATTATTGGGAAACTTGAGCGACTATAAAAAAGTGCTTCCTTTTATCTGCGGTGACGTAGTATTGTAGTTTTAACGTTTGCAGCCAACAAGTTAGACGTAAGACCATTCTATCCAAATAATCATTTGTGTTCGTATAAAAGTGCTTCTAGGAAATAAATGAAAGTAGCAGCAGTACCCTACAGTTTGAACGCAAAACCTTAAACGCTTTCCAAATTAAATTTTGTTTCAACAAACACAACAGCTGAGTGTTTGCGCAGGACAAATAAACTCATGGTCCGTTGTTCTAAAAGCGCCGAAAAAGAGGTTGTTTTGCATTTCATTATTTATCTCTTCTTTACGTTCGCTTTCAGATCTGTTTATTCAACATTTAACATTCAACATTTATTTGCCATCTTGATAATATTTACAACATGTTTCACTCAAGTTTAAACACAATTTACTCAATTTCATACTGTTTTGCATATTTTGAAGCTTTTTAATGTCGCATAATTGGTGGAAAAGACGGGGAACGGGGTGCCGCGGTCTGTAGAAAACACGGAGCAATAATGTTTAAAAAATTTCTGAAAAGTAAATATTAAAAATAAAGTGTGAATATTTCCACTCTAAAACACTTTAAGGTTACTGTAAACCGTTGGGGGTCAATTTTTTTCAAAATTTGAGTTAATAAAAATTATATCTCTTTTTGACCCACTTTGCGCTTATGCCTGTGCTTATTTCACTCTCGTTCGCGCCCCACGTTTTCCACAGACCCCGGCACCCCGACCCTGACACCCCGCGCCCCGTCTTTTCCACCAAACCCATCAGAAAAAAAAAAAGAACAGAAACTGTCAATAAAATTTAAACAATATGTACCGACATATTAGTGTCGCAAAATGTATTCTAGTAGAAATTGCATTGTCGAGACTGAATGATTGTATGATTTTTCGCTCATAAGGAAATTATTTTGCAAACTAAAGTAACCAAACTGTATTTTGTAAGTAATGCTACTTCGCTCGTCGTAATGACTGCAAGAGCGATGTCAGAACATGCAATACAATATCTTATAATACAAATAACATTTGCCTATAAAATGGAGTTATGAGAACTTTGATGCCTTGCCTCGTGCAGTAGCATATATAGATTTGTATATTTAAAAGAAGCAGTCTTTAGGCATCTTGTTGTGCCAATGTTTACTACTAAATTGCTTTCGATGAATATCGTCAAGAGCACTAAATAAGGCTCGAAATGTAGTAAAAGGCTGCAGGATATTCGATTTCAGCTATTAGGTGCCATGCGAGATCATGACAAACCTAAGATCGCGCGGACCTCTTTGAGTGTATGGTTTTATTGGTAGTTGTTAAATAATTATGGTTCAAACTCAGCGTGGATCCATGGACTTACGAATTCACAGCAGGGTCTCCACCACATAAAGTTGGTTATTTCATGTGAATATCAGTTCTGTAGTGTACATTTACATCCAAGTTGAAAGAAGCAGAAACAATGTACATATATGCTCGTCTTGGCTTGTGGGCAGATACCTAAACCGATACTGACGTTTTGTCGATTATCTTTGAACTCGGAGTGTGTTACGCCGCAAAATGTAACAACTACTGCAAAATGTAACATTAACGCGAAATGTAACAACTTTTTAACAAAAAAAAAGTAACAATTTCTTAACGCGAATTGCAACAACTTTTTAACGCAAAATGTAACAAACGTCTTTGACACGAAATGTAACAACGCAAAACGTAATCAACTCTGGTCTTTACATTCAAAGAATATAAAGACATACGACCCTTCTTGTCAAGCTAAACATCTCCAGTCAGTCAAATTATACACTGGTCACGGGGCCATTTATTCCAAATTCCACGATGCAAATCGTGTGATTATATAATTACTTGCAAAAATTTCTAAGAGGTTTTGTTTATTTCATGTCTGTCAGCTAATGCTCCGCCTACATGTGCATGATTGGTTTAGTTCCGGAAAAAGCAAAGCAATTGTTTTTTTACTGAATATTTCCTACAATTTGACGACAAAAAAGGGAAAATAGCAACAGTCTTATTATTCTTGTTTTCAACTATGGCAAGTCCCTGCACGCAAACCGATAACTCCGCAAGCGGATGCTTAGAAAGACGATACAATTCAAGCCGGACGGAAGTTTGAAAGACACGAGAGAATATATTAGAATATATTTCCCTTACTTTGTTTAGCCAGGATAGATTATTAAGCCATTTTCTTTCATAGAACGTAGTCCCCGGCTCTTAATGAGAATCCTCAACAACTTGTTAGTCCACGGTATCGCTAATTCTCATCACTTCTCTTCCAGGTCACTAACTCCCTCACTGGAGAACGCACAAGGATGTTTCGTTTCACTTCCGTGTTGGCTTTTGGCTTTCTTTGCCTGACCAGTTTCAGTTCCGCTAAGCCGGTAATGCGTTTTCAGTTTTTTTGCATTGCGTTGCCATTGCAGTCTTTCTCATATCCCGGTTTAACATGTATTCAGCGCACCCATACTTATTTTCCGAAGACAACGTCCTTCTACGAGTCTCTTGTTTATACCAAACATTTTATTTTCTGCATTGCACGTCGCGATACTACAGTTAACTGAGATTTATTCAATATATCAAAAATTCTAGTCTGGGACAAGGATAATAATAACAATCTTTTCAAATTATCAAAGTTTTCAAATTATCGATTTCCGTACAGAGACGAAATGAAGTTTTCTTAAGTACTCTCATAAAATAAATGCAATCTATTTTTTTTCTTTAACAGAATACAAATCATTACTAAGCAGAGACGGCGATAATCGAGGAATAAGAAAATTAAGTCATTAATTTAAACAATTTAACTACTTTTGCGGTTGTTCTAGCTAGCTGTTAGCGGTTGTTCCAACTCCTAAAAACTATACAGAGATCTAGTTATACAAACATGGAGCTCAAGTTAAACGGGGAGAAAGAAATGCATATTTTCCTGTGTCCACGCTATTCGTAGAGAGCCTTAAATTCGTTCACTCACTATTTGCGTTTTATTTATTGCGTTTGAATTTTCTTTGAAAATTTACGGTAAACGCTTGATTCTTTTGGCTGAATTTTGTTGACGGCTACCGACGATTTTTCAACGTTTCTCTTTGATCACAGTTTCTTCGCATATATTTTTTATCTTCTTAGCGTGCTAAACAGCTTGCCAAAGAACTTGACGAGCTGGAAACGGCTGTCAAGGTGAGAAGGTGTTTAAATGTACATCACCATGTTGTTGTTTTTGTTGTTTGTTTGTTTGTTCGTTTTTTTTTTAGTTAAGGTTTGCTTTTTCTTCACTAAGAAATAGAACAACTGCCGATGGCCTCCGTCACCTTACAACATCGTTAAGTTTCACCGTTATCGGCTCCTAGTCGTCAAAGATGTAAACCTTTTTGCCGCAGTTACCTTAGTAAACGTTTGCTTCATCAATTCATTACGTCCGAGACTCACCCGCGACCTCCACTTAAATTTATTTTCGTATTAGCGAATTCAGTTCTTAGTGGGAAAAATCCATTCTCCTGAGTTTCTAGTAAGCTTAACAGACTTCTATTCTTGGAGGCCTGCTGGAAATCTAAATCTGACTCCGTTTAGACCAAGGGGCGCGCTAAGTTCAAATCGATGAAGAAGTGCCATTGACTTACTTGTATTTGATGACAGAATTGCAAATTTGAATCTCTGAACACTTGAATGTCTCACCGCTGAAGCTAATCGAATGAGCGTGAACAAAAGAAAACAAAAACAAGTGAAACATAAAAAAAAAAATGTTCCAGTAACCAAGCGTCAGTATGGATTTCTAAATCCAGTTTTATTTCTCCATTTCCCTATTTATTGATTTATTTCAGTATTATTTATTTATTTATTTCCCGCTTAACGTAGCTCCTGACGGACAAAGTGAACGGCGCTACAGTCGATTGCATGGATAAAAGCACCAGCTTCGATGAGGGAGCCGAGAAAAACATAGTGTACTTGGACAGGCAAAACGTCGAAGCCAATACCCTTATTTCTTGTCCAAGTTTAGACTTCAGAGAGGTGGACCTGGCAACAATCATGTTCGATACGATTACCGATGCTGCAAGTTTGTTCTGTAAAGCAACAAGCCAATGTAGCTGCTGAGAAAGTGGGGAAACAATCAGTCGAGTTGAGGTCATAATAGTAATCAACTGTAAGAGTGGGCTCATCACATAATATACTCAATAAAAGTATTTAAACCTGCATGATCTTAAATACTCTTAAATTGCAACTGGTTCCTCTTTTTCTGAGTATTGAGAATTTTATAGTACAGTATTCAACTAACTTCACCTAGCAAACATTCCCACACCCTTTGCGATGGCTTTGCTCAATGTTAGTGAGATCTCTCACGGTCAGACAAAAGCTAAGAAAGAAACAATAGGAAAATACTCGAAGTAGATCAAAGTCGGAACTTTCCTAACGCGCAGAGCCGTGCGAACTCAGTCTTCAACTCTTTCAATGTAACCAACTTGTTTAGCTCCCTTTAGAGTTACGCAAGAGCTGTCAACAGGGGAATCACCGCTTATCTGCAAAACCAGCCATCTCAGGCCAGGAGGTAACAATTACAATATTTTCAAGAACGTGCGACCTTAATTCCTGGCAATCCCAAACTCTTTTGTTCTGATGACGGAAAAGAGCAAGGTTCATCTTAATCTTTACTTTATCCATCTCTATGTCTTCTAGAGAGGCATGTTTAAAGCACAAATATGAGACAAGATGAAAATTTTAATATAAAAGACTTGAGATTACGTCTTATTGATTAGTAAATACTTTCACAAATAGCCTTTAGAAACGGTAAGCGCCGTTATTAAGTGATTGAATCTCCCCGTCAGTCTTTCTTCCTAACCTTTATCTATAATTGCTGCGTCTTAAGCTCTATGCATGGATTCAAATTCCAGGTATCATTTTTCCCTATGCCCCTCATTTCTCCACCCTGGACACTGTTACCCTGTCCTGGTGTTTGAGCTTGAGTCAAGTCGCGATGATCCTGAGAGCTATGCCGGCTGCACTGGGACGCCATTCGCTGGTAGGTTCAACCAGGTCGGATTGGTCGCAGGGAAGAAACCTGACAGAGGGCTGCGCCTGGCCCTTCAGGTTGGGGGATTGAGCGTTTGGCTAATAACCACTTCCCAAAAGAGGCATTACAGAAACCCCCTTAATTCTGCCTTATGAAAAAAAAAAAAGTGTGAAGCAACAATGGCGGCGGCCGGTCGTGCTCTTAGGAGCTCGCTGTTTTCCTAATTTTTGTCGTCATTCTGAAATCATTCTATCCTCCTGACTCAGATAGCACGGGCCAAACCATGCTTAGAAGCCAAGTAATTGCTCTTCATGCCGGTGAAATGACGTCTATCGCTAACTACGAAGTATTTGTCTCAAACTCCGCGAAGATGTCTGTTAAAGCTAAGATGGCGACGGTCCAAAGAATCCGAAAACAGAGAACTCTACTCAAGTACTTGAAACTAGCACTTATTGCAGAGCTGGATATCTCTATATGTCTACTCGCCTGCGGAGATATTTCAGCAAACCCAGGTCCAACAACTACGTCTACAGGGAATGTGGATGTGTTTAAACTTCCCGCCAAAGGCCTTCGTTTTGGACAGTGGAATGTAAATTATTTAACCAAGACCAAGTTTGAAGAGATCAAATTGCGC
>JAEMWC010000067.1:32500-77500 GCA_016490735.1 Pachyseris speciosa
CTGCTGCAACATATTTAAAAACTTCATTTTGGGTAATTAAAAAGCTTTCATAACTGCCGTGGCCGTGAACGAAGATCCTGCTTTCTTGTAAGTTGGATCTCACAGGAGTTCTAATCAACTAAACTTGAATAATGAACGATTAGAAATCGAAAGACTACTGCAAGGTTGATACCACGTAATATATTTGATAACAATATTTCGACTGGCCAAACCAGCCTTGTTTAGGTAGAGATGTTACCAAATTATAAAAACGAAATTACAACATTATATTATGGAAGATGTCGCAATACATGGGATGGGCGGAAATGACGTTTACATGCACGATAATGCAAAAAAGACATTTCTCTTGTGTTCGCAAAACTCCCAAGTGCTTATATTACTCAACAATGCACTCGACGCGTTTTTTATTTCTTCAGTAGAAACGGGTTTGATAAAATATTCTATTGGTAACTTTTCTTTTAAGTTCTTGTAAGTTCAGTAGGGTGCGCTCTCTATCTAGCAGGGATTGACGATACCACGAGGAACCACGCTGGGAAATCCATTTTCGTTCTCTTCCGAAAAGACCTTTGGGTCAAAAGTTGTCTTGTTCGCATGGGGAAAATTCTCCTGTTTTGGTTTGTTTTTTCTTTCTGTCTGTGTGCTGTCTTCTTTAAACCCGTCACACGGTATGAGAGATTAGTAGTTGGATTTACGTTAAGGGGGCTACGTCGTGAGTATTTTGCTGTTTTAGGTCAATTCTGTGCTAAAATTATTTTTTTTGAGCCTTTACTCATAAACAAAATGCTTCTGTAAAACTACGACGAAGGTATCAAATGAATTTTGTCAGGGAGAGCTAACCATAATAAACTTTCTGATGATTTTTGAATACCCAGCAAAATATTGGCCAATTTTTTTCAAGTTTCAATCTATTTGCATCAATGCCATCCGTAGCAACAGGCTACAGGACACAGTTTTAGTAGCTTCAAATAGCCGTTTTAATAACAAAACTAGACCAATTAAATCCATGCGAAGACACCTTCTAGCTTTTCATAAAGTTGCCAAATAGCATGACATTGCCCCTTTCAGGTTTTTTTTTGTCTGCAAAACACTGCGTCGTAGTTTGCGGCTTGGCCTCAAACAGTACTCAACACTAGTGACATGATTTTTATATATTCATTGTCACATATTCATCACTCATGGGTATATTACGAACCAACGAACTGACCAGCACCCAGTTGGCTTGGTAAAATTTTAGCAAACGTTGTTCCTGGTTGTCATGTAACCAACATAATATCATTTTTTCTCGAGAAAATGCTCAGTTTCGATCAAACGCTAGAGTAGCTATGGAAATAAAACATTTACTCAAGAACTGACTGATTTAACGACTTGAAAAACAGCGAATGGGATCCTAAATATATCCTGCACACTTGTGGGTAACAGAAATGATCGACATATAGACTGGAAGAAGAGTTCCTATAACGTTGCTAAAAGTTAAAGAATAGATTGAAACACAATACTTGACACCTGATCTATATGGCTTTCATTTATGGATCTAATTTTAACGTTTATATACAAGAAATAGAAAAGAATCTAGTAGGTAATAATTCCCTTGAGAATGTATTTTGGACTGATTTTAGTGAGCTCGCCGCTAAAACCAGTAATTGCAGACAAAAAGAAACATAGCAAGAAAAATAAATGGATTTATAAGACAACGATTCATTTGCTAGCAGAAACCAACAATCTGAAAGGGCACTACAGACAGATTTAAAAGAAATCAAATGAAGAATGATCCTCGCAGTTGTGAACGCAATTTATGCAATTGCGAAAAGAAGCCTGAACAAAATTCAGGACTTCAACGGGATTTGAACCCGTGAACTCGCGATTACAGGTGCGATGCTCTAACCAACTGAGCTATGAAGCCACTGACGTTGGGAGCAGGTCAATTGTGGGTTCATATATTCCCGTGAAAGAAATGAGTGTGAATGATATATGAAATGAATCATATATGAACTGCGGAAATGAAATCAAATGAAGAATGATCCTCGCAGTTGTAAACGCAATTTATGTAATTTGATTCACTCGATTCTCGATAGAACGGATTATACAAACTGATCTAAGAGTGTACTGTGCATTTTATTATCCATTGATTGTGATAAAGGCCTTGATAACAGTTTTCGTAAGATACATGCGCCAGCAAAGAGATAGAAATATATACATGGATTAGAAACTAAACTGAAGCAGATTGATTCCGAAAACATTGTAAAAGCTCCAAGATTACGCTGGCTCACGCGAATCACGGGGAGGTAAATTGCACTTGTGTTTCTTGTGTTTGGAAATAATTCCTTATGTTATATTAAGTACTCACGGAGAATTCTAATTATTTAATTTTAGTGACGGTTTTGATAAAGAAAACAGTTTAGAAACCTTCTATCGCGAACCTTTTTTTGTAGTTCGCACTCTCTCTAACGAGCATGGATTGACGATACCACGAGGAGGGGAATACCCTTTGGTTCTCTCGAATTTGCATAAATTTACGGTAGGTTTTTTTCTTTTTCACAACATAAAAATCTAGAGTGCGTGGATGTCCTTGCATTTGTATTTTTTATATCTTAATTTCTGTAGCGCGCACGGTCTCTAACCAGCAGCTATTGACGAAACCGCGGGGAGCCGCGAGAAAGGCGTGCATGGGGGAATCCCCTTCCGTTCTCTAATTTGCATAACTTTACTGCACGTTTATTACAACACACAAATCTAGAGAGAATGGATGTCTTTGCATTTTGTTTATCACAGAACTAAATTTCTCTCTTACAAGCGCTGTATTGGGGCAGTATAAAAAGTACGCAAATAATAAAAAAGGAAAAGCACGTTTATGAATGGTTTGCGAACAGACCTTTCCATGGTTTTTTAAACGTTTGATATTGGTCACTTGACGGAAATCTGTCGATGCTGCTGGATAGAGTACTCTAAAATTAGTGAAAAATCGCAAAGTCATAGCTTCGCAATGTGGGGAAATTTTTACAATCCTTTGTATGGTGGGGGCAAGTCTGTGCCCTCAGGCAAACGTTTGTAAAATTTCCTGACTTTGTAGAAACATGTTTTCGCTATTTTGCAAGGCACGACTCTCAAACTTTGCCATTTTAGGAACTTTAGGGTGCTTTTGCTTTGCAGTGTCGAGAGATTTTGGCTACGCGTTCAGGATAAAAAAAGAAATAAAAAGAGAAAAAAAAAAAAAAAAAAGAAGAAAAGAAAGGTGGAAAAGTCTATTCAGCCTGTTGTACTCACAGAAGTCACCCATCCATTCCTTCTCTATATAACCAGATAGCCAATTCTGCAGGGAGGTGTTGTGACGTATTTGGCAAGAAATTCTCTTTGCCAACGAATACCTGTTTGTTTATTTCCGCTTATCTCCGTAATGGTGTTCGCGACTCTTTTTAGTACACTCGCACGCATCTCGCGACTGCATTTTTGTGGAATAAGAACAATGACAATGAGCTATTGTTTATTTTAGCCTTTACAACATTATTTGATAAATGCTTCCCTCCTGTTGTTCTTCAAAACTTGGAAATTAGCCACCCGCGCTACAATGTTACACATTTTAGCACAAAAAATTATCATAAGGTCTATCAAGTGTTTCAGCGGTACACAAATAGCGCAGACGGTGACAGTTACTTTGCACGTCACTTCTAGATAAACACAGAAGTTTATGACGTAAAAATGCGTATAATTATACCACCGCAAATTAATGAGAACCGGCTACAGTAACAGTACATTCGGGCGGTTTTGCCTGACCTATCCATTGGCCTAAATACCTTTCACCGTAATATATTTATCTACCACAATTACAAACAACACTTTGGGGCCTGGTGAGTTTTTCCATTTCTACTGTTAGCATGTACAAACGGCTTTGCCTCGCTTATCTATAGGCTCCAATATACATTGAGCCTAAATGTATTGATCTATCTCGAAACGAATTACGAACAACTCTTTTTACCTTGCAGGTTATAACATTTTTCTATCTGCAATTATATAATAAGGTGAATAGTTCGAGTTTTGTGATTGGTTCTTAGCTATGATCTATTAGAGGACAGATGCACAGATTACGTCATCACGACCCACTTTTTTTCCAGAAATGTGAAAATAAACAAATTTTTAGCTTGCATTTTGTTTCTTTATTATATAAAACAAATAGATTCCATGTTGCCGAGCGTCTGTTCAGTAATAGATCATAGAAGACGTCAAGATGTGGTAAAAACATCAGTGACACACTCTCCTGCGGCTCGTGTGCCACTTCTTTGTTTTTACCACATTTTGACGTCATATGTGATCTACTACTGAACCGACGCACGGCAACATGGAATCTATTTGTGAAATATATATTTGTCCGGTTTTTGTTTGAAGCAACTACAGGCAGCTTTGCCTCGCTTATCTATAAGCTCCAATACATTTAACCTTAATCTATTGATCTATGTCCGAACGAATTAGGAACGACTCTTTTCGACCTCGTGAATTATGCAATTGTTCTACTTTCGAACGATTACCCATTTTCTATTGCTAACAGCTAAAGGCGCCTTTGCCTCATTTCGCTATAAGCTCCAATACATTTAACCATAGTCTAGATCTATACAGTGCTGAATGAATGAAAAATGAACTTTATTTACCCTCGGTTTTACATGAGGCTTGTTACGCCCCTTGCATGAATTGCTAATGATCCGAGATATTAAGTAAGTAAATGAATACATTGATAAATAAAACTGCATATGTAAAATCCAAAGATCTATCTCCGAACGACTTACAAACAACTCTGTTGTCCGTTATACAATTACTCTACTTTCGAAAGTTTGCAAATGTTCTACTGCGAACAGAAGTTGGCGGCTTTGCCTCGTTTATCCATAAGCTTCAAAGTCTTTAAGCACAATCTATTGATTTCGCGGAAAACCAATTGCAAGCAACACTTTTGGGCCTTGTTAGTTTTTTATAAAAAGGTTTTAGGTTTCAAATAATTGTGCATTTTCAACTGCTAGCTGCTACAGGAGGCCTTGCCTGACTTATCAATTCGGTTTAGTACCTTAAATCAACCTCATTTATTTATTTTTCGACCTCCTCTACAATTATGAACTATTCTTTTGGCCCCTAAAAGTGATTTTAACGCTCTAATTGCGAACACTATTCCACTTCCTTTTAGTTGACACTTTCGTCTTTGGTTCATTCTCGACTGGCTCGTCTTTTGCACCAGCCTGTGCCCCTTCGTCTTCAACTTTGGAGTATCTGGCACCGTTGTACTTTGACATATCCACCAAGCCAAGGTAAAACTAAAATAGAAACAAATCAAACGAATTAATTAAATCAGCCAACCAATTGAAAAAAAAGTAGCATTTCTATCCAATGCGGACAACATATTTTATCCCCTGACCAGCTAGTCAAAACTTTAAACCTAAAATAAAAATAAACAAATAAATAAGCCGTCAGGGACTCCTTGGTAATAACATTGTCATAAAGGGGCAAAATTTAATTGAAGCCAGAAGCACAAAATGAATTTTGGTATACTTAATTACTCTTAATTAGTTTCTAAAAATCACGGTTATTTATAATTAGCAAATCGTCCCTTGGAAGTAAGGTAAAATTGCAGTATGGCTACATGATAACCGCACATTAGCTGCAACCCCGGGGGTTTTAGTCCGTCTCTGTTACTTGCGGCATCCTTTATGAACTTCGTTCTGTCGATAACAATATACTTTACTTGCAATAAAACACAGAGAAAATGAAGTTTGTGATGGAAATCAACATAAAAATCCAACAGATAAATACGCAAAAAACAAACAATTAAATAAATGTGATAATTTAAATGAAATTCATGTCTACTAGAATACAATATCAATTTCAGAACGAACCTCCTCTTCGATGTATTGGATCATTCTTTGGCGAAGTTTTTCAAAAGGGAGGCGGAATTCGGGAATTTCATGCCAGCACCTCGTCATAACACTGTACCTAAAACACACAATTTAAACATCATTATTCAGTATGACTACGCAACTTGACGTGACAAATATGAAGCAGCGTCCGCGCTTAAAGTAGGGAGCTAAAGGAAAGCATGTGCACATGCTTACAAGCTAACACCATTCAATGGGAAACCCTCACTACCTTAACTCATCGTTTTCCATTAAAAACAAAAAGCGGTTAACTTATCCAGTGGATAAGTCGCAATTCACCAGATAAAATGTACGCAACTATTACAGTTTCACCCACTGGATACACTATTTTAGGAGTTTTGCACGCCGAGACCAAAAAAGTTTTATGATAACTGAAAGTATATCTCGTAGAGCCATGGTGGCCATTTAAGAATAAGGACTAACATACATGTAAGTTGCTCATTTTAAGGTGGCGTCATGAGAAGGCATATACTCAATTATAGAATTCAGAAGCAGATAGCAAATCTCATTTTCTAAGCAGTCCTAATAAACGGCAAGGACTTACAGGGTGTCGTCGATGTGTTCGGGTTTTGGCATGCGGTAGCCCTTTTTTATTTCTGCAATTGTTTTGCCTTCTGTCCAGCCCGGGTATGGAATACCCCCTGTTAAGGTGTTAATGTCATAAAATTTATCATATCCATGTCCATCAACTTATTTATTTATATATTGAGAATGAAAAGTATGTAATATCCCAGGCTTGTAATTGGTTTAGTGGCCTCCGGACATAAGACGCTGTACCACGCCCGACAAATGATCACCCTTAAATCATCTTCTCGTTTTCCTTGCAAAATGAAGTCAGCAACATATAGCAATATTTCCTGCTTTTCTGTTTTCGTGTGTGTGCAGCCCTGTCAAAGGGTTTTGTAGTAGAGGCCAGTATAGATGAAGAAGTAAGCAGCAACTGCCAGCAAACCTTTGCCTGCTAGAGAACTCACAGTGAAGTCCAAGTGTGAAATAAGCGACAAATAATAGACTGTAGGCGGCAAATTTGCCGGCTGCCGGCACATTTTGAAGGGGGCTGTGTGTGATGAAACAATTCTTCCACTTGCGCTTGTTGCATAAAGGATTATTAACCCTTTAACATCTTTTTTACAAATTATCGTTCGCCGACTAACGATAACTTTCCGTGCTTGGTATATGAAGAGAATTAACTGGCTGGACAGATGTGACTGGCGTCGTTGTGTTACCAACAACGCCAGTCACATCCTGAAATAAAGCAGTTTCCTGACTAGAACCGTTTTAATAGAGTGATTGAAACGTTCCTTAGCAATTTCGGGTAACCTTGTGTTCATGAAGTTGTTGAAAGCGAGGGAATGTAGGAAAAAACCATGAAATGTTCATATGCACCTAAGAAACACATTGGAAAACAAATTGTACCTAAGATTGGCCAGTGATATAAACCTATCGCGCCATTACTGTTGCTGCCCGCAAACCGCTTTCAGCTTGAACTTTCCAGCCACAGCGTACCAAAAACATTCGTTTTGCCCTGGTTGATGTCACAACTCCTTAGGGAGTCACCTGTCAATCCACCAACAAGTGTTAATAGCAAGGGCTCTTTTTGCTCTTAAAAACGTTATATAGCTATCATCACTTTCTGTCGATTTGAACGTTACCAAATGGCTCCATAACAAGGACTTTCAGAATCATGGAAAAAAAAAGTTAAAGGGTTAAAGCCAACTTGTTGGATATCTATAACCACATATCCAACGCACGCTCTTGAAAGAATTTTACATGTGGCAGCCTTATTAATGATCACTCCAATTTGCGCACTTGTTCTCACGCATACTTCTCTCATAAGGCCACAAAATTTCGAATCAGAATCGATATGAACATCTACCAATATTGTTTCAGGGGTTATATTTAGTGGGTGTCCATGCATTGGTGAGCCATGGCCATTGTTGAGCTCAGTATGCACTCTTACAAAAACATACAATGACTGTCATCAGCCGTCGCTGTTAGTCGTCGTCATCTGTCATCTGTCGAGAGCGGTCATCGTCGCCGTCGTCTTCGTCGTGAGCCGTCAATGTCGTCGTGGTGACCCAAGGGCAAGAAACGTGCTCTGTTGACAGTAACAAGGAAGGCAAGTTTCTTGCACAAGGGTCACCACATCGGAATGTCACTACGTTCCGTCATTACCACTTCTCATTAAATCAAGTGTCAGTTACAATGCCATGCCAAAATTAACATTCGCTTCTGCAAGCTGACTATTTAAGTAGCCTCGGAAGATAAGTCTTGTAAGCTAATTAGTGACGACAAGACACCACTTGACTTAAGTTCAATTCACTTCTCCGATACCATTGTGCGTAATTTTGTTCCTTCGTTTCATGATTTCTACGTGAGTTGTTGGTATTTACAGAGTACTACCGATTCTTAGGAAGCTAATGCCTATAATTATTATGTAAGCGGTCTGTGCGATATTTGCGTTTTTACTATTTTAGTAACAACCATAAGAGTACTCACCGATGGTGAAGATCTCATAGAGAACAATTCCGTAGGACCAACTGTGGATTAGAAAGATAGATAAATATAATGTTAACACTGCAATTTCACAAAATTAATAAAAACAACAACAACAAAATGAAAAAAATACAGTTTTCAAACAGAGTATGGACATAAATCACTGTAGGTGAAAAGCTAATGAAAATACATCTTTTACTATGTTTTTAGGTGGTTCAAACATTTGGGTCATTGAAAGAAACCCTATAATATATTACCATTGAAACCAAAGCAATCGCGAGCAATGTCTTTCCTTTGGTGTACTACTTACTGAGACACGGCGCTTCGAAATAAAATCAAAGTACAACTGTGAAGAAGTCGTGGATATGTAACCTTATTTGCGATAAGGGGGATTAAGCCAAGGTGACTCGAGAAAACGGCGTTTTAACTACAATTAGTTTAAACGCGTAAAAACTCTTCCTGGAAAGTGTTTAACAATATCTTAATACGTTTAACTGGCCAGCTCTTATGAGCATCATTTTTTTTGTTCATGAGCTTAACGCAATTTAATCTCGGGGTGCATATTTACTGTATTTACATATTCGCGTTTGAATGAATTATCGAGACAGGGAGATATCGTGAGAATTAAAACAATGTGCTCCTTTTGAAAGCCGAACAGGTTTCTGTCTTGTCCGTATGGTCGGACAAATATCAGGCACAAGGACGATTTCGCCAAAACGAAGCCAGCCAAACACTGCAATATTTCGGGGAAATTGCTGTCGAACGGACGCAACCGAAATTTGACATATGCAAATTACGCTTTTACTGCTGATGTGAAATGCAACATTTGCCTTCGTTTTCTTGGATATTAACGTGAACAAGTTTCATTCAAAACTTTTACTGAAAAAATGGCGCGTTTAGTTAAAACGAAGAGTATTTCTCAAAGCAAACTTGTGTTTACATTGTGGCTAGACGCGATGGCGCCAAAACAAATGATTTGATTTTAGATTGCGTTGTTCTCGTTAGAATGTTATTTCCAACGCTGAAAATGGCTTCGAGAATGCAGCTTTATTTGTGTCAAAAAGTTTCCTTCATCAATTTCTGTGCACACTTGTATAATATCTTGGGTTGAACGGCTCATATTTTTTCCACAGATCGTGAATTGGATGAACGTAGGAGAAGCTGCGCTTGTGACGGAATATTGTTTATAATTTCTTTCGCCGTCTGGCTGTTTGATCGAACGTTCCTTTTGCCGTTTGTTCGTTCGATCCGAGCCGAAACAAAGTTACATTACTTTACTTTTTTCATTCCGTTCATCGATTCGACTGTTGCTCCTTAGACATACTAGAGGTGTTCCGGCAATATTTCGGAAAATCGATATTTATTTTGTATGACGTTGACATATCGATTTGTTTACATCTGAGTGAGTGACAAATTTGCATAATCTGACCCCCCAACAGTCGTTCCTACGCTTCGTGTATCCACGACTAAAATTAACAACAACAAAAACAAAAACAAAAGAAAAAAAAAACATATTGTGTTATATGTTTAGGAATACTTTTTCTAGGCTCAAATTGGTGAATAGCGTGAATTAATTTCGTTTCCCCTTATCGTTTCCCCTATCTATCTATAAGGAGACCAATTATTGATGGTTTCTTCTAATGGAGAGTGGTTGAACTAAACAAAATAGCTCAGCTTTACTTACACATCGCTTTGGCTGGTGAGGGCTGCAGGGTTTCCGTACAGTATTTCAGGTGCTGTCCATTTCACTGGAATGCAACCCTACAAACGTAATCAGTAATAAAAGTATGACTATAACGCTACAGATACTGGCATATTTACAGCAAGTTCGCACAACATTAATTGCCTGAAAACTATGTAATTCTTGAACAAAGGCTTAACTAAACAAAGTAATTCATCAAGATGTCTTCTAGTGACCGTAGTAGCAGTAGCAATGCTACCAATTACGGAAGCAGTGGCGGTAATAGTGGAAGTGGTAGTAGTTGTGGTAGAACACTGATGGCAGTGCTAATGGTACAGGTAGAACTGTATAATGGCAGTGGCATTGGTGGTAACAAGGGTACAAGTAGAAGTGGTTGAAGCGATGGTGGTAGAGGTTGGGGTTTGAAGGGTAGTTCCAGCACCCGGTGAATAGCCTGAATTCTGGCTGTATATTTATTGTGGTCTCATTCGCTCAGAAGCCCTTCAAGCTAATCCAGCCAGGCCGACCACATGCTGGCAGAGATATACCACTACACCGGGGAATATGTCCCCTACTCTTTTCGAACCGTGTTCTTTAACGTCCCACAGATTATTAGGAATAAGTGTTGTGAGACGGGGCCTACGGTTTATCGTCCTTATGCGAGAAGACTAGAAAGTCTAACCATTTGCAGATATCATTACAAAGGCAGCACTTTCTCCTCAATAGTGGTTGAGGTTGCGAGATTAGTATTGGGATAGTGTTACACAATTCAAGTGCCAGTGGTAGTCGCAGAAGTAATTGTAGTGACAGTTGTACAGCAGTGCGACAAAAGCAGAACCAGTAGCAGTGGTATTGGTAGTGGTACTGTAGAAGCAGAGGCTCTGCATGTTAGTGGTAGTGATTAAGGCAGTCAGGTGTTGGTAGTGATAATGGCAGTGTTGGTCAGGGTAGTGATAATGGTAGTGGTACTGTAGTAGTAGGGGTAGTGCATGGTAGTGTTAGAGGTAGTGAACTTAGCAGTCAGGTGTTGGTACTGGCATTGGCAGTGGTGGTGAAATAGTTTTACAGCAGCAGAGGAAAATGGCAATGGGCGTGAGATGCCCTTTGAACAACAAATAAAATAATAAAAAGGAATGAATGTGTGGTGGTAAGTGACAGTGGAAGTGACATAAATTATGTTGGCAGCAGTAGAGGAAATTGTAATGGTACTGGTACTGGTAATGGTAAAGTAATGGAACTGGCATTGGCAGTGCGAATAGGAGCGATAGGCCCTTTGAACGGAATGAGGAATTAATGAAGCCAAAGCACTATATTAATGCTACACGATTTAAATTAGAAAAAGCCTACATGTACCTTTTTGGCATTTCCGTGACCATACTTAAAGTTTTGGTAGGCCAAGCCAAAATCAGTGATTTTACAAACACAGTTTCGGTCCAGTAGGATGTTTCTTGCTGCCAAGTCTCGGTGGATGATCTACAAACGGTTAAATAATAGCAGGCATATTTCAGTTCAAAACATCCCTCAAAGGAGAATTATTAATACCTCAAACAATGTAATAATTATTAAAGAACGTTCCAAAAATGTATGTCAGTCTGCTGCCATGTTCAGGTTGGGCTGAGTCCACCTGCAAAAACATGTACTTGGGTACCAGATCCTGTAAGACTGGTCAGGTGTACATGGTTGGAATTTCTATGAATACATAATGTCATACTAGAGCAACTACCTCATTATTATAATTATTATTGATTCAGGCAATTTAACATTTACCAGCAATGTACCCTGTTAATAATGGCAGGCTTATGAATTGCATATCTTTTTTATACGAAGTGGAAGATTCAGGAGCTAAGCAGTTCACACCCGCTTCCCCCCTCCTAACACCATACCAGAATTATTTCTTCAACTAAAACTAAAGAAAAGAAATCATCATTGTTTTTTTATGAATAATGCGTGCATATTTAAAACTGAGAAGATGACACTTGCTATTTGGGTTGAAAAACAAGAAGTGGGGCCGAGTCATTGAATTAATTTATTTTTCAGTTCTTGACATACCCCTTTCGATCCAAGGAACACCATCCCAGTTGCAATCTGTCTGGCAAATGAGACAAAGTCATATGTACCCAGCTCCAAGGCCTCACCCTCTCCGCGATGATATTTGTCTTCAATTCCTCGGCTTTTTCTCAAATACCCCAGCAAATCTCCACAGGGTAAGTACTCCATGATCAGGATTGGATGAACTGTGTAGATACAAAAAAAGAGGTAATTTATGATACTTGACATAGATTTATCCTCCAGAAACCAGATTACATTTACCTAAATGTAGGCTCGCCTGGGCATTCTCTCCTTCAGTTGCCAACAAGCCACTTTATAATGCACAAGCTGAAGGATTTTCTGTTTTAACTACTGTGAAGGCAAATAGAAAACTACTTTGTATGTAATTGTTGATATTTTGATGTTTAGGCAATGCTGGGACCGACAATTAATGTGCCACAACTGAAAGATTTCTAAATTGCATTTCATGTGTGTAAACTGTGGGCAAAATTACCCTTTCTGAGAAAAATGTTTAATTCTTAAGCTAAAACTAAATAAATAACTGTTTGGATGTGCCTCCTTCCCGTAATTAGACTCTAGCAAGAGGTAAACCAAACAAGAACTTACTGCGTGTTGTAACGCATCCAATGAATGTGATGATGTTAGGCTGTGATTGTTCTTCCAGTTTTTTTCCCAGTTCAATCTCCCTCATCAGTGCTTTTCTTCCTTCTGCCCCAGAGGTGGCTGTGATGCAGAAGATCAGAGTACAATAAATACCAAGCAAAACTTAACACATAGTAAGTGAGGTGATGTGCTTGCCCAATTCAACACCTTCAAAACGTCATACAGTTTATTGATGCTGGCAGCTTAAGCATTTTATTCCAGGAAGGGCAGTTAGCAGCGTTATTAGTTTGCCCTTGAATGACAGTGCATTGCAGATTTCCTATGGATCACCAGCCCCCAAGTAAATCACTTTGAAATCCTTCCATTTCACTTATATACTGTATCTGAGTCTTTAAATAGACTTAATGACACAATTACAAAGTTCTAGTAATTTCAGCTTTAAGTAACTACAAGTTCAAAACGAGCTCAGTGATCCCCCATTTTTCATTGCCAGGAAATGATTGGCATAATAATATACAAATTTTTGCAAAGTTAAAAAAATTCATAGGAGCAGATCCAGGGCCACCTTAATTGGCTCTCAATATGCCCCACATTTTTTTTTAATTTTGCAAAATTATTGTTGATCTTGACACACTTATTACTTTTCAACAATAAAAAATGGGGGTTAATTGGGGGTCCTGACTAGCTGATGTTTGAGTTATTTTTTCTTAAAGCTTAAATTAGGGGTGTTTCTAATAGGTTCTAGTGTTGCTATGTTAACCTTTTTTAATTATGGGAAAAATTCATAACTTGGTCACCAATAATTGGGCATTTGTTTGATTTCGCTGAAGAGTAACAACTTAACTCTTTTTCCCCCGGCTTGCCAAATATTGTTCCTGTGGGGATGATGGCTTTAAAAACCTGCAACTTTCCCAAATCCCGGACTATGGATGAAATGAACCATTGTCGTTGCCAAAAGGTCACTTTTGTAGACTTTATCAGCCTGGAAACTGACCGAAACTCTCAATTTTCATTTAATAGGGCTGCTTATTCTCTTGTAAAACCAAAATCGCCCTCTTACAACAGCAACATTCACGCAACTTTCTCTTGAAGTTTTGAAAACAAAAATTCCTATTGAGGTTAAAAGTTTACAATGGAAGCAAACTTCGACTCCAGTCCTTGCAACCTGTTCCACATTTTCCTTCTCACTTCTTTAGCGTGACCCCGATAACGCTATTTGATTTCACTTGCTCTCACTGGTCTGCCATGTTTGCGTTTGTGACCCAAAGGAGTTCTGGGACTTTCTTGAATAACGGGCACATAACAGTCCGCCAATTTCCATTTCAGATACTTTTTAGAACTGTGTCGAGCCACCCGGTGTTGATGACAAAATATTGCAATGATTGCATTATTTACAGGTTAAAACTCTCCGAAATTGCCATGCCAGGTCCCGGAATCCACTCACAAAAGGGCTTTTAAGCTCCATGAATTGCCATCACTCGCTCGAATACTTTGAGCGGCCCAATTTGTGTGAAATTGCTTCTCACCTCTGTCTTCTTTCAAAGGGTGGCCTCTACCCATCAACCCAGCTTTATGATGCCAGGCAGGGGGCTTCTAAGGTGGAAAATGGCTCGAAAAGACACTTATAAACCAAATACGCAATGAATTGTAGCTGCAGTAATCGTTTAGAAATAAACGACAGCTAACGTGACGAGCGTGACAACAAAGACAGAGCCTTCGGTGCTGTGGACCGGCAAAATCTCCGTGGTAACCCCTTATATGGAGTAGCTAGGTCGATTTGACCTCCTACCCTTTGGAAATTGCAAGAAAAGGCGACCAAATCGCCGGGGGGAAATGAGTAGTGATATCATCTATCTCAAAGTACAAGGGATAGAAAGTGCTAGAAAACAATGTCAGCCACGTCACTTTATGTGCAAAGAACAACTGAGGAAACCATAAAATTAAGATAAAAACTATCTTATATTTTGACATACTCTATACACGTACATATCACTTCATATCTACATGTACAGCTTCCAATCCGTAAATAACCCAGGTTTACAAGGTTTCACATACTAGTCATTGGGTTGCTTGTGGATGTATTTCCTTAAATAATCCAGAAAATCTCTTTTTTTTCTTAATTGTCTGATGGAAACAATTTTACAATGATAATAATTTGATAAAGAAATTATTTCATGCTTGGCCATTGTTCAGTATAAATATGATAATTTATTATTAATAAAAACCAACGGTTCAAAATTCTTACGTGTAAAACACTTTGCCGCTATAACCTGTCTCCCATGTCCTCGACCTGGCTCCTTCAAACTTCCTTTCCAGACTACTCCAAACGCCCCTGAGCCAATAACCTCTCGCAGCACTATACGGTCACGTGAAACCTCCCATTTATCCACTTCATGATCTAGCTCTTCCAGATCATATCCTTGCTCTTCATCAGGACTGAATCATATTAAAAAAAAATGTTATTTACATTCAAGATTGCAAAGACACGGCACCTAGGGTATGTCAGCCGTTACAATTAACTGTCTCAAAAATTGCATCAAATAAGACACACTTTCATTTCGTTTACTTACGGGCAATTACGAAGGTTCAACAGACCAAGAGAATTTGCGCTTGGAAGGACACCATGACTACAGTGAAGACCATTTTGGTCAGGTTCTTGTTGAGTTTTCGTTTGAATCTAATGGGTTTGACTTGTCAAAACAAGGAACCCACAGATTGTTTGTAAGTTTTTATTCCCCTCCTTTCATTTTTGTCTTGTATTTTGGTTCATATGCTCATTTACTTGGCTTTGTATGTGTACACCAGTGATTTTAATTTTCGATTTCAGAATTCGCCTGATTTACATTATTACATGTATTAAAGACCTGGAACATTTATCAGATTCGATGATTTGGCAGTAAATCCAGAGCGCATTTAAACATTTGGACAGCATTAAGAAAAGGTAGTCTGTGCTCTACCCACACAATATCTTTAAAAGCAGATAACATACATAAATTCTTCCACTTACTTGAAGGCCTTGGCTGTGTCTACAACAACAATAACAAAAAAAAAAACAAACAAACAAACAAACAAACAAAGACATAGGTAAATGAAACAAAATTGTTGACGAGCCCGTAATAAGCTGTCTGATTTTAACTTAATTACTTGTCCAATACTGATATTGAATTAAGCAACTTAAACATTAAGCGCAAGTTTCAACAACCATTCCTTGTGTTGGCGACTCTAAGCGCGAGTGTTCCAAGGCAAAACACTATTACTTTTACTGCAGTTCACTGCTCAAAATCCAACTAAACTGCCATCTGAAATTCACAGCTCACCATACCTGTCATGCGACGTTTGTAGATGTACCATATGACAAGTGCAGCGATGATGACAGCAGACAGAGGACCAACAATGTAATACCACTCAAATATCTTCCCTTCAGTGGAAGATGTAAAGACATAAGACATTACTAAGACACCAGACATAAGACATTATAGCCTCTACACAAGTTAATCACCTACACACAACCTGTATACACTGTACTGTATATTCCAAGATTGGGACATTGTGCTCTGGTGGTGCAGGTCATCCATAATTTTAAGGACCTTCGCGCTAATTGTTCATACCCATCTAAACTGCGCAGGTAATGCAACAGTATTATGTCACGTATTAGTCACGATTGACTTGTCCCCAACTAAACAAACAAGACGCCCCAAACTTCATACCAATTTTACTTGTTTAGATCGTCGGTGACCCCTACCCCTTTTTTACATGAACCATTCACTCTAGTTATTTTCTCTAGCAAAACTGATGAAATGAAAAAAATCTCACTGAAAGAAGTTACATTTTTTTTAAAATTTTCTTCTATTGTGCCATCAAATTCTGGAAGTGATTAAAACGGTAGCACTTATGAGGACGCTCGTTAAGGATTAAATTCAATGTTTACGACATCCCTAATGGCATGAAATTATTAAAAATATCCACTCCTTAAGATCTATGCAAAGAAATCTTCACCCAACCAGTTTATTTCTATGATTTTTGATGGCTAATTCGATGAAGCTATATTATTATGGCCTATTTATCGCAAATAGGGCATTTTCCAGTGCCCTTTCCTCCGAAACAAAGTCGGCGACCCCCATTTATTTTTTTAATTTTAGAATAAGTAACTCATGTTCTAACTCTAAGCGAGAAGTGAAAAAAATTCCACTGTGGGAAGATTTTCGCACAAACGTCCTTAAGCAGTGTTCAAATACAACAGAAACGGAGAATGTCTGATTCTAAATGAAACCCAGGCTTCATGTAAATGGTTGAAGACTACAGGTGGTTGTCTATACTGGAAGGAGTGCCGTTAATTACATGTAGTGGGTCAGAGCACCCTTTCTTATTAAAGACTTCTCTTAATTATTGGATACGTGAACACAACTCTCCTATATTGACTTAATGACTTACTGCTGAACAATTGTCAACACATGAAACAATACAACTGTTTACCTTAATGTACATTTGCAATATAACAAGCTGTGGGAACTGCTCCTGTCTTTAATGAACATGAAACTAAAATGGTTTTCCAACAAACACTATCTCACCTCTCACTCTGATCTCCACAGTGGACGACGCAGAACCTGCTTCATTGTGTGCCTCACAAGAATAATCACCGCTGTCATCAATGTCAACATTTTCAATAACAAGCGTGCTCATCTTGTCGTCATTCGTTATAAGAGCTTTTGATATAACTGGGCCATCGTCTTTCTTCCACTTGATCTCTGACGTAGATTCACTCACTTTGCAAGTCAGTTTGAGATTATCACCTTTCATCAATGTGGGGTGTGGATTGGGACCAACTTCGGCGGTGGGTATTTCTGCAGTTTGGATTTACATGATAACAGATAGATATAGAGAACTGGGAGAATTAAGGCCATTTAACCAAAATTCATTGAAATTATTACAATTCATAAACATGAGAATTACACTGTACATTTGAGACTGATCGACATAACTTAGAAGAAATTGAGCAAGGCTTGTTAGAGATTACCTAAGACATGAACTGTGACACTTGAATTTGCTGAGTCGGCTTTGTTTGTTGCTGTGCACCTGTAAACTCCTTCCATTCCTTTTGTTGCAGTGCGCAGCTGAAGGAGAGATCCCACCTCAGTAGGGCTCACATTGACACTTGAATGAAGGTCTCCACCCTCAAATGCCCAGGTTATTTTTGGCTTTGGAACACCAGTGGCATTGCAGCTAATGCTGGTACCTTGTCCCTCAGGAACAGTTTGGTTTTTTGGAGACACAGAAACCTGAGGAGAAACTGAATAAACAAGATGAAAATTTAACCAGTCAATTACTACAATATCAGTCAGAACTGCCTAAATATACAGTACAATGCAAAATTGCTTGATGAGCTCAGATTTACATCATTGGGTAACAACTCAATCAAGACGCAAACACATAGAGAGTTCTTGAATTGCAGTCAAACTAGAGAATTACAGCTTATAAATTATGCTTAATTTCAGAGATCCACTGAGTCAGCTGTGTCAGTCAGTTGAGTCTGCAGGAATAAAAGTGGTGTTAAAAGTGACTGATAAGACTAATGGTGTGGTTTATTCAAGAAAGAACATCAATCCATAAAAGTAACAAAAAATGCCAATCACAGAGTTTTGGAAAGGTACAGTACCGCCTGAAAGTATTGACCCCTTTTCCGCGTCTTTGCCGCGTGACCTCCTCGCAACTTTCCCTTGGTATTCCCGCGGCAGGCCGCTTTTTTGCCGAGGGAACTTTTCGGTCAGCCTCCAAAGTTGCCGCGGGAAAGTTAATTGAGGTAAAACTGAGGTGATAAAATACCGCGGTCGAGTTTGAATAGGCTTTTGTTTCCATTGTGTTTCAAGTGACAAAGTAGCACCTAAAAGTTTTGGCATGAAATCTTGAACAGGAAAGACAGTCATGGTTGCTACACAGATCTATCAGCTTTTTTGATACATGGGCAGAAATGATTCTGATGTTAGAATCCGACCATAAATAAAAATTTTTGGAGAAATATTTTGATTGTAAATTATTTTGATATTAGCGATTGTAGCGACTATTTTGAATCAAATCTTCAAAGAGCATTTATGCTCGGCGCGCTCGCGTGGAGTTGATGGCTTCAAAGTTTTATTCATTTACAGTGTGTGCTGACCTGTGGAATGTGACCTGTAAACAGATCTGTTGGCATCTTGATGGAAAGAAAGAAAGGAAAGAATATTTCGGCATGTTTTGTGACGCTCAGAGCATGAATATGAAATTTACATGTTATGCTGCTCAGAGCACGAATATCAATTTACATGTCTCAATGTCTGGCAACTGGACAGGAATTTTGAATTAAGCTTATCACAGATCCAAAACGTTGTTAGATTGACTCGAAGTTATTTAGAACTAAGATATTAAGGGAAGCGAACAAATTACCAAGAAGTTCTAAGTAAGTCAGGCTGAGATTTCAAAGAACAAATCCAAATTCAATTGGACGTTGGTGCGTATCGGCGTTTTATGCAAATTCGAGCACGGCACGTGACGACAACGCAACGTGAGCTCCAGAGCAAAGATGGTTTGAACATCAGAGTATGTCAAGTTAAGAATTTTGTCGTTCTATAGACAAAAATTTTAAAATTTCCCAAGCTGTCTGCGAATTAAGTTTAGAAGGGAAGAAAAGGCCAGCCGTGCAGAACGCCTTAGCTGATCCAAATAAAATCAGCACGCGTTGTCAGAAAAAACTAAAATTAAAAATTTTGAGGGTTTACCTAATCACGTTAAAGACATTTTAAAGATATATCTGCTCGCATGTTTTCAGCTCAGTAGCATGCTTTGTTTTGAAAATGCAGCAGTTTGAATTTATATTTTTTTACAATGCCTGAGAAACATATCACGTACGTGAAAATATCGATTTACGTTGTGTTTTCGAGTTCTGAATAACCAATATGTTAAGAGAAGTGTCTATGCGAATGTTTTGAAGTTTAGCAGAGAGAAAAAATCTTTTGCGAGAGAAAAAGTAAGCTCCAGATGTTTCTAATGGATTTCCGACCGCCATGTTGGGGTTCCTCACAGGAACACGGTGCCAGCATGGCATCGCCATACTAAAAATTCTGAAAAACTATAAATTTTGAGTAGTACCCTTTACCGAATAACTCGAGTTCGGAATATTGCACAACGCTGAAACTTTGATAAGTTGTTTATTTATTACTCTTCTACACTATCTCAGTTTCTTGACTTAATTTATTGAAAGATAAGCGATTTAATTTTTTATTTGCGTGATACTTGCGTGACGTGCAAGTCAAGAATTGGGACAAATGCCGTACTTCACATGTGAAATACGGCGTTTAACCAAGGCAGGCGTTTAACCAGGGCAAGCCCCTTAGCATTTCAAAGACTTCGATTTTACATTATATAGAGGCTGGTTCAAAAATTACGAGTCCATACGCAAATGCCGCACAGCGTTATTTTTATGTCCGTGAATCTTCGCACCTTACAGTCCTTCCGCTTTTTTGACACCTAGAATTAATCGTCATTGTTCTTTCCCTGCGGCATTACCTCGTCTTTTCTCCCGCGGTATTCCCGTGGCAAAACTGTACCTCGGTTTTCCCGCGGGAACAATTTTTTTATACCGCGGTGGACGCGCGGCCACTACCCGCGGCATAGACGAGGTATCGCCTTGTCCCGATGGGTCAATACTTTCAGGCGGTACTGTACATTGGACAAAACAAGCTTGGACGAGAGCAAAGCACTGGAATATTTACAAAACCAATTCCTCCCCAAAATAGAGGATGAGGAAGTGATCATCGCCAGGCCATGCATATTGACTTGTTGAAAAAAATACCCACATAAATAGTATTCGAAGCACTGACTGTCAACAAACATCTCATGTGAAAAAAGAAAAACAAACAAACATGTTATACCGAGTGGTCACTAGTCCCTCATGACAATTACTGCACTGGCAGGGATAAGCACCATGTTTGCAACACAGCCACCTCACTAAGCACTGAGCACAATCTAACGAGGGCCTTCACAAGGGATGTTTTTATCCCTTTGTGTTTCATGGCGTCTGCATCCTGCATTCTTGGGATTACGACAACTAAGGAGGAAATGTTTTGAGGCCAACAAATTCGTATAGGTAATCACATGATTTCGAGTGCAATTTGGAATAAATAAGCACGAGTAAATTTTTTCAAAGACTCACAAAATTGCACGAGCCCGTAGGGCGAGTGCAATTTGTGGTCTTTGAAAAAATTTACAAGTGCTTATTTCTTCCAAATTGCACGAGAAAAATCATGTGATTACTTATTAATAATATACATGAAAAAATTGCGAGATAGCTTCTTAACGTTGCAGAAGCAACGCAACGAAGCTAAGGTGAACCAAAACAACAGTTTTCTCGATGTTTTTAAAGCGTTTTTAGCTGTGAAAACTGGCTAAACAATTACAGGCTATAGCTATAAGGCTACTTTGTTTGCTAAGTGTCTATCAAGCGCTGTAATCATTACCTTCAGGCTTTCTAGTTCGTTATCTTCGCCTTGTTTGTCCTTGTTTGTTTATTAATCTCGGCGTCACTCCATCAACGGACTCGTAATTCCTGATTACGTCGGTAATTCCCTTCTCTGGACACCACTGTTTCCAAACAGACAGCTAAAATACAGTGCTTTTCGCAGCCGTTTCTCCTTTTCAGAGCTGTTTTGCAGCTTCTCTGCTGTTATTGCCGTCACGAAGAAAGAAAACCTGCTCAAAAAGCCAGCCATTGTTTTGGCTCGCAGAGTCGCTTGCAGCTCTTCAGACTTTGCGCCATTCAGAGGTCGCGTTTGATTGGCTCAATCGCAGCGCCTTTGTTTATCAACCAATCAGAATCCTCAGTTTTTTACCTTGTTTTGCACTGTATTTCCTTTTTTCTGCACCGAATTACCTTTTTTCTGCACCGGTGTTTCCTAAAAACTGCACTTCTCTTAGCCAATCAGAATCGAGAAATTTTTTCATGTATATTATTAATACAGTAAAAGCATTAGAATAAACAGTGTGAGCACATTGTTAGTTCAGTTTATTGTGTTTCCTTTTAGACAGTTTGATTTGATTTGATTCATTTTATTCTCTGGCTGTGGTTTCCCTTTTTAATTTCAGTCTTGACTTCTTATAGGCTTAAATCAATGGCTGTATAAAACCATGCATAGAGTTAACCGACAGCCTACCTGTGACATCAATCCAGACAGTTTTTCTCACTTTCCCGACCCAGTTTTGAGCACTGCATCCATATAGGCCTGCATCATCAAAGGAAGCATTATTGATGGTAACCACATTGCTGGCATTTGAGAGAAGAACTCCATTCTTGGTCCAATTTACTGCTGATGATGGAAAACCATCCATGATGCACTTCATCATAAATGTAGTGTGTAATGGAACAGATTTATTTTGGAGGTCATGGTCCAGTTTAGGTGGAACTGAAAGGAGGAAAATAATTTTTAGCATGTCAGTTGTCGATGATGCAATTAATTCCAGTGTCAATTTATCCGTTTGGTGAAAAAATTCCACAGATTGGGAAAAGGTAACTAACACCACCATACTGATTGGTATAAGTAATGTAACACAAGGTTGCCACTATCAAGGGTGTAGCCAGGATTCTTCCACAGGTACATTCAGATGTAGAAAAACATGTCTGTCCAGTGTTTTATAGAAAACATTCTTAGGAAACATGCAGATTGATTTCAGTGAATAGAAGCAAATTAATTGCTATTTTTTTATACTCTATTCTTTCATTAATTTATTAGTTCTTGTTTTATTAATTTATTATTACTTTACTTTATTTCATTTTTTTTAGACTTTTTCAGCTACGCATCTGCGTCCATGCGTACAGGTAGCTGCGGCCCTGACCATGACGGAAAAGTTGGGGAGACACAGAGTGTGTTGAAGGTTAGTAAAAAGTCAGGGAAATTTAATTTTGGCTAGCCACAAGGTGTTTGCAAACAATTCCACAGATAGGACAAAAAACCAATAGCACTATACTGCAAGGTAACAAGAGCTTGAAAATAACTGAAGGACAACAGGTTTGGGATACGTTTTTGCACATCAAAATGCAAGAAAATCGGTAAGAACTTACTATGCACTGCAATATAAAAGTCAGCTTCATCGGAACCACCAATGTTTTTTGCTTTGCATGTGTACCTTCCTGTGTCTTCAGTCTTCACTTCTCTAAGAAACAGCGTAGTGTTTCCTCCAGAAACAGGATTTCTGTCCTTGTACCACTGTACTGATGGCTTTGGAGTACCGCTTATGCTGCAATTCAGGGTCACATTGTCCCCTTCTCGTATGCCATGAGGTCCTGATAGCTGGATTTCTGGGAGAACTAAGCAAGAAAAGCTTAATCTATAATTATACCCTTAAAGGCGTTAAATAGTTTTAATGTATATTATAATAAAAAAGAAAAAAACAAAAAAGCCATGATGACTATTAGTGATCGCATTACCAGATAAGAATTCCTTTACGGGTGCAATTTAAGCAAAGAGAATTTAACTTAAAGATATCCCAATTGGGAGTTCAGATTAGGTCTCTTGTTATTAAGGATGAACAATCTTTCAGAGATTAGTGGGGGTATCTCTGGCGTCCACTTCACCAAGATTGAAATCCACTGTCAAGAATGACAGTTTTAAGTTAATGGGTTTTTTTTGTGACTTATCAATGAAGAGAACTGCTGGTGCCCCACCCACGGCACCTTGAGCTAGTGACAATAATTAATGTTAGAGTGTCAACTGAATTAATTCTAAGCTGCCATCAGTTTTCCTACCGATGCCAATCAGTTTGGGCTGGGACAACATCAAAAGGTGGAAGATGACAACGTAGTACAGTACCATGCTAATAGTTTCGTCCCACTTTTTGTGGTAACAATGAACAAAGAAATGAATACAGTGGTGGTTGAGGCCATCTGACCACTTTAACACACAGGTATTAATCCTAACGATTCTCAAAATCTTTTTCAGTACATGCAAGTTGTTCCAATGATGATCAAGGAGCAATTATAAACTTTACCTCGCTCAGACACAAGGGACTGTTATTTTGCATTATTTCAGCTTCAGACCAATTTGCAATACCAGTGTAAGTTTCAGATAGTTGTCCCTACCATTATATCAAGATAAAAATGTGCTTGAATGGTACACTGTCTGCAAGCTAAGGCAAGGAGGAACATGACATTCATGCGAAGGGGGTGCTCAAGAGACATTGGATTGCAGTCTGCCCCTCAACTGATTTAATTGCCATTTCAGCATTGACGAGCCAACATTCTACTGCTACATTGTCCTCACTGCTCTAGTGGGAGCTTTATGGGCTACTTCCATCCACCGGACTGTTGGTTCCACAACTATGCAACTGTAAGGCTTTGTGCAGGGATATGGGGTTAGCCTATCGTCAAGACTCCACTTAATCCTGAGATGAAACAGACCTGACCACAGGGCTGGGAACCACGTTTGTCACTTTTTGCGAAAAATGTGTGGTTTTATTTTCAGATATTCGACTTTTGCTTGTAAAGGTGACAAGGTCAATGACCCAACGTCACACCTAATGATGCAATAATCTGAGCACAGAGAACACAGCCAGCATGATCTTACCAGTTAGTTTAGGAGCCTGTTTTGTGGTCCGGTCTGTGGTTTGAACTTACAACCTTGCAGTCCAGAGCTCCTACCACCTGGCCATCATGGGCCTAACTGGGTGGAGGTAATGGAATGCTGCTGTCAGGAATAGAATCAGCTGCGTAGCAGGAGGCCAGGCCATCACAGATTGAAGCAGACCTCAAAGTGTGAAACACCCAACTTCCTGGAATTGACTTATTATTAATTTTTGCATCTCGCCGGTTCATATCTGACATACATGTGGCGACAATAACCGAACCTGTGAGGCCTCTGATAAAGACAAGGGTTAGCAAAGAGTAAACAGTGGCATTGGAGGGCCTAAAGAAGAGGCTTCATATTGCCAAAACAGGGGGCTCTTTGGACAAAGGTACCCCATCTGAGAATCAGGCTGTTCTGTTCCAGTCATGGATGCATATGAATGGCCTAAGAATCATAAGCTACATGTTAGGTCACCATTTGTGATAACCCTTGCGAAATGGATTCCCAGAAAACTTGGAATTCACTTCCTAGGAATTCCAAACAATTCCACGTCATGCAAATTAGGATAAAGCCAACGGCTTGGAATTTCTTAGAATATCTGGGAATGTTTACTAATCCAATTGGGAATAACTTGGAATTCCTAGGAATTCCCAAAAATTCTAAGAATTTCTGGGAATGTCTGGGAATCAATGGTAAACTGAGACATCAAAATGCAAATTTGATAATAAATTATGAAGTCAATCAATATCAAGTTAAAGTTCCACCACTTTAGTTAAAAAGACTGCAAAGTTTAGTGATTCTGTAAGAACAAGACTTTAATTCTTTCAAGGAGACTCATTTGTGACTAAGGATAAACGAAGTGCTACTCAATACAAAACTGCAACACAAATACTTAAGTCACGCATTTACTCACTGACTTATCCGAATTGAAGCTCATGAAACTTGGGCGTACTTTGAAATGAAATGAACATAAAAGCGAGAGTTAACAATGGATTTTTCTCACCTTCACCAACTGACATTCGACTCTGCTTCCTCGATAACGTTTGACAACAAACATCTAAAGCATGTTTTACACTGAGCAGAAGATGAATCTCTTCATATAGTGTGTTTTCATTAAAATCTTCACCAGAAATTGGATTCATATCACCGAGATCTGAATGATTCTCTGGGAAAGAAGCTCTATTCATTCTCTCATGGTGCCCATCTTTGAATTGTCTTTTCGGTTGGTATACGTGCGAATAATTGTTATGTTTTCTTTCGCAAAGATGGGTTTTTGAGTGGTTTAGAAGGAGAATAACAACAGCATTATCGTAGTAAATGATAGATTGAAGTTTGTGGCGCCGATGTCGAACGAAATGAGGGCATCACCGTGGATGTATCAGCCGGCATGCAATTTAATAGGGGCAGGCAAGCCATTTATAAAGCAGGAATTTTAAAAGTGTTTGCTAAGTAAATACTCTTTTGCTGTTATTAGAAATAGGAACAGTTCTTAACCAGTTCAACGGCACAGTAAAACTTTAAAGAACAAAATCATCACGTAACAGAGTGCTCCTTGAGCTGCCGTCGGTGGCAAAGTGTAATGCACGCAGCCAGTAGTTAACGGTGGTAAAACTACAGATCTAGTTAATTTTAGGTCAGTTATTTGCTAGGTCTAACTCTAGTGAATGAATGACTAAAGCTGTCTAGAATGACGCTACATGTAATTTGTCATGCTAATGGTCACCGACAAATTCTTGTTTTTGTTTCAGACATGAATCAAAAGTACAAGGCTGCTGGAGTGGGGCTTTGCTGACAACATCATCCGCGGACAGCAAAGGAAGCTCCCTGAACAGCACAAAAAAACTAAATCAATAAGCTAAGTCCACTGTTTACCGTTTTTCCTCTCATCTTGTTCCAGTTCACGTAAATTTTAGAATTCAGATGCATACTGTAGATAATCTCAAGATCGGCTTTCCCTTAAATGCACAAGTTTGTAACATAATTTTGTTTGACAATATTATTATTACAAGTTTATAGTTCAAACTACTACGCTTAACATTACCTGATACTATGTGCGTAAAACTTTGGAAAGAACAAATCCTGTTGGCCCATGTAGTTAAATGATTTGACGTGATTTGTCTGTGAAGTGTCATTTCATCATTGTAAATAAAATTGTTGGAAAACTTCAAATCAGTCTCATCCTTTGCTTTCATCACTAAAGGATTTATCTTAACAAGCACTTATTAATTTAATGGCCATAAAGGTCTTAAATGCGCAGGAGAACTGCTTAAAATTCACGGTGTAATTCTGGGATATATTTTGGGATACAATATCTGACTTGAAATTTCTGGGAATTTCTAAGAACTTGGAACCTGAGCACTTATAACAGCAAAGCTTTGAATTCCTAGGAACTCCTAGGAATTCCAAGTCCTGTTCCATATGGCCTTGGAATTTCTTGGAATTGAGAACAAGCACTATTTAATTTAAGGTGGCTCTATATAGTATTTTACAAAGCTTTGGATATTACATATGCATAAATAATTTCTCCCATGGCAAATGTTTATCACATAGCACTCGGTAGAAGGTCAATAATAAAAACCTACAGCCTTGGACTACGTTTGGAAGACTCTTTCAGAACCTTAATGTTGTTGCTATGGCAACTACTGATAGAAATGCTTGGCTTGTTTTTTGAACCTACCTGACTTCTAGATGGTGTTTCTAGGTTTCTACACGGTCAATTTTCTTTGTTTTGGGGGAAACAGAGTAAACATACAAGGAGTTTCAACTGACAAAGCTACAAGAAAATCTGTACATAACTTTCGGAGGAATTCGCAATTTTCGTTTTTGAAGCGTATCACATTAATGTATGTATAAAATTTGATGATTTTTTCCTAACAGCGAGAAAAAGAAAAATCCTATCCATGTGTAAATTTTTAAAAAATTCACCGTCTGGAACGCGCCCAATATGCGTTTTTGGATCACTCAAAAACCCTTGTTTTTCGTGACGTCATCAAAGTAGAAATTCTTCAAGTTACGGTACTGCGCATGCTCGGGTTTCGCTTTCTTCGCACGTGCCAGTTGAGTAGTAAAGAAGTGGAAGCTTCTTTTCCCCACTACGGCGAAAAGTATACCTAAGTGTTGTAGTACTTATGGAAATGCGTTTTAACTTGTGGTTTCCTCCGCTGCTTTGAAGTGTTCAACGATCTTGGCTAAAATACGGGTTGTTTTTGTCACTCGCGGGGCCTTGCTAGTTGTTGAAGATGGCGGCAGAGACAATATTCCAACAAGCCCTTTTGCTCCGAACTTCTCGTAAACGTTCCTAAGATCTCGATATGAAATGCCACTTCCGGCTATTTTTTCAGCAATCGGTTGTTTGATGGGAAATCCCGCGTTTGTTGGATGATAAAGAGTTCCTCGGAACGTCTGCAGGAGTTCGTAGCGACGATCAAGGTATTTCATGTCGTTTTCTGCGTATTGTGCTGTTGACATGTTTTCTGTCAACATGTCCTCTGAAATGTTCAAACGGGAGTCAAAGACTATTCTTCTTAAAGCTCTAACATCCTCCATTGCATCGTGTGCGGGGAAAGGTTCATGGAAAAGTGTCTGATAAATGGATTGTTGATTTAATTTAACTGTGGAACTATCTGATAAGACCAGAGAGGAATGTTTATGTTTGGCTAAGTTCTTCATCGCAGGGAGAGTGTCGGAGAAGAAAACGTTAAGACAGGAAAGTTTCTCACAAAGTTGATGTCCACCTTGACGAAGAAGGGTTGGAGTATCGAAAACTTGAGAGTTGTGCCCGATTAAAACAGTATAAATATTATTATCGCTTTTCACACGCCTGACAGTTTTCTCTAAGTAGGTTAGAAAATTTTCCAGTGACTTTCCAAGTGACACAGTATCGACTGGTTGATTGTCTTTGAACAGGGTCCTGACGCTTCTGACTGTTCGGACACTTAAACCATTTACCCTTGTAGCATGAATATCTACATCCCTCGAAGGCAATATATAGTCGTTAAAACAGTGCAAACCTGATTGATCAACTGCTGAAAGTTGACATATTTCTGCTGTTTTTCCAGACGTGTTTGTTTCAATATCGTAAATGACGAAATTGTAAACATTGTTTCTGTCATGAGGAAATTTCTCTGCCACTGGTCTGATGGTTAATTCAGGAATGCACGTTTCAAAGTTTTTCAGCTCCTCACTTGAAATTTTCAAATTGATGATGTCGAATTCTTGGATCAGTTTGGTAGAATTGTTTGGATCAAGGTTAAGTCCTATTCCACTCTGGTATGTGTTTCCTTCCTTAGCTTGTTTTTTACCATCAAGATTTAACTTCTGCTTATGTAGTTGAGCTCCTCGGCGTTTGAAATTGATGCTGTTTTTTCTTAGTTTGTCTTGGGTAGCCTTGTGATCCATCTTTTCAATGTAGCTGATACAGTGTATACCAGGTTCAATATTGAGGCTCTCAAGTGTTTGGCTTATGTACTGATATCCAAGGTTTACTTGCGAGATGCCACAGGCCACGCGGAAGTCATTACTTTTACTTGCACCATAGTATCTAATTTTGGGATTTTTTGAGCCTATAACACTGTTTAGGGCTTCATTTCTCTGCGAATTTGCCCCAGGTGATAACTTTGCAACTACTTTGTCAGTACAATATTCATCAAAAATTCTCTCCAAAGCTTTCCTTAAGTCATCGCCACAGAGATCTTTGCCATAGGGTAAGTCAGAGTGTTTATAGTTAATAGGGTCTTTCTTGGCACCACACCAGGACTCATTGCAATTTTTGTGGTTTCCAAACGAATGTGGTAGAATGCTTTTTAAGGATTTTTGAAGGGCTGATGGATTTCCCTTATTTTGAGACACACTATAAGTAAAACATTTGACCAGGTAGTTGATAACTTTCTGTGAGAGAGTTGATGAATTTACAAATTTCCCACGTTGGCTTAAGTTATACAACCTTGTAGTTAGTGATCTTTTGGCATGCACAATGTCTGTCTACTTTTCTACAGGATAAGGGACCTTCTCTTTTATATGTGCAGCTGTTGTGGAGTCTTCATCCCCGACATAAACAGATACTTTGACATTAAAATTTAGGCTTTCAGTAAACAAATGGACTGCTGCCATAGGCTCCATTGCTTTTGATGATGCTGTATGATTGAGTCGACAATTATGTTGCTTGGCTTCTTTTCCAGTATTTTTAGCATTCGTGCAAACCCTGCAGGATTTTGTTCTCGTAGTATAATCCATAACCTTGCCATAAGTTAAACCCATGACTGCAGCATGGCCGGTTGACGAGTTATGCCCCTTTCCCCGTTTTTGCCAACCCATGTCATATGAGCAGGGGATATTGATGCAGCCTTGGTCATCTGCTTTTACACCCTTTTTGATGACAGCATTTCTTTCTTCTGACATTGCAGTTTTGCAACTTTTCTTTGTTACTTGCTCTACTGCATGCCCAATCTCATTTTCTCTACTCTTGAAAGTTACTGGATTCATAGAGGGAATATTTAATGTACACAGTAAATTATTTAGGTGGGTTTCACCGATTCCTGTATGTAGACACCCAAGAACAGCTCTTGAATTAACATCATGACTGAGAGGACCTCTTTGACCACTCCTGTGTTCACTGGAGGTCTTGACAACATTTTCTGTACCACACACTGCACAGGTAACTGAGAACACTGAGGCTAACCCACATTTTTTTTCTGCTGTTATGTTCCACAATGACAAATTTGCTGAAAATGAAGTGACAATATTGATACTAAGGAAAAGCTGATACTTTGTTCTGGCAGTGTGTCTTGGAATAAATGAGCACAAGTAAGTTTTTGCAAAACTTAACAACATTTCACAAATGCAGTGAATGCAATTTGTGGTCTGTGGAAAATTTACAACTGCTTGTTTGTTCCAAATTTACCAAAAACATTAATGTTGCTAACAACAGACATACAAATGTGTGATGCTTGGTATAGGGTAAGGGTTTCAGAACTTGCCCAAAACTTTAAGGACCAACCCCAGGCTTTTTATGGCTGATTGCATATGAGAAGTTTTGTAATGTATTAAAGATAATTATACATGTATAATCATTGTCATAATTGTTCTTTGGAACCCTGTTAATTTTATACAGTACCGCCTGAAAGTATTGACCCATCGGGACGAGGCGATACCTCGTCTATGCCGCGGGTAGTGGCCGTGCGTCCACTGCGGTATAAAAAATTGTTCCCGCGGGGAAACCGAGGTACAGTTTTGCCACGGGAATACCGCGGGAGAAAAGACGAGGTAATGCCGCGGGGAAAGAACAATGACGATTAATTCCAGGTGTCAAAAAAGCGGACTGCAAGGTGCGAAGATTCACGGACATAAAAATAACGCTGTGCGCGATTTGCGTATGGACTCGTAATTTTTGAACCAGCCTCTATATAATGTAAAATCGCAGTCTTTGAAACGCTAAGGGGCTTGCCCTGGTTAAACGCCTGCCTTGGTTAAACGCCGTATATCACATGTGAAGTACGGCATTTGTCCCAATACTTGGCTTGCACGTCACGCAAGTATCACGCAAATAAAAAATAAAATCGCTTATCTTTCAATAAATTAAGTCAAGAAACTGAGATAGTGTAGAAGAGTAATAAATAAACAACGTATCACAGTTTCAGCGTTGTGCGATATTCCGAACTCGAGTTATTCGATAAAGGGTACTACTCAAAATTATAAAAGACGAAAATTTGGTTTATCAACGGAGTTGATAATGTAAATTGACCACCGTACAGGGATTCGATTAGCTGACGTTTCGAGCGTTAGCCCTTCGTCGGAGTGAATCGCTCCGACGAAGGGTTAACGCTCGAAACGTCAGCTAATCGAATCCCTGTACGGTGGTCAATTTACATTATCAACTCCGTTGATAAACCAAATTTTCGTCTTTCACTACCCCACCGACGCAGCACCACAGTTTCTTTAGAAACTAATCCCCTTTACTCAAAATTATAGTTTTTCAGAGCTTTTAGTATGGAGACGCCATGCTGGCACCGTGTTCCTGTGAGGAACCCCAACATGGCGGTCGGAAATCCATTAGAAACATCTGGAGCTCACTTTTTCTCTCGCAAAAGATTTTTTCTCTCTGCTAAACTTCAAAACATTCACATAGACACTTCTCTTAACATATTGGTTATTCAGAACTCAAAAACACAACGTAAATCGAAATTTTCGCGTACGTGATATGTTTCTCAGACGCAGATACGTGATATGTTTCTAAGGCATAATTTGTAAAAAAATATAAATTCACACTGCTGTATTTTCAAAACAAAGCATGCTGCCGAGCTGAAAACATGCAAGCAGATATATCTTTAAAATTTCTTTAACGTGATGAGGTAAAACCTCAAAATTTTTAATTTTAGTTTTTTCTGACGATGCGTGCTGATTTTATTTGGATTGGCTGAGGCGTTCTTCACGGCTGGCCTTTTCTTCCCTTCTAAACTTAATTCGCGGACAACTTGGGAAATGTTAAAATTTCGTCTATAGAACGACAAAATTCTTAACTTGACATACTCTGATGTTCGAACCATCTTTGCCCCGGAGCTTACATTGTTGTCGTCACGTGCCGTGCTCAAATTTGCATAGAACGCCGATACGCACCAACGTCCAATTGAATTTTACCCTGCGAGCAGAGGCCCTTCGATCTTCCTAGATAAGTCGGGAAGAGGAAGGAACCTCTGCCAGCCGCCTTGACTTTCTTCGATGTGCCGTTCATCCACCGAAGTGGATGAGTCAGTCCGGTTAGAAACCAGTCGGACCGGTTTTGGCCCAAAACGCATGCGCCTTGCTAGAAATTACTGACTAAATAGGTGCCCGCGGTTCATTGTTTACACTCGTTTACTGACAAAATGATATTCGTTTCTCTGTCGAAATCCGTAAAATCTCAACTCGTTATCTTTACAGGCAGACGACAACAGCGATGAATGACCCGAGTGGATTTTCATGTAAGCTTTGGGCGATGGGCTTGGTTTTGTGAGTCGCTTTACACTGATCGTCTTGCGACAGGACAAGGAGTCACTGAAGAGTATTTTGAACGGAGCTCGCTTCAGTAATTTGTTGAATGATCACACTATTCCTTTTATCCAACGATTCCGTTTGCCGGCCACATCGTCTACAGACACCACATGACTGAACAGTTAAGGCAAAATTTTCCTCTAAGATGCTCTGTAACTTATCTCGAAGGCCAGTGTGATGTTTCATTTCAAATGTACATCGTTCCGTGCCGACATACCGCACAACAAAAACACCGAATCTTTTCCTGCAGTCCATGTTTTTTTCGTCACCTTTTTCCCTGGCGTCTTAGAAGAACCTAAAATACGAGACGATTCCCTAAAAGAATTGCCTGGATTAAAACTGGAAATACTTCGCTTTTTTGCAACGAATCGTTGAGACTATTTTGCCGTGCAAGAACCTCGCGAGAAAATATTAATAGTTAATTGCTAATGAAAGCGTCGGTTACATTTGAATTTGACGCATGCTTACCAGGGAAAGTCGAGGCGGCTGGCAGAGGTTCCTTCCTCTTCCCGACTTATCTAGGAAGATCGAAGGGCCTCTGCTCGCAGGGTAATAAATATTGAATTTGGATTTATTCTTTGAAATCTTGGCCTGCCTTACTTAGAATTTCTTGGTAATTTGTTCGCTTCCCTTAAGTCAATCTAACAACGTTTTGGATCTGTGATAAGCTTAAGCCCGCCGCACACGTGAGGAAACAGCTGAGCAAAATGCCTCGCGAGGCAGTTTGCTCAGCCGTTTCCTCAAGTGTGCGGCGAAATTGTGGTGAGAAATTCGCCTCGCGAGGCCTTGAGGAAAATATCAAACATGTTTGATATTTTTTGCCTCGCGAGGCAAATTCCTCATCGTTTGCGACAATTTTGAGAATCTGGCTGAGCCCGATTAATCGATCATCCAATAAAATTGCATGGCCTACTCACGCGAGTTCAAGATGGTGGCAGAGATGGAAAAGATGGCTCTTCTAGTTGTTCTTTTACTTCGACAAATCCGTCGTAGGAGGACAGCTGGCCGCACAAAGACATGGGCGAGAAAATGGATAGCAACAAGGAGCATATCCTAATCTTCTACGGGCATTGTTAGGGTATGCTCCTTGTTGCTATACATTTTCTCGCCCATGTCTTTGTGCGGCCAGCTGTCCTCCTACGACGGATTTGTCGAAGTAAAAGAACAACTAGAAGAGCCATCTTTTCCATCTCTGCCGCCATCTTGAACTCTGAGCTCTGAAGTCACGTGAGTGGGCTATGCAATTTTATTGGATGATCGATTAATCGGGCTCAGCCAGATTCTCAAAATTGCCGCAAACGATGAGGAATTTGCCTCGCGAGGCAAAAAATATCAAACATGTTTGATATTTTCCTCACAGCCTCGCGAGGCGAATTTCTCACCAAAATGTCGCCGCACACTTGAGGAAACGGCTGAGCAAACTGCCTCACGAGGCATTTTGCTCAGCTGTTTCCTCACGTGTGCGGCGGGCTTTAATTCAAAATTCCTGTCCGGTTGCCGGACATTGAGGCATAACATGTAAATTGATATTCGTGCTCTGAGCGGCATAACATGTAAATTTCATATTCATGCTCTGAGCGTCACAAAACATGCCGAAATATTCTTTCCTTTCTTTCTTTCCAACAAGATGCCAACAGATCTGTTTACAGGTCACATTCCACAGGTCAGCACACACTGTAAATGAATAAAACTTTGAAGCCGTCAACTCCACACGAGCGCACCGAGCATAAATGCTCTTCGAAAATTCGATTCAAAATAGTCGCTACAATCGCTAACATCAAAATAATTTACAATCAAAATATTTCTCCAAAAATTTTTATTTATGGTCGGATTCTAACATCAGAATCATTTCTGCCCATGTATCAAAAAAGCTGATAGATCTATGTGGTGACCATGACTGTCCTTCCTGTTCAAGATTTCCTGCCGAAACTTTTAGGTGCTACTTTGTCACTTGAAACACAATGGAAACAAAAGCCTATTCAAACTCGACCGCGGTATTTTATTACTTCGGTTTTACCTCGGTTAACTTTCCCGCGGCAACTTTGGAGCCTGACCGAAAAGTTCCCTCGGCAAAAAAGCGGCCTGCCGCGGGAATACCGAGGGAAAGTCGCGAGGAGGTCACGCGGCAAAGATGCGGAAAAGGGGTTAATACTTTCAGGCGGTACTGTAGCCTCAAACTTGTGTGTACTTGTCATTAAAAACAGAGAAAGAAAAATGTTTCTTCTCACCTGCTTTACAGTGCTGGCAACATTTCAATGAACTTCTCAAAACATCCAAGTCCATAATTCTACTTCCATGTGGAATGCAATTTTCCTTCTTTGTTTGTTTCTGATAAAAATTCAAAACGTGTACGTTTCAATGGTAATTATATTATTAGGTTGTAGCTGTAATAAAACATTTGTTGCAGTTTTAATATGAACTGTCAAAATACTTTGAGATACTTTGCTATGAACTACCTGTGGTTTAATACAAAAGTTCAAATTGAGAACTATTTCAGAGCAAAGAAAGTCTTGATGAAGCACTTGTCTTAAAACTTTTAAGTGAATTACTTGGTGCCACGTATAGCAAAAAAAAAAAAAAAGATTTAAACCACACCTGACTTAAACGTGTTTCTCTTTTCTTCGGTGGGGACAAATCTTCGACCATTCCTTGAAACTCTAATTTCCTCTTCGCCCTCCACTCCTTAATCCCACGAGTCCTGTCCTCCGTGTTTTCACTTCGAGTGGGTTTCTTTCCAGAGAACCGACCCTTTTCGTCACGCAATGGTGGTTGTTTTTCCGGTGTCAGTTGCGCCCTTGCAGATGCTCCAGCTGTTTTCGGTGTTTCATCGCCCAGGGAACTCAAAGTGAAGCCTCCGACCATAAAAAGTGCACCGTGACCACTCTGCGACTTCCTTCGCGTACGATCACGACCGTCTTTTCTCACTGATGTTGGCACGATAAGTACTGCGAATTGGCTCCTCAGTTTAACCACGTCAGGAGAAGACGAAAGAAGTGTATTTTTCAACACATTTCTAGGCGTTTTTTGACGAACACTTATTCCGGACAAAAAGGATAGCGGTAAGTGGAACGCGACTCGCGATAAGTCGAGAAGGATCTCACTTCCACCAACCAAAAAATTGTCAAAGACACGATTCAGGACCTAATAGTCAAACAAGAATTGCCGGCTACCGCTACTAATCTCATCATCACTACTCCGAGAACCTCGTGTATTTACTTTTTACCCAAAATCCACAAACCCAACAACCCGGGTCGACCTATCGTTTCTGCCTGTAGTTGCCCTACCGAACTCATTTCTAGCTATTTAGACAAGATTATGGCGCCCACCGTCAAATCTTTGCCATCTTACATTAAAGACAGTCAACATGCACTTGAAATTTTCCGCGATTTCGATTTCACCGGTGAAGACTAACTAATTTTCACTATGGATATTACATCTCTATACACTGTAATTCCTAACGGCGAAGGTCTTCAAGCACTTAAGTATTTTTTCGATCAACGCGCCGTCAAGGAACCTAGCTCGGAAACGCTACTCGCCTAGCTGAACTACTTTTAACACTTAACTGTTTTTCTTTCGCTGACAACTATTACAAGCAAATTAATGGTGTAGCGATGGGCACAAAAATGGGACCTAGCTACGCCACTCTTTTTGTAGGGTACATCGAGTACCAATTCTTCAATCAGTACAACGGTCCCAAACCTGAACTCTACGATCGCTACATTGACGACTGTATCGGCGCAATTTCGTCTAGCAAGGAGGAAATCAACCAATTTATAACCGCCGTTAATTCCTTTCATCCGGCTCTAAAATATACCTGGGAAATTTCGGAAACTTCCCTGGCCTTTCTTGATATCAAAGTTTTTATCAGCGGCAACGGTTTATGTACCAGTGTGCACTACAAACCCACCGATTCTCACAGTTATTTGTTGTATTCATCTTCACATCCATCTCATGTAAAAAACGCCATTCCCTATTCTTAATTTCTTAGACTTCGACGTCTATGTAGTGATGACTCTGATTTTTCCAACAAATCAGAGGAAATGTGCCATTTTTTCGAGAAACGTGGCTATCCTGATTCTGTAGTTCAATCGGGCCATCACCGCGCTCAGCAGATTGATTAACAGTCAGCACTACAGACGTCACAAAAGCAAAAGAATGACAGAATTCCATTCACCCTCACATTTCACCCGCATAATAACCCAGTTAAAGCCATCATTCTTAATAACTTCAAGATACTGCAAAATGATCCAGAAACTGCTAGAATCTTTACGGAACCACCGCTGATTTCATTCAAACGCGACAAAAATGTAGGTAACTTTCTAGTTAAAAGCGCATTCAAAACAAGTTAACAACCTGGCACTTTTAAATGCACGCGCTCGCGATGCAAAACTTGTCCTTTCATTCAAAACACTGACAAAATATCGGGCCCTAAGCGATCTGTTAAGATCACTGATCGTTTCACGTGTACCTCCGCAAATGTTATCTATTGCATAACCTGCACATTATGCAAAAAGTAATACATCGGCGAAACAGGAAGACGACTAGGTGACCGATTCCAACAACACATTCGTGATGTTGAGAAAGATGACAAAGACGCATCCAAACCTGTCGCTCGGCACTTTAATCTCCCTACTGCATTCCAAACAACACATGTCGATCTCCGGCCTTTCCCTACATCAAGGTACCACGGAAAGCCGTAAAAATCTCAAGCAAAAACTGATCTTTCAAATCGGCACTCTTAATCCCCACGGTATCAACGAGCGCTTTTCATTTAATTAATTTATTCCTGTTTTTCACGTTACCATGTTACCATCAATAGCGTAGCTCCATTTTCTGTATATAAACCATACACAACCCACAATTCCTCGATTCGCTCCGACGAAGGGCTATCGCTCGAAACGTCAGCTAATCGAATCCCTGTACGGTGGTCAATTTACATTATCAGCTCCGTTGATAAACCAAATTTTCGTGTTTCACTCCCCCACCGACGCAGCAGCACAGTTTCTTTAGAAACTAATCCCCTTTATTCAAAAACATGAGGTTCTTTGGACACAGATATCCCATCTGGGGATCAGGGATTGGTACTGGTGGCCTAAGAATCATAAGCTACGTGATGATACTCTAGTTAGAGCAAAAGAGAAAGTACATGTACATGCTTGAGGCTGGAAAACAGAATCACACTCGATTTAAACCCTTGGCAAGTTTACTGTCACATTTACAGGTTTATGAGAATGAATCTATCCAAATCTGTGAAAATCGTATATTTCAAGTCATGTATTTGAAAATTATATATCATAATTATATTTAGGCTTATACGGGATTCGAACTGCAATACTGGTGCAGTGCTCTAACAACTGAGCTCAGCTAACGAGCCAACTGAGAGCTGGTCAGTTTGTTGGTTCATAGGATACCCATGAGTGATGGATATAAAATATGAGAATGAATAAATGAAAATATTATTTGAACTGTGGATTAAAGAATAAAATAATTTTATGGGAATTTTCATCGCAGCTATGCCCATTACTTAAGTAGTAGTGGAAACAAAGCCTGAAAAAAAAAATTCTGACTTAATTGTACGGGAGTTGAACTCATGACCTCTGTGATACTAGTGCAGTGCTCTACCACCTAAGCTAACAAGCCAGCTGGGAGCTGGTCATTTGTTGGTTCGCAATAAACCCGTGAGTGATGTATGTTATGGTTCATTTTTTTTTCCTTTGTTTTGTGCTCATTATCATACATTACCATACACAAGAACAAAAGAAAATAAAAATTGAACCAATGATCAAATTGAACTGTAGTGTAACCTTCAAGAATGTTCTAGAAGTAGCTGTGTCATGCTGAGTCATCCGTGACATAGTTTATAAATAGAATCTACTGTAATCGTACGGAACGTTCTAGATTCTCAGGCTTACCTATAAAAGCCGAGCTTGTGACAAGATATGTTGGTTGTTGAGTTGCTGGTATTGCTAGTCAGATATCAATAAAGGTTTATGTTGCAGAATACAAGGCGTCACGCACTACATGGTGTCAGGAAGTGGCGATTTTCAAGCACGAACTTGAAGATAAATTTCGTCGAACCAAAGAATTAATCGCGGGCGCTACAAAGGATTTCGGCGGTGTTGCTCGACACACCAGAAGTCTTAACACTGTAAACTGTGAAATTTGGAGTGAAGGCCGAGATACTCATATTGAAGAAACTGAATTCCTGCGAAAGGCCAGAGCCTAACATATACTTGGAGAACGTCTCCCGAGGACAAAGTCTAATGGGATGGGTGATCAAGAGAACCCTGCAGCACAAGAGAACCCTTCAGTGGCATTACCAGCGCAACCTATCGTGCCACCTACACAGATGATGTATAGTCAGTTACCAACGCCAGCACCGGTGAGTCTCAAGGGAAACCTGGCAGAAAACTGGACTTTTTTCAAAGAGAGCTGGGAGAGCTACAAGATAGCAACTGAACTTGAAAAGAAACCTAAACCAGTCATTTTGGAAACTCTTAAGATAGTTCTGGGAAGAGAAACTTACCAAATAGCGAAAACTCTGTCCGTAGCTGATCGCACAGACCCTGACAGTTTCTTGCAGGCCCGGACGCAGCATTTTGAACCACAGAGGAATGTCATTTTTGAGCGTTACCTGTTCAACAGTGCCAACCAAGAAGATGAAAACATCGATCAATACCTGAACAGACTGCGAAATCTAGCGTCAACCTGTGCTTATTGCGCTCTGTGTGACGAACTGATTCGAGACAGACTTGTCATTGGAGTTAAAAGCCATGAAGTCAGAAAACGACTACTTCGAGAGAAGGCTCTCACTCTCAATACAGCCTTAGACATAATTAGAGCTGCAGAAACAACCAGTGATCAACTGAAAAAGATTGATGGAGAAATAGAAACTTCAGTACATGCCGTCAAAAACAAAGGAAAGAAGCGAGATTTTAAAGAACGAGTAGAAACGGTGAAACAGTGTGAATATTGTGGAACGAGCCACAGTGTGCGCCAGTGTCCGGCTTATGGTAAAAGATGCAGCAAGTGTAACATGAAGAACCACTTTGCTAAGATGTGCAGAGGTCGAGATCAAGAATCTCAAAGGAAAACACAGAAACCTGTGAAGAGCGTTTCAAAGAAACCCACGAGGAGTGTTCACCAAATTGAAGAAGCGGAACCGACACTAAATGATGATGAAGTATACTGCATGTATTCAGTCACTGACAGCAGCCATTCTAAATACATGATTGAACCTCAGTTAAGAAGTGGAGAGACAAGTAACTGGATTGAGGTGACCATGCAGATTGATAGTGGATCAGAAGCTAATTGTTTGAGAATGGAAGATTTTGTAAAGATTCAAGACAGACCAACCTAGAGAAACCATGAGGAGCCAACCTATTCCAAAGATAAGATGGCAAATAGTCAGTACTGATCTGTTGAATGTGAAGAAAGACGTCTACTTGGTAGTTGTAGATAATCTGACAAAATACTGGGACTTAGAGCAACTAAATGATATTGATGCTGAGTCTACAATCTTACAGATGAAGAAGATTTTCGCCCGGCAGGGAGTCCCTGAGGTGGTGATATCAGATAATGGTCCCAGTATGCCAGCAAGGAATTTAAAGAGTTTTCAGAGAGTTGGAATTTTCATCATTATACGTCTTCACCACACCATCCAAAAGGAAATGGTACGGCGGAAGCTGCAGTCAAACAAGCTAAGAGGATACTCAAGATGAGTCAAGACCCCTGGATGGCTATTTTGGAACAAAGGAATACTCCTGATGAGTTGGCATCACCTAATGAGAAACTGAATTCCAGAAGAACAAGAACAGCTATACCAGTGAAATCAGAGTTACTTGAACCGCATGTGATATCAACCTCAAGCATCATAAGAGCTTCAGTCAAGAAGAAGCAACAGAACAAGAGGGACCATGATAAGAAAGCAAAGCCGCTACCCCCTCTTGTTGTAGGAGATAGTATTTGCGCTAAGATCAGACCTCAGTCGTCGCCCCTGTGGACACAAAGAAGTGTAATCAGAAGAGAAACTGACAGATATTACATAGTGAAGGCAAATGGCCGTGAGTACAGAAGGAATCAGTGTCACATCAGGAAAACAAGGGAAATGACAACGCCCAAAGTCATTGTTCCAGACTCCTCTTTAGACCTTCCTGTGGGCCCAATCACACAGTCAGATACAGCCTTGCCAACTGCCCCACACCCAAAGTCCTTGGAATTTCCTGGAGTCAACAATGAAACAGGACAAACGCATTCAAGTGACACGAAATCAGAACCAGTACCTATTCGACAAGGCGTAAGAAGATCACAAAGACAAGTATAGCCAAACCCCAAGTATAAAGACTTTTTTTTGTTTAAATAACCTTAGAGACGTTTAATAGATTGCAATAGGCAAAATAATCTATCATGATTTCTTTGATGAATTGTTCGTCAGTCTTTGTAAAGAAGAGAGGATGTAGTGTAACCTTCAAGAATGTTCTAGAAGTAGCTGTGTCATGCTGAGTCATCCGTGACATAGTTTATAAATAGAATCTATTGTAATCGTACGGAACGTTCTAGATTCTCAGGCTTACCTATAAAAGCCGAGCTTGTGACAAGATGTGTTGTTGGTTGTTGAGTTGCTGGTATTGCCAGTCAGATATCAATAAAAGTGTATGTTGCAGAATACAAGGCGTCTCGCACTACATGAACTACATTAACATATATATGAGAATGGATATTTGAAAATCATCTAGATATTTGAACTCGGATTAAAGAATTAATATGGGAATGTTCATCCCAGTTATGGCCACTACTGAAGTGCCAATGTCAGAAAATATCGAGAATCTCAAATCAGTTTCGAAAAATCAAATTTTGCCTAATGGCTCACCGAAACAACCCTTTAGGGGAATTATTTCAAGAATGATTTTGAAAAATATCTAAGCACTTTACATTTAAAGAACTTTTGAAAAGTTTGAAAATTCGCAACAAGATGAAATTAAATCTAAATTTCAAACAATTTAAAAGAAACAGTGTGGGTGTGCAAAAGCTCTTATTGACTTCATCTTCTTCAAATATTTAGAAGACTTCGAAAGTTTCAAGACTGTGTAAAAAGTAAAACTAACTTTATAAAAAGTATAGTTTCTAATCTTCATTGCTTACCCCATCTTTGCATGTTGTTTTGAATGAGCTTAGCTATCCAAAATCCATCCTGGTTTGACAAATTGACAAAACAGTCACACTACGTGAAAGAGCAGTCATTTTATGCATACAATGTAAGAAAATTTTGACTGGAGGCCTCCAGACCCCGTTCGCAACAGAAAGTGAAATGTAAACAACGTGAAAAAATGTACCGGTAATATATATATATATATATATATATATATATATATATATATATATATATATATATATATATATATATATATATATATAAAATAAGGCTTTCTAGCTGAGAAGCCAATAAGGTGAAGTTTTCTGTCGAATAATCTGAAACAATCCAGAAAATTCAATTTTGATTTGAGATCCTCGATATACATGTATTCCGACATTTGCTGTTAAGCAGTAGTGAAAATAAAGCCTGAAAAAAAAAATTCAGGCTCAAACAGGATTTGAACCCAAGAACTCTGCAGTACCGGTGCAGTGCTCTAGCAACTGAGGTAACAAGCCAACTGGGAGCTGACCATTTTGTTGGTTCGTAATATATGAGTGATGAATACCGTAAAGACTCTCAGATAAGCTGCACCTTTTTGCCAAAACTAGTCTTCCATTGTCCGAATTATTGTGTGGCTACTAAGCTACGAACATTCAGAACGATGAACATGAAAAATTCCATGAAAAACTGTCTATTCAACGCAGAAACACCTGTCAACAAGTAAACGGATAACATTAATCATATGTCATAGTTGTGGATGTGATGCTTATTCTACTAACGAGCTAAAATTGCGAGTACAACTTTGAAGTATTTTCCATTTCAATGTTGGCGAGTTTATGTTCGAATAGGACAGAAGACTTCTTATGACTCGACTTTGAATTTCTTTTGACTTTTACTAAAAACAGTTTTTTTTTCCAAAATTTGAGTTGCTTATGTCGGGGTGCGGCGTATCTGTGAGTGCGGCTTATCTGCGAGTCTACGGTGTATGAGACTGAATACACATGTATGAAAATCCTCTATTTGAACTGCGGATTAAAGAGTGAATATGGGAATGATCATCACAGTTATGCCAGGACCAGGTTTGGTACGCTGTTTCTTTACAATTACAGTATTGTAGCAACTCGTAGAAATCCCGGGCACTCTATGTTTGCCAACGATTTGAATGTAAGGCTGGTGGAATAAATTTGTTCAAGTAAAACAAGCCGATTTGGCATAACCGAGCAAACACTCGATAATTTATGGCGCTCACTTTACCCTGCACTGCTTTAAGAACTCCTTTATAAAAAGTGCTTTGCTGACTATTCAGCCACAGTTCAACACACATCTGTCTGAGGAGTTTTGAGTGCGTATAAACAGACTATCAAAAGCGAAGAGGCGCAACAGCCGGACACTTTTCCACGCTGCAGCGCTGACCGAGACGCAGGCTCTAGGGATGAGATATAGAGCACATGCTTTGATCATTTTGTATGAAAAAGTTGGACGATAGAGACGAGGTACGGATTACATAAAACTTAAATTACATAATACCTCAACAGTTGATATTCTTAGTGATGTGTACAAGTTATTCAATTTATATTTCGCGGTAATTTTACCATGTATCAAATAAAAAAATGACCCTTGCTCTAACCAACTGAGCTATGAAACCACTGACGTTGGGAGCAGGCCAATTATGGATTCATATGTTCACGTGAGAGAAATGAGTATAAATGATATATGAAATATATCATATATGATTTCATTTCCGCAGTTCATATATGACTTATTTCATGTATCATTTACACTCATATCTTTCACGGGAACATATGAACCCATAATTGACCTGCTCCCAATGTCAGTGGCTTCATAGCTCAGTTGGTTGGAGCATCGCACCGGTATCGCGAGGTCACGGGTTGAAACCCCTTTAAAGTCCTGAATTTTTTTTCAGGCTTCTTTACACAATTGCATAAATTGCATTCACAATGACAAGGATCATTCTTCATTTGAGTTTCATTTCTGCAGTGCATATATGATTTATTGTATGTATTATTTACACTCCTTTCTTCACCATGTATGTTTATTTCGCCAATAATGGATTTTCTTATATTATCACTTATTGTGTCGATAGGACCAATTATTTGCCTGTACTAAAAGAATAAACTAGTGCATAGTCCTACACCAAATTAGTAGAAAAGATGCCGGCGAAAAATGAACAAAGATGTCGTGAAGCAAATACAGTATTTTAAGACGCAGGCATCGTCGAATGATTAAAGTCATCACGTTACTGTGTGTTTGTATTACAAGCCGAAATTTTACCTTTGTTATGATGAGATTGGAAGGACTAGGAGGCATTTTCAGAGGACGAAAACACTAAAATGTTAAAGAGACAAATGTCATCTTGAAGCTTCGGACCGAACAAATGCAAATTTCCCAGATGTGAAGTCATCAGGAACCAACGAAATGTGGCATTTTGTAGCACGTTGGTCGTTTTTATAGATATTTGTATGGAAGACTAAGGTAAATTATATCGTTTGTACTTTTTTGCTGGGAAGTGCGAAACTTAAATCGACGACTCCAATTTTTCCGAAACTAGTATCTAAACACATGATGCTTTCAATATGAGATCGAATAAATTGTTCAGCTTTTTAGCAGGTCGTGCTCTTTACTGTAGAAGTTTTGCCTTCTCATATTTCTCTGTAAATTTCTGTTGTTTTTACAAACATTGAAACAATTGCCAAGCTGTGATCCCTAAACTCAGTCTGTTTCTTGTTACTTCCGAGCTTCAGATGACGAACTCTATGTGGCTCAAGACTATAGAGACGAGGCCGACGTTCTAACAATATCACAATCGCACAAATTGCATTCATTTTCGCTGTTTTCGTCGGAACGAATCTCCTGTGAACTAACGCTAGAGCCATAAGCCGCCATAAGTAATTACAGTGGGATTTCTCCATTGCACAATGGTTGTGCTTCCCAGCTGACGTCATAAGCACCCGCTATTGTTTCAACCGGTAGTCAAGCCTTCGGAGAATTAGCCAAATAAATGGTAAGCCCTTTTCCAATGTCAAATATAGCGACAAATGAGAAAAAGTCATACTTTTGGGTCTTTCTCTCTCATAGGTTTTATGAAATAATATCCAACAAATTTACCTCTTATAAACAACAGCTGCTTTATAGTTGTGCTAAATTTCAACTCACTGCCAAAGTAGATTTGTAGCGCTGTTGTAACCTCTTGAGCAACTTGCTACCTCTTCCGTTGTTTTTACTTTACTCACCTATAACGGAAACATCAATGTCCTTATGTTTGCTTGTGGCTGAGTTATCTCCTTTACTCTGTTTGATGTGACATTTATATCTTCCTCCATCCTCTGGGCGAACTGGATTAATATACAAGCTCCAGTTGGAGAGCCTTGTGAATATTCTCTTGTCATCAACAAGCAGTTTTCCATCTTCTCTGCTCCATTTATCCAACTGTGGATCAGGTGCTCCCTGGGCACTACAGTCTATGATGCCAGGCTTCCCACTTATAAGGGTTTGTTTTCCTGG
>JAEMWC010000067.1:85000-147500 GCA_016490735.1 Pachyseris speciosa
TCACTTATTCTATTAGTATATTTTGGATAAAAATATCAATGTTCATGTGTCGTCCTCTTTCCTAATGATAGTAATCATTGGAAATGGTTTCTTAAGGACCATAAAATGTTATTTGTACAAGTATCCGCTCTAGTGTACAAGCGGATTTTTCCTGCGTGGAGGTTCATGCGGCCGTGTAAGCGTGAATATGTTGGGGGGAAAAACGGTTTGAATGAGGAGCGATCTGCTCTAAAAGCAGGAATACCGGGTTGGGAAAATTCTTTATGCCGTCAAGTTTACAAAATGACGAAGCACTTCATAGCTGTGTCAGAGGTCAGCGAAAGTTCAACGGCGGCTTTGTCAACAGAAGACCGATGTGCTTCGAGGTTAGTTCTATAAATTAAACTGAACTACGTACTTTCACGGGCTCTTTCTGTACAACATTCAGTGAGTTTTTCGGTATAATTTAGACTCAGTTTGACAGTGATGTACACAGAAAAGGTCAAAGCGCAGGAAAACCATTTCTAGTGAAAATAAGCGGAAGTGTTATTTTTAAAATGTATTTCAAATATTCAATAATTGAAGTTATATACGTTTACATCAAGGAGCTCATTTATCAAATTTCATGATTAGGCTGGGTTAGCGTATTAGGTTTTCAATTGTCTACCAGTGTACCGGACAAAGCTCCGTATACTTTTTAAATAAAAGCAGAAAGCTCTTAATGTTAAATTTAAGATTCAATCACTGCAAAGACAAGCACTAATGAACTGCTACATTTGACTTATGATCAACAGATTCCCTTGTTTCTGCAACTGGGCTTTTGCTGTTTAACGTTTTTAAACTATAATTTAGGCTTTGCTTGGATCATAGTTGTGCTCGGATTAAGAGTAGACTGATGTGCATGGAAAACGTTCGAGTATAGGGAAACCATTTCAAGTCAAAATAAACCAAAGTGGTTATATTTTTCGAGTAATTTTGCCCATTGGAATAACTGAAGCTTTGTCCATTTGAATTGGCTGCTGTTGCAAGATAAACTCACTGTTATACTTTTCTTCATAAATAGTGAACCACCAAAGCGAGTAAATATAAGAGAAGTTAAAGATATTGTGCATCAAATGGGAACTCGGAAAAAAATCCGAACCCCAGATGGGATTTGAACCCACGACCCTCCGTGATCTAGTCGGATGCTCTAACCACTGAGCTACTGGAGACTCTGTGGTAAGCAAGGGTGAAATGTGGGTATTGACCAGAACTGCATCACGCAGTTACATAGTCAAATTTTAAACGACCATATATGACTCATAACTGCATCGCGCAGTCACATTAAGGCATATCAGCGATAGCACCTCGCTAACTGCATCACGCAGTCACATTAAGGCATATCAAAGATGCAACCAACCAACCACCAAAGCGAGTAAATATAAGAGAAGTTAAAGATATTGTGCATCAAATGGGAACTCGGAAAAAAATCCGAACCCCAGATGGGATTTGAACCCACGACCCTCCGTGATCTAAAATTTGACTATGTAACTGCGTGATGCAGTTCTGGTCAATACCCACATTTCACCCTTGCTTACCACAGAGTCTCCAGTAGCTCAGTGGTTAGAGCATCCGACTAGATCACGGAGGGTCGTGGGTTCAAATCCCATCTGGGGTTCGGATTTTTTTCCGAGTTCCCATTTGATGCACAATATCTTTAACTTCTCTTATATTTACTCGCTTTGGTGGTTGGTTGGTTGCATCTTTGATATGCCTTAATGTGACTGCGTGATGCAGTTAGCGAGGTGCTATCGCTGATATGCCTTAATGTGACTGCGCGATGCAGTTATGAGTCATATATGGTCGTTTAAAATTTGACTATGTAACTGCGTGATGCAGTTCTGGTCAATACCCACATTTCACCCTTGCTTACCACAGAGTCTCCAGTAGCTCAGTGGTTAGAGCATCCGACTAAATAGTGAACCCTCATGTTAATTTTCATAATAAACAGCTGCCCTTACCTGCTTGCTTTGTTTGTTCTAAGAATGGAATTATAATTAAAATTTTTCTACATAAGCTATGAAACACAACTTGCCTCTGATCTTCTGGTTTATTTAGGAGAAACTCCCAAGAAGTGAAAAGCCCTCAGAGCGAACAATATCTTTTGAGTTTTATGCTGCTGCAAATATTTTTGATTCATTTTGTTTTGCATGACCTCCTCCCAACATTCTGATGATAGTAAAAAGAATTTTACTAACCAATCTACAAACACATTGCTGCTGATTTGCATCAGTTCTGTTTTGATCGTTCACTAAAATATTTTTTTAATGGTAGAGGTTTGTTTTACACTGTTGAAGTGAGAGGCCTGATATGTAGTAGTTTTACTTGAAAGACCAAAATGTGTTCAAGTGGAGTTATAATAAAACCATCACTTGTGCAAATCAACAATAAAAGAGGGATTCATTTCAACAAATATCTGAGAGGAAAAACCCACAACTAGTGACACAATAATCTGTGTAAGTTGCATTCACCATAGGAAACTACTATTTTCTTTAGTTTTTGAAATATTAATAAAAGTACATTACAACACATTAATAAAAACAAATGTAAATACATCAACAATTCTTTGTAGAGATGATCAAGTCTAAAGAGTGATGATGAATATAGAGGCTACAAATGTATATGATTACTTTTTATTCAACAATTTTCATTCAGGTGTTAGCCAAAAGGGTGTCCATTTAGCTAATATTGCAACACATTTATTCCACCTCTGCTTCCCCTGCAAATGAAACAAAAGAAAAGCACATTTGTATGTATTGAATAATCAAATTTGCAAAAGAATTTTAAATACACAACACAATTTAAGATTCAAAATGATGTTTCAATATGAAAATTGAGTGAGTTGATGCAACACCAAACAAAAACTTGTGAAATGTTTTGGTGTTTTTTCAGGTAATTCCTAACATGTGTTGAAGGATCCAGTTGCTAAATTGCCTTCTTCTGGTTGTGTTGATGTTGCAAACAAAAACAGGCTATCATAATAACAGAAGAATTGGTGAAAATGTAGCATAATCAGCTGTCAGGTTGGAAATTCTTCTGCCATCCTATCACTTAAAATCACTACTCCTATGTATTCTCCTGATCTGAAATAGTTTTACGTTCTCTACCCTCTTAATTTGCAGTCAAACTCAAAATTACCTGAGAAAAGTAAGCAAAAAAATGAGCAAACAGACGTAAAGTTGCATTAAGTGGGCTTGACCAAGGCATATTGACAAATTGACGAAAACGAATTCGAGTAGCATCAATCAAAGGCGGAACAAACTTGCTCGCGCAAGAATCATCTTCGATCGAAAATTTGGTCTACCAAGGCAGTACTTAAATTTCTTTTGTTTCGGTCAAAGTATTGATATGGTATTAGAGAATCTCTCCTCCTGGCCGATCCCCGTATCACGAATTAGTTATTCGGGAATACACAAAAATGTAGTCGCAATCAAATCTCGAAGTACAATTTAATTTCACTTGCGAACGACTGTCCTGACAACAAACGCCAAAATAAGTTAAAGGAAAGGTGTACAAAGTTAAGATTTAAGACAAACTAAATTTGGAGTAAGTACAACTTGGTGATAACTCAATATTGATAGTAGATTATAATTTGCGAAATCTAGGCAGGGTAAAAGCGTGAGCCTAAAAATCCAATATTTTGAAAATAAAATTCGATCAACGAAGCTTTGTCTGGCCAGGGTGAATAGGGGGTGCACCACGAAATTACACCAGATTTTGCTAACAGGTAGTACACTAACAGAAGTATCCCCTGTTAATGGGAATTCCCATATCACGAAGGGAAACAAAAGTCTCGGGGGTATGATGACAAACGTTTAATTGAGGTAATACAAAAACTAAATTTACTAATCAAACCATTCATCTTGCCTGACAACAAAGATCATGGATATGAAACGACAGCTGTACCCATCAAATGGAAGGATTAGTTAATTGCAGTGTTGTATTCGACTTTCATGAAGAAATGATGTAAACGAAAACGGTAAGATTATCTTGTTGAACAACACCATGGAATTGAAAATGATAGCAACACAATTTCTTCCTTGGCAGAAAACGAAGCAAATAAAAACCTAAAAAAACAAACTCAAGGAACCAAAGATGGGTTGTACTTACCACAAAAGTCCCACTTCTTTAACTTGACATTAACTACGATCTGAAGCAGACTCTTGGACGGCAGAAAAATGCATCGACACTGGGCTCGTCAAATCACTCGTTGCAGACAAATCGACATCTTGACCGTCGACACCTCCACACGAACAGACCTTTACCAACCGCAAAACTACGACAATTGGTGTCACACCCAAATTTTCTTCTTCACCGTAAATTGCTTTTCGTGGTAATATGTTTGATTTGGCTTGCTGACGACCTGATTAAGAATCCCCTATTGTTAAAGTTTTGGTTGTCAAATTCAACAGCACACAAAACCGCTTGATCGTCGAAAACTGAGAAAACAAAAAAAATTTACGCGCCTGCGCAGTCAAAAGTCTCCCTTGTTAGCCAAGCCTAAAAGCGGAGCTCCAAAAGCATTCTTTTTCTACTGGCATTTGCATATAGTCTGCTTGTCATATCACCCATCTGACCTCACTCAAGCTACAGACCCAATGCTGTAGAAAATAATGTGGAAAGGTGATCTGAGCCAGTGGCACAGTGGATTTGGACCCCACGTGGATTTGCACCCTCCAGTCCAGATCTGCTTGTGGATCAGATTTGGACCCCCTAGTCCAGAACTGCTAGCAGATATGAATCCCCTTTTACGAATTTGGACCCCCACCTCTCCTAAAAACAAGCGTTCTATTGAGTAAGGTAATAAAAATTCCTTTCCAAACTGAGTTTGGAGATGTTAAAAAAGCAAAATAAAAATATTGAGGTAGGTTTTTTTTAAAATAATCTTTAATACCTTGTGTAAAAAAGAACCTGCAAAGCTAGTTTTCATCTATAAATTTTTAAAACAAAACATTTCTTAACATCTTAGAGCAATACCTAAGGACAGGTCTGTTTCCCCGTTCAACTGTAGGCAACTTAGTTACATACTTAGCTACTTAGGTATGGTTTAGAGCCACTAGAAATTGGTGGAGAAGCCTGGTGATTGCTCCTTGGAATCAGTATCACATCAGATATATAGTGATTCAGATCATCACTTCATAATGAATGCAATTTCAATTATCCACAGCACCCCATGAGACAGTCAGAAATCGGAAATTGTGTATCCTCTGGATATATGTATGCCTCACAAAAATTATGAAAGAAAGATACATGGAAATCAATAAAAATATTTAGATGCCATGAATTAAGACCAAGATATTTATTTTGATCAATTACTTCTTGACCTTACTATCACAAAAAAAAAACTGCTTGCTAACATTAAGCTCATCACTCAATGCACCTACAGTGTTTTCAAAAAGAAATCCAGCTGCTCTTCTGGCCAGTTAAGTGCAAGACCAAACAACTTGATAATAATATATTGGGCATTTGGTTGATACCACTATCAAGGTGATTCATCAAAGCAAAAGTGCTGGAAATCCGTTAGCCATCTTAACTTTATCTTAACATACTTCATCAAACATCAGAGATTCCATTAAACATTAATGCCAAATGTCATCCAAACATCCCACAAGATTGAAAAGAAAGACTGTATGCAGGAGGAGGAAGTCCAAAGGATGTGTACATTGATGAGAAAGAGCTAGTACTTTAAGTTTAATTTTAAGTTTTAAGTTTAATAATACTTTGTCATGTGAATACAACTAAGTTGATACAAAACAAAAAAGTGCATGACTGGAGAATAATTGGGAGAAACTAAATTCCCATACAAAGAATATTATCTAATATTACACATTCCAAAAACTAAGAGGTGAAATTTAAACGTGGCCCAAAGCTAACCTAATCAAATTAAATCAAATACTTGTCTCTTACAAGTCACCCCTGATTTGAGATTGAGACTAAAAATCATGAAGTAATCCAAAGCAAACCTAATTAAATTACATACTTGTCACTCACAAGCTACATCTGATTTAAAATTGACACTAATAATGTAATAGATAGGACTTAAAACTGCTTAAAGAAGGTGCATGCATGATGTTCGATGGAACACCATTCCAGTCTGTTATGTAGCGATTAAAAAAAGAAAAGCTGAAGGCCATATATATATTTAGCCATGCCAAGCCTAGAATCGGAGCTGCACACTCTCACCGAGCAACTTTTATTTGGGCCAGTTTAATTTGTGTCCAAAACAATTGAGCAGCAGCAGGGAAAACGAAGAGTTTTCGATAGTAAACGTTTGCAAAAAAGAAAAAAAAAAGACGGACATTCTTGAGTCTAACTACTTTGAGATGAAAGCGTAAAGGGATTCAAAGCAGATCAAAAACAAAACAAAACAAAACAAAAACACTGCAAGCGAACAAAGTACGATGCCGGCGAGTGTTTGCTCGAAGAAGGAGAAGGTGGAGAAATTAAACAAGACTAGCTAGAGTAGTATAGTACATGGGTGATCAAGCACATTTTTCACAACACATTTTTCAATTTTGTGTCGTAAAATTTTAACAGCACATTTTCCATAAAATGTGTTGGTTTTTGAAAAAACTAGCACACTTTTTGTCAAGGTCACCAAAATTCCCAAGGTCAAGGTCAAGGTTAAATTTTCCAAGTCTAAAATTAGGATGATGAATGAATGAAAGAATTGAGTAGTATCCGTCTAGAAACGGCTGATTTCAATATTCTAAGCGATAATTAGTATATTTAAGCAGTATCCGTCGAGAAAACATCTAATTTCAATATTCTAAGCGATTATTAGTATTCAGGTAGAACAGCATTTTCAAAGGTCAACTTTTTTCTTTTTAAGTACTTTATGATATAAAAAACACTTAAAGAAATGTCGCTTTAGGTTATTATGGAGAATGAAGAAAGAAATCTCCGGGCCTTGGAAAAGCCCTCTCAAATCAGGTCAGGTAGCCAGATGGTAAATGGCCTGAGTCAGAAAAATATCGGATCAGGTAGCCAGATGGTAAATGATTTTTGTAATCCAGATATTCACGAATATTTTGTTGAAGTAGAAAAATATCTAATATGTCCTTTATGTGATCAGAAGATAGCAGAACATAGTGTCAAAAATGAACCATGTTGTGATAATCAGAAAATGATTAATGACAATGGTGAAAATGTTTGTACAAATTGTGGTTCAGTCCATGGTTATGATTATTGTAAGGAGTACGTTGACTTTCATAATAATATGTATAAAATAAAGCGGAAATCTATATATCATCGGAAGTACCATATTGAAAATGTGATAAATGGTGTATGTTGCAAGAATAGATTTCAAATTTCAGTAAAAGATAAGGGTAAAATATTAAGAATATTCAAGGAGATAGACACTATCATCCCTTCGGTGAATAAGAATCGTAAAAGAATGATAAACACCAAATTCATTCTGAAACAATTGTTCATGATGATGGATCTGCCTTATGAGTATATCATATTAACCAACTCAAAGAAAACACTGAAATTTTATAATCAATATTGGGTTGAGATTCTATTGTTAATATTTGATAAGATTATTCGTATTATCAAACAGTGAATTTTTCATCATATTTCAGTAGGTACTTATCAATAATTGGACTATTATCAACAACATAATCGTCTATGTTCTTCATTGTATTGTGTATGCTGGAATTATCAAAATTACCGCTTCTCATGGTTTCTTTTATTGTATTGAGAAGATGCTGGTAGCTTTGATAAGCATATGTACAATTCTGTATTTTCATGTCAAGGTTCTTGTGTTTCATCCAACCTTGTATTAAAAGTGATACTGTACTGATGGCAACTAAACTAACACCGCCAGTCGAAATACTTGCGGTAAGACCGCCAGTTGCAAATATAATGGATGCTGAATTCCCCAGTAATTTCCATTTTTTGAACCGTTTAACAGCCTGTTTATGAGCCCAACACTTTCTGTGATATGTGTGGTAATAGGCTTTTAATTCATTTACCTGATCTTCTGTTAATTCACCTGAAATATGGTTCCAGCTGAATATGCTTTTTCGCTCTTTCATACAATATGCTTATATAACAATTCTGTTCAACACACAGTACCACAAACCAGACAATTGCCCACTTAGAGGTGATAACTTACTAATTTTAGTCGTCAAGAAAGACGGTAGAGCATAAGAATATCCTCTATCAAGTGCATGTTTGACATAAAACCTACCGAAGGCATCGTGTAATATGCCATGTGTCTGTAATGTATCAATCCAACCAAGAGTATGCTCCAAAAAATGTGTTAAGCAGCCTTCACCCGGACCGATTAATCCAATGCCTATATGCTCCTGGATAATGTCTCTCACTTCAATATATTTGTTAAAATGTTTGTGATGCAAATACTGGTAAATCAACGCTGATTTCAATATCCTCTTATCAACACCAGGGTTTTTTCGTTCAGCATCTCGAGTAAACCATTTCACATATCTAATTATTTTGTTCATTTATATTATATCGTTGGATTAAAATTTGATGATGATCTGAAATTGTTTTTTCGTCTAATATAGAATCCAAGTACACACAGAAAAAAATAACACTACCGTCAAGAGGTGCGATGGAGCTAGGATCCAAATCACCAAAAGTCATTTGCCGACTACCACTTCTGTTAGCCGCTGTAAAACTTCCAATATGTTTTTTATTCCAATAGATTTTACTTGTGTTTGTTTTTGGAGAAGATAAATTATCCCAGTGAACAGACAAGCAGTGCCAAACATTTATTTGACCCAAATCATTTACTGAATAATCTGCTATTTTTCTGAAACTTTGTATAGATGCTGCTGGACCGAAATACACACAATTTGATTGATCAACACCACTTATAACTAAATTTGAACCATTGTAATAGCTGACAAACTTATCATAACCTCCATTATCATGACCAAAAAGCCCATTTTTCCATGGACTTCCACCTGTATTTGAATTTAATTTATAAACAATGAAGATATTAACAGCATTATTATTTAAATTGATTTGACTTATCATTCTCTGTGATCCATTAAAGTCTAAATAATAACGTCCATTATGTTTCTCAGCCTTGGTACAAACAGTGGGTCTTATGTTCAAAGTCGGTTGCGTTGCATTATTTTCTTCATTCGATAGATCGTACAATGTTTCAACTTTTCTGTCTGCATTCATATCTAGAAAATTATTATTCGCTCTGTCGATTTGATAAGTACATTTAGAGTATAATCTGTTGAATTCAGAAACCCACAAATCCAAAAAACTATCTCTGACAATATCTGAAACTTATGATTTGATTACAACATGATCAGAATCATTACCTGCTTTTACATTAGTCAAATGTTTGTTTCCAAGATCATAGTGGCCATCTTGTGTTAATGTAAATCCATCACCTTTATCACCTTTAGGACCAATTGCACCAGTATCACCCCTATTATCTTGATTTTGTGGAGAATTGAAAACTCCCATTATAATATTAATTTAGATTAATTCATGACCACTTCAAGTGTGAATGTTGTATCAAATGCACCTGTATTAGGATGTGAATAATCAATGATTAAATAGCCTCTCGATAATGATTTGTTGATGTTGACCGTTGTGATGTTTCTACTTAAAGAAGATTGTCTGTGTTCATAAATAGTTGCTGGTAATGGCAAAGGCCCACCACCTTCAGCTTTTGTCTTGAAATAAAATATTCCGGGGGCTGTTCCTTGTAATACATACATTTTCTTAATATAAAAGTTATTGTTATGAATGACTAAAAAATCAGAGCCATTTATCAATACAGGCTTTAAAACATTCTTATTATGTCCTCGTTTAGCTTTAACAAAGCAATTTAAATATTGTATTTGACCGATTATTCCATTCCCATTCAAATTTAGATCACCTCCTAATTTTGGCTGATAGAGAGCAAATCCACCCAAATCGAAAGCTGTTTCCATAATTACACCTGTAACGCTTGAACGAAATAGATTCAAACTATTATTATGAATTCTATAGCCATTCAGATTTAAATCACCACCAAGTTTGGCCTCACTTATAAGAAAGCTGTTCATATTAATATTATTTAGCATTGTCAATTCACCATTTTGACCGTCGAATAAGTTTGATGAATTATTAATCAAGGCATGTCCATTCAAATCTAAATCAGTTTGTAATTGCATTTTTTCATTCACGATTTTATAAGCTTCAGCGAAGTCGTAAACACTTGATGGAACGTCTACAGCTTCAAAATCAATACCATATGCAACACAATGAACTTTGTACTTATTTGGATAAGTTGGGTTAGCATTAATATGAATCGTACAATATAAATATTCAGGTGGTGAACTTGCTGATGGTTTTTCAATCCATAATAAATATCTCGAATGATCTTCATTTCTGTTATCAAATTTTCTCCCTACAGTTTTATGAATTGTAATTCCACCAGTTGCACTGAATGTTACACTACTAAGATTCATTCCTTCATAATCAGGAAATAGCCATTCAAGAATGAAAGTGTATTTTCCATCTTTTATTGTGTACATATTAAATCCAATTCTAGCTCTGTAAATATGATTAGCTTCTTTATTCAAGTCTATATCAATAACCTTTTTTGAAATCAAATGTGGTGAACGAGGTAAATTGACATATCCATTGACTTTCAAGCCATATTCAGTACTGACTTCATCGATATCATTCATCAAATATTTGAAAGCATTCTTTGGATGAGAAGCAGATGAAATATGACTTTTTTCTAATTGATCTAAATTTACGGCATCGGTTTTATTTGTTCCTTCTTTTAAGTCAATGATTTTATACCCTCCAAGTTTCATATCCGCTGCCATCGCATTTGTTCCATTCAATAATAAAGTGTTCGCTCTAATAGCTATTCCAGCTCGATTTAAAACTCTGAAGTTTACAGCATCAGTTTCATTCACCACATCCGCTAAATTCGTCACTTTATTTCCACCCATCGACAAATCGCCATACATTGCAGTCGAACCGTCTCGTCGGAGAAAATATTCGTCAGTATAAAGTTTTGTCACCGCATCGTCTGCGTTGACAGGTGGAGCAAGATCAGTAATGGCATTGTTGTTCATATTCAGATTTTGTTGTGCAATCGCATCGAGTTTGGTTTGCAACCTCTGGTCCACATAACTTTTGTTTACAGCGTCTTGTGGGTTTGAGGGGTTATCCTGTAGGTTGAGGATTTTGTTTAATTTCATGTCAACATTACTACCAAACGCAACATGACCGTTTTCAATTTCATAAGCTGGGTCATGAATAAAGTAAGACAAATTGGTATGATAGCCATAGGCCCCATAAACGATGATATGTGTTTTGGTGTTAGACGCAGGAGCAGTGCTGGAAAGTTCCACCTGTATTGCCGCTTGACCACCACTGGTTTTTTCGATTCGGAAAAGCTTCTTCATATAACCATCAACGTGTGGAGTTTGGGGAAAAGGTTTTTGAAACGGCTGTCCCGCATCTCGTATATTTACAGTTGGAAGGGTTAAATCGACTGTTGCACTTCTTGGGTCTGATGGTGAGTAAAACTCAACAACAAAAGTGTATTGACTGTTTCTCAAAGATGTCACATTAAAACGAATTTTGGATGTAAAGTTACCACTATGTGAAATGATAAAAGACAATGAGGACTTGTTTATGTGGTATGGTGATCTATCAAAATTCTCAATTTGAAGGTTTGTTGCATCACTGACTGCAGAAGACTTGGATATGTCTTTTAACAGAAAAGCGAAGGGTTGCGTTGAGTACCAGATGCTGATAAAATAAGGTCATCAACATACTTTTTGTTGGCAGAATCTTTATCAGAGTTTGGAGTCTCAACATTTGTTATTTTATTGTCACCCATGTCAAGATCACCAGTCATTGCAACACTTCCATCTTTTTTAAGAAATGGAGACAAATCACGTTGGATGAATGATCAGTCAACATATTTCTTGTGGCTGCATCTTTGTCATCAGTTGGAGTTGTGACATTAGTTATTTTATTATCACCCATTCAAATCACCAGTCATTGCAACGCTTCCATCTTTTTTCACAAAGTCAGAATTAACATATGCTATATTCGCTTTATTATTCGACAGATATGTGACAGCATCATCAACGTATTTTTTATTTGTACAGTCTTGTTGTAATATAGGGTGTGCAACATTGACTATTCTAAAAAAACTCATTTTAAGCTCACGATCAAATACAATTCTTCCTTCTTCTATTTCAAAAGCAGGATCGTGAATATGTGATAAGATAATATTTGAAAATCCATAAACACCATAAACTATAACATAATGTTTTTTATTATTTTGTAAATATGGCGAAATCAACAATAACTCCATTGATGTGGAACCATGACTTGTTTTTTCAAGGAAGAATATTCTCTTAAGATAACCATCAACAAGATGAGTCTTTGGAAATGCTCTTTTTATTGAATCCTTTCTTTCAATTAAATTTGATGACAGATTGTCGTCATCGACTGTTGCATTATTTGGGCTACCATCAGTATAAAACTCAACAACTAAAGTGTACTTTGAAACTTCCAATTGTGTCAGATCAAAACGAAGAACAGTTGTAAGACCAGCAGTAGGAATAACAAAAGACAAGGCTATTTTATTAAATGAGTAAGGGCTTTTGTCAAAATCTTCCAATTGTAGATTATTCGCATTTCTAAGAATAGTTGTTTTTGATGTATCTTCAAGAAGAAATTTGAATGGATTAACACGTGTTCCTTCAATTGATAAAACAGCATCATTAACATATCCCAAGTTAGCAGAATCATAATGATTTACTGGATCACCAACATATGTCAAACGTTTATTTTCAATGTCATAATTACCATCTTGTGTTAATCTAAATCCATCACCTTTGGGACCAACAGCTCCAGTAGCTCCTTGTGGACCAAATGCACCTGTATTACCTTTTGGACCTCTATCACCTTTTTCACCTTTGGGACCAATTGGACCAACTGGGCCTCTTTCACCAGTACCAGTTTCTGTTTTATCTTGATTTATTTGAGCATTAAAAACTCCCATATAATATTAGATTATATAACACAGAAAGTTGCCATATAATATTAGATTAAACAGCACCATAAAAATTTCTCTTGATTGTTTTCATCGGCTTGTCAACATAACAGAAGGAATATGGTTTTTTGGTTGCTTCAATGTATTTCTTCTTGTCGATTCCAAGCTCCTGTGCAATCAAGTTCCTTTCTCTTGATGATGGGAAATCATAAAGGCAAAGTGACTGCAATTGAGTCTGATTGATTTTGGACAGCCATAGAATGATTGTGTGAGATATATGACTGAACAGTTCTTGTGTCTCCCCTGAATGAAATAGCTGATTATCTGATCTTGTTTCTTGTCAGTCACGAAATCATCAAAAACAACCAATCGCTGCAAATCTGTGTCTTTTATTTGTTCAACTGGCAATATCTCTTCTTGACTGCAAACCAAGGCAGGATATCCAATGTGACTGCTTATTTCATCCATTACTTTCCGAAGATATTGATATTTGTCTTGATCTAAATTTTTTGCATAAAGATGTATCTGATCATAATAGACCAATGGTTCCATAATCAGATGCATGAACAATGTTGTCTTTCCAGATCCAGAATTACCAGCCAATAACATTCTAAATGTATCTTTTGGCATATACGGATACAACTGTCTGAATGAATTCTTTAAACCCTGAATATCATAATTAGGGATTTCCATATGTAAATAGTTTAGATTAGTCTAACACAATTGTATATGGATATAGAACGAATGAAAAAGCTTCTAAAAAGTGGAATTGAAGCCGGAAACAAAACAAGAGAAGTTCGTGATGTTATCAAGACTTATGAATACAGAAAACAGGATGCATATGATACAACATCAGAATTACTGAAACCCTCTATTGATGTCCAGAAGAGTGTGAAAGAAAGTGTCGACAAAAAACAGGATGAAGTCATTGAACAGTTGAAAAAAAATCAACAGGCTTTAACACAAGGACTTGATGATGTTATTGAAGCTAATAGAAGAGCTATTACAATGGGAACGGAACTTCCTTTGACAATTGAAGCACCTGAAAAAGAGGATCGGGCACCCAACATATTATCGATCGATAACTATTTCGATAAAGATGACAGAATTATATTAAAAAATAACAGGCTTTTGAAACCAAGCGATTTGACTCAAGTCGCCCCACAAAAACTTCTTGAAGAAAGGAGAAAGCTGCAGAAAAAGCCAAAGATATGGGAAGAAGAAAAAAAAAATCATTCACTCCAGAAGAAAATGAATCTCATAAAAGAGAAATACAAACTTTGAAGAAATACAGAGAAACGATTTCAGATGTATTAGCTTCTTACAAATACAAAACAGGGAAAGGAATGGGTTCAAGGGATGCATTTTTGGGTGACATGCTTTCAAGACTACAGTTACTTGGTGGATCTATTTCAGCCGGCAACAACAGCAAAAATGTTCAAAATGAATTCACAAAAATATTGCATACATTGAACAGACTGGGAATCCTGAAAACCGGTGAGTTGAATAAAATAATGATGAAATATCTAATGTAAAAGTATATGACAGAAATTTCATTACGATTCAACAGTAAAAACAGAGACAAAATTGGTGTCAGCAAGAGTCATGATTTTGAAAAAAGATTTAATTCACCTCTTAAATTAACGAATGATTTAAAATATGAAATGGCTGTGAATGTCATCAATATGACATACAGTTGGTACAATATCAGAGATATTTTTGGGAATAATCAAATGAAATACAGTGTTGATGGAGGTGCAAACTGGGAAACAATAACATTCGTTAACGGGATGTATTCATACGACGATATCAATAGTTACATTCATGAGTATATGAGAAAAAATAGCCATGTACTGAATCCATCTGAAACAGACAAATCAAAATTCAAGTATGGTATTAACATGTATTTCGTTTTGTCAACATATCGCATTTTGATTGAACTCAATGAAAATTATCGTGTGGATCTGAGGAATCTTGATTTCAGAAAACTTATCGGTTTCGATTCAAAATTAGTTCCAGCCACAGAATATGGAACAAATCTACCTGATATTACAAGAGGAGTAGATGAAATTTATATCAATTGTGATTTGGTGACAGATAGCATTGTTGATGGAAATAGCACAAATACAATCGCTGTTATTCCTGTCACAGATCTCGTTAGAAGTTTACCTTTCACTTACAAACCTCGTTTTCTTTCATGGAATCCTGTCTCAACACATAATATCAGCTCAATACGTTTTTATGTCACTGATTCTTCTAGAGCTCCAGTCGATTTAAATGGGATAGATTGGTATATTGAGTTGTTCTTGAGAAGTGTGGAATTATAAAACCTAATAGTATATGAAACGGTTTGAGTTTAAAAAATATGAACAACATGGTGAAGGTATTGTGACTGATATGATCAAAACAGCTGGAAAAAAAGCAGCAACAACAATTGGTGAACATGCTGGCAAAAAAGCTGGCGACAAAATCATAGAACTTTTGAAAAAGAGAAAGAGTGGAACTGAGAGTGTGAGCCAGACTGGTGGTTTAATCAAAAGAAAGAGAGGCCGACCTCGTAAAATTAAATAACTTTTATCTAACACAATAATATATGTCAAACTATCGTGACTCAAAATATATCGAAAGATATGAAGATGTAGTGTTCGAACTAGAGACAGCACTTAATACTGTAGTAGCAAACAATGCTCATCAGAGTAAAACAGGCTACCGATTCATTGTTGATAACAGTGGAGAGACTACACCATTTGACTGGTATAATGCCCGTTTTAATGTTATTTTCAAAGAAAATAAGCTTGCAGATGGAGCTAACATTGCTGCTGCAGATCGAAATGGTATTGTTAATTCAGCTCACGCTCTTATTAACACCATTAATGTAAAAATGAATGGTCTTGATGTTTATGAATGCCGAGACGCTAACCAAGCCACAAATATTAAGTCATTGCTTGAGTATTCACAGGGTTATGTTGTAAGTCAGGGAACCAATGAGTTCTTCTATCTTGACACCAGCAGAGGTGCTGAAAACAGAGTGGCACAAGCTGCTTATAACAAAGGATTCTCAGATCGTAAAGCTTTGCTTAATGATGGTGGTGAAGTAAATGCAGAGATAGCATTGAACAGATACGGTTTTTTCAAGAGCTTTTGGGATGAACTCATGCCTAACTCAAAAATAGAGGTGAAATTGACACTTGAGAGTGATGCCAATTTGATTTGGCAAGCTGCTGATGATTGCCGTGTGGTACTAACTAAATTCCAGCTAATAGTTCCTCGCATTGTTTTTAATTCTGCGGGAAAGTCCTTATACATGAGCAAGTATCTTGACAACAGAAAGTGGACTTACATGAGAGAAATGGTTGAGAGAGGCAATTCAACAAGACAGCAGACAGCCAATTTCCGTATTTCCACAGGAATAAACAAACCCAGGCATGTTTTTGTATTCATCATCAATGATGCAAGTGATGCATCTCAGACAGCCAATAAATTTCTCTATAACACTTTTCTGTTGGTAATGACAAAACTTTGACTGATTGTTATCTTGAAGTTGGCAATGGTAATGATTATCCAGAGGTTCATTATAAACCATCAACAGAACCAACAAGAGTATTTAGAGATGTTTTGAAATATGTTGAAGCTGTAAATGATTTCAGTGAAAGTACCCTTCTTAACAGGGGCAACTTCGGTACAATATTCCCTTTTGTTTATTTCGATCTGACAAAACAGAAACAAGATATTAAAGATGGAATGACAAAACTGACTTTCAAATACACTTTAAGTGCTACAGCAGATCATGATTACAGTGTGTATGCACTGGTCCTCTATGAGCAGGATATTGAGATGAGAAAGACTGATGGAAAATTAATTCTGAGATCAATGTAAATTAAATAAATTAAATGATTGTTTGTATTAAATACAATTTAGTATAAACATATATTATATGACTACTTATCATCCTCATGGAGTAAGACTTTCAAACAGTCAGAAGCAAAGGCTTGCAAAAGCTATACAAACAAATTCACCGGTAACATTGAGACTCGCACATGGAGATCTCACTGGAGGTGATCAAATGATGTTGACAAAAACACAGATAAAAAAATTAGCCAAATCACAGAGAAATGGAACAGGTGCTGATGTAAAGATATCCAAAGCACAGATCAGAAAATCAGTCCAAGAAGGAGGTTCTCTTTGGTCCAGTCTTTTTTCACTTGGAACAAGACTATTGCCTTATGCAGGTAAAGCAGTAGCTAAAGCGGCTCCAGCATTGGCTACAGGTGCTCTTTCTTCATTAGCAAGTCTTGGCATTGATAAACTATTTGGAAAGAAACAAAAAGGAGGATTTCTTATTCCTAATGCCAATTTATCCCAATTATTTAATGTAGGAAATTTATTGAATACGAGACAGATGGCTGATGTTATCCAAAAAATGCAGTATGGTGGAGACGTTGTTATAAAACCAACAAAAGCGCAGACTGGAAAGGGTATTGGAACAATACTCGCCAGTATTGGAATTCCTTTGGCTATAGAAGCAATCAGAAAATTAACTGGAAAAGGTTTGCATGTTGAAAGCAGCCGTCCAAGACGGTCAATACCTGTTCATGTTCCAGATGACATTGTACCCAGAAAGAAAGGTGGGAAACATGCTATGATTCCATGGCAATCTCCTCCTGTTTTTGGTACATGGAATAACCCAATCGGTTATGGAATGAAAAAAAAAACCAAAGGAAAAGGACTTCTACTGGGCAAAAACAGTCCATTCAATTCAATCCCCATACTAGGAACCATTTTGTAAACAAACCCTTATCCAACTTTAATTTAATCAATTGGGTTAAACAACTTGGAATAAAACATTTTAGAGGAGTATTTTCAAGAGACAATCTGCCGAGACAAATAAAAAAGAATGAATGTGGGATAGTCAATCTTGATTCCAAAATTGGACCTGGTACTCACTGGGTATGTTATAGGAATTTCAAAAATGATAAATACTGTGAATACTTCGACTCTTTCGGTTTAATGATGCCAACAGAAGTACAGAAATACATGGCTGCAAGCGGTAAACAACTTGAATACTCTGGTGATGAGATACAAGAAAGGGAATCAGTATTATGTGGATATTGGTGTTTGTACTATCTTCTTGAGAGACAAAAAGGCAGCTCCATTCTTAATACAATACATAATGCTGAATTTGATCCAACAGACACAAGAGTCAATCACAGATTCATAATCAATTATTTCAAAAATATGTAATGTATATGTATGTCTGTTAAGTTAAACAAAAACAGTGGGATAATAAAAGTCGGCAAATATTACGCGTGCTATAATGAGAAAGAATACTTTGATCCATCAGGACAGGAGATACCTGCTCAAATGGAGAAAAAGAATTGTTTCAATGAATCAATGCGTATTAGAGATCCGTTATTGAGTAAACAATGGTGTTTGTACTACCTTTTAGAACGTCAGAAAGGTACTATGATATTAACAATATTATTTGATGATAAAAGATTTAATAGATTTCTATCTAACATAAAAGTATGATAGAATTCGAAATAATTGATGATGTTAATATATTTGTTATAATAGTTGTCAACAGATTGATTGGTTTGCGAGTTGTAATCAAATGCACTTTGGATAATATAACAGTATTCTATGACAAACTTAGTGGAAATGTATGTCGATTTAACTACTAGACAAAGAAAATATCTAACCAATATGTATAATGGTGAAATCATATTGTGTTAAACAGAAGAAAGTCACTGAATGTGTGCCAGGAAGTGAAAGATATCAAAAGACTAAAAATGGTCGAACTGTGATGAAATGTACTTGTGCTGAATGTGGAATCACAAAGACTAAATTTGTCAGAAATCGGGGAAACTGAATAGCCCGTCTGAAGGGGCGGGCATACTAGATTCAGCCGCAGATATGGCGCTAACAGGATTCTTAGAACATGGAGTCCTTATTTAGCAAAGAAAGGTGTTGAAATGGGTAGATATTATGCTTCTGAAGCAATGAGAAATCCAAAGCTGCAAAAGAAATTAATTGACAAAGGACTTTCCCTCGCAAAACCTGCAATCACAAAGGTTGGGTCAGAAGCTTTGAAACAACTCTCAACAAAAGTGAGACCAAATATTCGTTACAAAACAGATATCAAAGGATTAGATTATGGCGGTGCTATTGACATTCATAAGGTTATTGGCAAGCTTCCTAAACCAAAAGCAGGTTGGACACCAAGTAAATATAAATATATGGGCCCTTATAATCCATTGCATGAGCAGTTGGAATATGATCCAAATACTGGCGAGGTCTTGAAATGGAATGTACAACCTTACAATAAGGTGGATGAAATAGCAGCTTACCATGATATTTGTTATGATATGGGGAAAAATAAAGGTGAATGTGATAGAACAATGGTCGAGTCACTAGATCAAATACCATATGGTGAGATGCCAAAATGGGGTCAAACAGCTAGATTCTTAATCGACAAAAAACAGAAACTTGGTCTTGGTGTTTCAAAAAACGGAAAAAGCCGTCGAGTGAAGAAAACTGGCAAGAAAAACTAGCTGATGAATTACATGCACCCATAAAACGAAATTTCACTCGGCGGCGTGTGATTGTAAATAAAATTGATGAAATATGGGCAAGTGATCTAGTTGAAATGCAACAGTTCAGTAAATGGAATAAAGGTTATCGATATCTTCTTATGGTTATTGATGTCTTCAGCAAATATGGTTGGATTGTCCCATTGAAGGATAAGAAAGGTGAATCTGTCACTGAAGCATTCAAATCAATATTCAAGGAAGGTAGAAAACCACAGTATTTATGGGTCGACAAGGGAAAAGAGTTTTACAACAAACACTTGAAGGACTTGCTAGAGAAACATAGTGTACAGATGTACTCAACTGAGAATGAAGAGAAATCATCAGTAGTTGAAAGATGGAATAGGACAATTAAATCCAAAATGTGGAAGCAGTTCACTGTTCAAGGTAATACACAGTATTTAGACATGTTACCAAAATTAGTGAAACAGTATAACAACACAAAACATTCAAGCACAAAGATGACACCTGTTGAAGCATCTGATAAGAGGAATGAAGGAACTGTTTACTTCAATCTTTATGGTGATATGGAGCCATTAAAACAAAAACTAAAATTCAAAATAGGTGATAAGGTCCGAATATCCAAGTATAAACGGATTGTGTTCGACAAGGGCTATACACCAAATTGGACAGAAGAAGTGTTTATAGTTGATAAGATCCAGTACACTAATCCAATCACTTACAAACTAAAAGATCACAACGATGAAGAAATTGAAGGGAGTTTTTATGAACCTGAGTTATTAAAGGCTAAACAGGATGTATTCCGTATTGATAAAGTCATTCGCAGAGATTACAAGAAGAAACAAGCTTTGGTGAAGTGGAAGGGATATAGTGATGACTTTAACAGTTGGATACCGTTCAAGGATTTAAAGAAAATTATCTAACATACATGTAGATGCAAAAATATTCCTACGATAATAAAGAATTAGACGTTTCAATAGATTGTTATCTCGATGATAAAAACGATATATGGTTCAGAGGAAGAGACATAGCCAAAATTCTTGATTATAAAAATCCGCAAAGAGCAATCAGAGATCATGTTGTATCTGATGATAAAATCTTGATAGACCTCAAAATAATGACGAATAGCAGAGGGACCGAAATTGTCCATCAGGTCGGAAGCAGAGGGACCGAAATTGTCCATCAGGTCGGAAGCAGAGGGACCGAAATTGTCCATCAGGTCGGAAGCAGAGGGACCGAAATTGTCCATCAGGTCGGAAGCAGAGGGACCGAAATTGTCCATCAGGTCGGAAGCAGAGGGACCGAAATTGTCCATCAGGTCAAACAGTCTTATAAATGTTTTTTTATAAATGAATCAGGATTTTATTCACTAATACTGTCCTCTAAAAAACAGGAAGCAGTAAAATTTAAACATTGGGTTACATCAAAAGTATTACCATCAATCAGAAAACAAGGTTATTACAAACAGTTCAATGACAGAAGTAATAACATGCTGATGATTGGAAGTGAAAATGATCTGCACTGCAAGATTGTATCATTCATCAGAAAGAAATATGAAGACGCATTAATGATAGCCGGTTTAGGTGAAAATCAAATAAGCTCAAATATAAGAATCAGAAGTTATAACAAAGGATATATGTCTGGACAATGCGATTTGATGTTAATGAATCCCACCAGAAAATACAATGCTCTTTGTCTTGAATTCAAAAGTCCCACTGGTGTATACCAAGTGTCGGAAAAACAAACAAATATGAAGCAAATGTATGAGAAAAACAAGTGCAAATACATTATGAGCAATTGTTTTGAAGATTTAATTTTTGAAATAACCAAACACATGGAAGAAAGCAAATTGTATTTATCACGTATAAGAAAAGACTAACTTTTATCTAACCTATATATGTTAGAGAGGTCAGTATTATACTGTATTTTGCTATTTTGGTAGCCAAGAATATTTTTATTCCTGACTATTTATTTTGTGATGGCCATAAGCATAACTGTTGATTCCGTCTTTTGATAAATATCTTTTGTCATCGAAGCAGCTGAGTGATACTTTGTTGATTTCATAGCTTCCTAATTGATGATTTTCACTTCTGATTGTTTTCATTTTATGATACATTTGTTTATCATTGAATAGAGTGTCTTTATAATTTTCATGCTTGATTTCATTTTTGATTGTGTTCTTTTTGATTCCTTTTGCTGTTTTTCCTCCTTTCTGATCATCTTTAATATAGCTATACATCTTTGATCTCAGCCCTACGAATTCACATATTGGGACTCCAGCAGCTTCATCTTTCATTTTGCCAATTACTTTCTTATTGGTCTTATCGGAGAATGGCGAGCTTTCAGGATAGTCACTGTTATCGAATTTATCTTTATCATTCCAGAAATCCCTATAGACATCTTCTGCTTCAATTTCATATGTCAAACTGTCTGTGTCAGTGAAGAGCAGCTTAGCCTTATTACCATACTTTTGTTTAATGTAGTTGTAATGGAAATCATACATAAGTGTCTTACTAAGATCCAGAATACACATTCCTACATATGCCGGCCTGTTTAGAGTTAGTGTTTCTTTGATCTTATGCACTGCTACCAGATTTTCATTGAATATCTTACTGCTAACATAAGTTGGTTTACTGGCTAATTTCAATAGCTTCTTCTCATCAGTCACCAATCTGACATCTACTCTCTTTCTGAGATTTTCCATAGTTTTGCCGAATACTGAGTTATTCATCAACTTGAAGAAATCTTTCTCAAAAGCATTCTTGGCATTAGTTCTTTTCTGTGTATTGAAATCAATGTACTGTCTCAGCCAAGGTGATTGTTTGAACTCTAGCACTCTGTGGATTTTTGTTACCTTCAAACCCAAGTCTGTGTATAATTGGAGGTTCCTGTAATGCAGAACATACTTCTCTTTGTTGCTTAATGTTGGCATCAGTTTATGTACCAAACCAGTCGATATATTGTATTTCTCTGCTATGTCTTTACAGTAATCTGAAAGCATGTCTCCAGTTACTTTCACCTTCTCTGGTCCAAGCGGGTAATCATTATGCAGATCATGCAACTCCTGGGGGTATTCCAGATCAACTTCCAGAATCAAACCCTTATTGCTGTCTTCTTTGTATTTAGCCAGGTTGAGATTATTCATTTTATTCTCAGTCATCCATCTGAATCCGCCTGTTGGAAGGTATTGACTCATTGCCCAACCGTATAGATTGTTTGCATCAAGATACATGATGTACTTTGAGGGCGCCTTCTCATCATACTTCTTCATGTATTTATTATTAGCTTTACCGTAACGATTGGCAATATAGCTGATACCACCTCTCATACCCTTTTCAATGAACTGGAACATATCAATGTCAGTCATCAATTCCAGTTTGATATCAGTCATCTTCAGCATAGCATCCCATGACAAACCAGGAGATGTGAAGTAGTGACACGGATCCAGTTTGTAGTACTCGAGACATGTTCTTCTGAAGTTCTCAAATACATCAGCCAACAGGAGTACATCTGTTTTAAGGTACAGATCATGATACTCGCCCATGTTTTTCAAAGAGAATGTTTCCCACACTGTCTGAGCATGTGTATAGTCTTCATCTGATATATGCGTATCACTCAGTATGCTATAGAATTCTTCTTTTGAGGGTAACTTCTGATTGAATTTATCGAAACTGTCCATGTAGTCGTATGGATAAACACCTTTCTGTGCTATCAGATTAAGATCTTTTCCCTTAAACTCTTGTGAGGTGAATTTTAAGGCTTCTTTTGGTAGATTGCCTACAAGTTTTTCCAAACTAGAGCTCATGAACTGGAAACTATCAAGAAATGTTAGGTGATTGCCAAGCATGAAAGCCATATACTTCTCCATGTTATTTGGGATAGCATTGATGTTCATTTGGCAGACTTCACCTTTTTTATTTGTGAATGTGTGTTTCTTGACAATAGCTCCAATCTCCTGCATAATAAAATGACTGTCATAACCTCTTAGATTGTGAAATATAACAGGTATCTTCACTTCTTCTGGATTGACTCTAAGTTTCAGGTTACATTCTTGATGAGCTGATCCTCTATACTGGCCAGTAATGTGACAGTGATCTCGTACTCTGATATCCTTTTCAGTGTATTTTTTATCACAAATGTGACATTCTTTGGCTTTTTGGAATTTCTCTTCATCATCCTCAGTCATTTTCAATGGTTTATTGAATTCTTTAACAATCTTCTTGCAATATTTAACTTCCTCTAACATAGCTTCCATGAATTTGTATACAGCCTTTTCACCCCTGTATATTTGTATTGGCTTGCTGTATTTATCATCATAACAACAAACAACCTTGTAACCATATCCACAATCAGTATGCTTCTGATAGGCTTCAGTGTATGATTTATCATTGTTGGGTTGGCAACCGTGTATTTTCTCAGTTAAAGCCTCAAAATCAGCATAGATCACAAATGGTACTTGCTGTTGTTTATGGAAGTTGATGAATTTTAGAATATTATTGTCTTTGTTTGGCATCTTTATTGCTTGTGTGCCATTAACCAGTATGCAGTTGTCCACATGATCATTCAAGACTCTTTCTGAGCTGAAACATTGTAGACAGTGCATGCAAAAGTGTTTTCTTTCATTATGCTTTGTTTTGTTGCGCATGAATCTGTTGAAATCTTTGATTAAAACGTAGTGTTTGTTTTCATTTTCTGTAATCAATAGAAGATTCAAACAGTCTTCATACTTTTCTTTTGAAACGTAAATTGGATATGGTTGTTTGTTTTCATAACCAAATACATTGATGTTGATCTCATTTTGTTTTTCTATCTTATTATACTGTTTAGTTGTGACTGGAAATTCAACCCCCGAATAATCTAACGTATTAATATGTTGTCTATCAGATTTTTTTATTCTCTGAGGGTTCTTCTCTTGTGGATTCAAGTGCCTGATATGACACCATCTGAAACATTCATTGTCATCATTCTTTATGTTAATCAATCCCTTCATTGCATTCGTTAATTCTAGGGGTAGTTTAATATATGATGAGCCTTTCATTGGCTGATATATTACAACATTTAGAAAATGCTTGTCGACTGATTCCACAACCCAGCCAGATCCTTCTGAAATCCAAACTGCAATCTTATTTAATATATTTTGTTTTGACGCTTGAAGTGATTCACTGATCTGGAGATTATTTATAATTGTTTGAGGTGGACTGTTGAAAAAGGCTGTTTTATGTATTATTTCACCATCAGACATTTTTCTGAATGTTACCTTTAGTGTTTCAACGAATTTCAGTCCTTTCATTGATTTTAGTAAACTTACAAGACGGTACGCTACAGCCTTTCTTGTGTTTTGCAGTTGTAATAGCGGGTCTTTGTAATTTTTGATATCTATTTGAAATGATTTGGTGTATCCTTTGAGAGCTTTATCTGTTTGCTCTATCTTAGTCCTTGGTTCTGGTACTGGGGCTAGTTTTTTAGTTCTTGGTGCTGGTACTGGTCTATCTCTAAATTGTGGTGATGGAAGAATTATGTTGTCTTCATAATCTTTAACCATCTGCTTCACATTCTTGCGAGGTGCTGGAATTGGCTTCTGCTTTTTGATGTTATCAGCGAGACTAACTAATCGCCTCATCTCGCCAACATCCATACGGCCTAATCTTTTCAATAATTCTTTGAAAATACTATTTCTATTTTCCATGTCTATACTATTAGGATATATAATTTTTTGACTCGGATCATTTACCATCTGGCTACCTGATCCACTTAGGCCATTTACCATCTGGCTACCTGACCTGATTTGAGAGGGCTTTTCCAAGGCCCGGAGATTTCTTTCTTCATTCTCCATAATAACCTAAAGCGACATTTCTTTAAGTGTTTTTTATATCATAAAGTACTTAAAAAGAAAAAAGTTGACCTTTGAAAATGCTGTTCTACCTGAATACTAATAATCGCTTAGAATATTGAAATTAGATGTTTTCTCGACGGATACTGCTTAAATATACTAATTATCGCTTAGAATATTGAAATCAGCCGTTTCTAGACGGATACTACTCAATTCTTTCATTCATTCATCATCCTAATTTTAGACTTGGAAAATTTAACCTTGACCTTGACCTTGGGAATTTTGGTGACCTTGACAAAAAGTGTGCTAGTTTTTTCAAAAACCAACACATTTTATGGAAAATGTGCTGTTAAAATTTTACGACACAAAATTGAAAAATGTGTTGTGAAAAATGTGCTTGATCACCCATGTACTATACTACTAGCTAGTAATTAAAATAGCTTGTAATGATAAAGCTAGGAAAATCGGTATTTATTTTGACATAAATGCCCCTAGAAAAAAAAATAAAGGGTACAAACTCTTCGTTTACAGCAGTCAACAGGAATTGACCGCGGTTCAGAAACAATATAACAACAAACATAAGACTTATTACAAGAAAACAAAGCACAATATGAATAATATTTCTTCGAAGATTCTTGGAGAAGGTGCAGAAATTGGACAGGTAACAAAACTATCTTGTATTAAGCTAGAAAATTTCCTTAGCAGATTTGACATAAATGTCCGTAGAAAAGACAAAAAAGAGGTCCGTACCTGATCGTTTAGAGCAGTCAACAGGAATCACTGAGACAGCAATCACTCGGAATGCGACGGAGCTGAATAATAGAGCCATTTCCCACAAAATCTTTCCTTGGCTTACACAAAACACTTAAGTGCTTTGATGGTTTTACTGTTCCTTCCCATGTCTTCCGAAGAACCTTCTTAAATTAATGATTCTCAGTGGCAAAACATCATCCAGATAACGAAGAAAGCGCTTGCCAAACCAAACGAGCATTTCTCTCGCAGACCCGTCCAATTAAAATTTATCAAAACCAGCCAGCCAGTCAACCCATTTCGCTGTTTTTAACATCCAAACGCTGATTCTTACCGGTTCAAACAAACGACATGTTTAAAGACGGCGAAACTTAATTGTTGTTTACAGGCTGCTTTCGACGAAGATCTCTTAAAGACTTGACGAAGTGAAGCGCGCTGGGTTTTGACTGTTTTGGCAGCATTTTGACAACTTAATGTCAGATTTTGAGAAGTGCACATGCACATGCATTTGATCGGATTTTTTATTTTTACTCGAGCTCGAGTCTCCCCCTTTAATGCTTAATTTTACGAGGACTCATTGCGATTACGTGTTGATAAGATAAGGGCAAAAGTTTCTTAACGCTACTGTGAGGAACCAAGGTCGAAAAACAGTCAGCCAAGCCGAGTAAAAACACTCGTTCGCTTGCAAAGAAAACAACGTAACAAAACAAGCAAACAATTCAACTACTTCTTTGCGTCCAAAACGAGTACAGATGATTGTTATTTATATCCATTCGAGAGAAAAATACAAGTTTCATTCCTGAACAAAAGTAACAACGATTAAACCAAATGTTAAGCTTCTATTTATTTAATTTACCTCACTGTCCCGTGTTGTAGAGGTTTCTACCACTTGAAAATGCGTAAGCTTCAGTAAAGTAAAAACAAGCATCCGCAAAAATAGCGAACGGTTTGTCCAAAGAAAGAGCTTCTTCCACAGAGTTTGAGCTACTCATTCCTCCCATTAATACCGGTGAATTGTTAAGTGACTTTTCTTGGTGAGATGCAAGATGCCGCGGTGAAGTGAAAGCCCTTGAAGCGTTGAATTATACTGTTTTCAACCGCACAATCTTTGAAGCTTTTCCTGAGAAAAATCTTCCGTCCCTCCTTTCATCACTTGAAAATTCACCTTCCGGAGTATCTTTAGACAAGTTCTTGATCTTTATGCTTTTTACGCGAAAGACAAACTTCGATCGAAGAAGATGAAGTTGTTTTGCTCAAAATAAAGAAACCAACTGAATGTGAAATTAGCAGCCGCAGAAAGCGCGCGAAAAATTTTAACGGCCTCGATTTGGTTTGGGTGTCCCACATTTGGCTTGAGCCTGCGATCCAATCGAAAGCAAGTACCTAGTCAGCGGTCAACTTCAAAAAAACAGCTGACCCCGATGAGGTCTTAACTTGAGCCCGCGATATGGTCACGTTACACTGGTCAGCGGATACCTTGTTTTGACAGGTGTCAATTGGCTATAAGATGGATGTCCAGTATCAAAGATGTACGCTGTAAAGTAGCTGGTCAGCTGGGCCAGGTGGAGTATGGCCGCCATGTTGGATTATTATGATTATTATTAGGATATTATTAATTATTGGGCGACTCCGTCGTCGTCGTCGTCGTCGTGCGTACGCGCCCACGAGCAATACCGCTAGCCATTTTTACCATGAGAAAAGCAGTTGATGGGTTTCTATAGGTTTGGTGCTCCGCTTGACGGCCCTTCGGGCCGTCGGAGCTCCGCTATTAACTTCCTGTGGGCCAAATTTGGGGGGAATTGGAAGTTACGCAATTTCTCAATGATTTTTTAAACTATCGATGAAATTACTTCGATATTTAAAGGGCCGGTAGAAGGGCCGGTTTCTTTGTAGTAGTAGTGGTCATAACTGCGATGATCAGTCACATATTTAACCCATTGGCACCCGTGCCGGCCAAAACCGGCCGTAAAAAACTCCCATGCTTCAAAACATTGCAACTTTCTCAATCGCACGAATATTGCCTTAACTGTTAGTTGTGAGCACGAAATGGAATGTCCTTTAAATTTGGACATCCAATAAAAGCAAGAAACGTAGCGATTTTTACCAAATATGACCTTTTGAGTTTGGACAAGAATGAAACTGACCGTTTTTAACGTCAAAGAGAAACGACAAAAATGCGGGTCGGTACAAAACTTTCAGCTTTCAACTGGCTTTCGGAGAATGTAAAAATTATTATCGGTGGCAGATTTATGTCACGTGCTAGGCAACCAGAGTGATCATATTTCATTCCATCATCATTCAGCGGATTTTTCAGAGCAAGCTTTCGACCATATTTTGCCAGCGTGGAAGAAAACATTGCTCACCTTTTTGCTGCAGTGATAACATTCACTAGCAGTGCTTATTCTAATCCAAAAAGAAAAATAAGATAGTTTTTGAGCTCGGTTCACATTCTTCGAAACCCAGTTGAAAGTCGAACAGTAATTTGCATATTTAACGTTTATCTAATCTTTGCGAGAAAATTCTAAAGTATTTGGTAACAACAACAAAAGTCCGCAACGCAAATTCAGCGAAATTCAAAGCAAGTCTTTCTCGGGATGAAAATGGCAACTGGCTTTGGTAATGTTCGCGATTACTGTAAAACCGTCTGTAACTATCAACGAACCGGCCGAAGTTGAAATCCAATGCGAAGACTGTTAAATATCATTTTATTATTTTTCAACAGAAAAATCGAGATGGGGGTCCAGAAGGGGGTCCAGAATGGGGTCCAGAAGGGGTGTCCAGAAGGGGGTCCAGAAGGGGTCCAGATGGGGGTCTAGAAGGGGGTCCAGAAGGGGGGTCCACGTTTTGTACTGACCCCAAAAATGCCCCTTTTTGCCTTCATGTTTTTTTAGGGAAATCATCGTCGAAAAACCAAACTTCAACCATCACAACGAAATTCAGTCATTGTTGTAGCTTAGAAATGACTTTTTTTGTCCATATTCTTCTCCTGAGCGTAGATACAGCCTTTTGTTCCAGTGCATTCGGGCCTTCCCGACATTTTCAACATCTCGAGCGCGTTGCATGCTGGGAACTAACGAGAATTTTTGATAGCGCCCGTTCCTAGCCACTCCGACCTACCGCCAAAATTTCCTGCTTGTGGTCATCTTCAGTGCTCACAAATTCCAAAATATGCGGCGGTAGGTTGAGAAATTCATCAGTAGTCGACTCCCAAAGGTACTAAGTGTCTGACCAGCCAAATTCCCAGTTCGTCGAGTAACAAGCCAAATTCGACAACAAAGTACATCACCTTGCTCGATTCTTTGAGAAAGTGGACTCTTAGCTGCCATCACGCTTAATGATGCTTATCAGGAAGCCGCTAAAGATGAAAAATGGCTGTAAACTTAGCAAAAATCGCATGCAAACCGAACTTGGGCCATTGTTGTTGCTTCACGGATAAAAAATAGCCACGTCAAAATGATGTTTTCAGAAACCTTGAGCCTCCAGTGCCTTAGGACAGCACCACTTTTCCCTGGTAGTTTCAAATAAAGAGTCACAAAATGCTATTCATCGTTTATAGGTGGAAAATCACTCCGAAAATGTAAAAACAGCTGGTAATCAATGGGTTAATCATTAATCCGCAGTTTAAGTATATGATTTTCATATGTTCATTCACATATATTCACCACTCACGGGTATATTACGAACGAACAAAACGACCAGCTCCCAGATGGCGTGTTTGCTCAGTCGGTAGAGCGCTGCACCAGTATCGCAGAGGTCGTGGGCTCGATTCCCGTACAAGCCTGTATTTTATTTTCACTACTTTTTAAGTAGTGTTCATAACTGCGATGATCAGTCACATACTTAAATTACAGTCATGTAGGCTCTTAACAAAAAATAGAAAATTCCTCAACCTACCATTCACGTAAATGGTGTAAGGGCGCATGTCAAACAATCCTCTACACTGGTAGGCCCCTCCATCAGACAGATCGATATTGCTTATGGTTAATGTGCTACCAGAAACCTGAATCTTGCTTGTATTTAATATTGGACGTCCTACACTGTCATACCATTTGATAAACTTTGTTGCATTTGTTTTCACGGAGCAGGAAATTGTTTCACTATTACTAATTTCCGTACTGATCTGTTTATTTTCCAGCACATCTAGGTCTCCGATTTCTGTGAACAGAAAAAGAAACAAAATGCATGAACCAGCATATTTTTTCATTAATAAAAAATGATACAGAAGCACAGACTAAAAACCAAAGTTACTCATCCATAAATTCTATACAATCTACTTTTGCTTCACATTTATAAGTCCATGACTGCTAAGCAAGGAATAACTGGGTATTATTAAGGCAGACAAATGCGATGTCATGAAGACAGTACAAGGTATCTTTTTAACCTTGGCAAAAATTGAACCATTTTTAGTCGTGGATACGTGAAGCGTATAGTAGGAATGAGTATTGTTGGGGGTCAGATTATGCAAATTTGTCACTCACTCAGATGTAAACAAATCGATATGTCCACGGCAGACAAAATAGATATCGATAATTTTCCGACATATTGCCGGAAGACCTCTATCGGCTTTCAGAAGTATGTCTAAGGAGAAACACTCGAACCGATGAGCGGAATGAAAAAAGTAAAGTAAAGTAACTTTATTTCAGCTCGGATCGAACGAATAAACGGCAAAAAGAACATTCGATCAAACAGCCAGACGGTCAAAGAAATTATAAACAATATTCCATCACAGGCACAAACGCAGCTTCTACGTTCATCCAATTCACGATCTGTGGAAAAAAATATCACCGGTTCAACCCAAGATATTTTCCAAGTGTGCACAGAAATTGATGACGGAAACTTTTGACACAAATATAGCTGTATTTGCGAAGCCATTTTCAGCGTTAGAAATTTAACAAATCGAATGTGGTTAAGCGTTATCTATACTCTTATCGACAACGATATTCGTCATCACAGTGGTCAAAATGTTGTGGACTCACGAGGCGCAGCCGAGTGAGTCCACAGCAAATTTTGACCACTGTGATGACGAATATCGTTGTCGATAAGAGTATAGACAACGCTAAACCACATTCGATTTGTTTTTTACCACAATATCAGCGTCAAAGAAAATGCTAATTTCAGAGCGCGAGCTGAGAACAGGCATTGCGCGACACGTTGACGCGAGCATCGTTGTCTAGACTCTTATCGACAACGGCAAATTAGCCAATAAGATTGCGAGATTACTAGCAATTGTGGTAAAAAATATTCTAACGAGAACGCAATCTAAAATCAAATAATTTTTGGTGGCGGCATCGCGTAATAAGACGGCCATGTTGGTGCTAGCCTCCTTCGCAGACGTCTTTGGGCTCGTCATGCGTTCCTTGCCCGCGAACGTCTGCTGAACTGAACTGCCACTTCCGTTCGCCGGCGGTTAGCCTTTGTTTTGAACAAACCAATAACGAGCTGCGTAAGAATGGAAATCGAGCCCGATTCACGTGCATCGTCTGTGAAAATAATCCCGGGGTCGAAGTCCTACTTTCAAAAAATTGGAAAACGAACTATGATTGGCTAACCACCGCGAACGGAAGTGGCAGTTCAGTTCAGCAGACGTTCGTGGGCAAGGAACGCGTGACGAGCCCAAAGACGTCTGCGAAGGAGGCTATGTTGGTGCCAAAACAATAGAAAAGTGTAGCTCAAACTTTGCATAATAATAGAGTCAGATTGCCAAAAGACTTTTTCCCTATTGTTCTTTCCACCAACATGGCCACTGTGACGTCAGGTGCAATGAAAGAATGGTTATTTAAGAAAACGACGGCAAATGTTGCATTTGACACCGGCAGTAAAAAGTGTAATTTGCATACGTCACATTTCGGTTCCATTCGTTCGACGGCTTTGTTTAACAATTTCCTCAAAATACTGCAGTGTTTGGCTGGCTTCGTTTTGGCGAAATCGTCCCTTTGCCTGATATTTATCCGACCATACGGACAAGACAGAAACCTGTTCAGCTTTCAAAAGGAGCACATTGTTTTAACTCCCACGATATCCCTGCCTTGATAATTCATTCAAACACGAATATGTAAATATGCACCCCGAGGTTAAATTGCGTTAAGCTCATGAACAAAAAACTTGATGCTCAAAAGAGCTGGCCGTTTAAACGCATTAAAAAGTTGTTTAAACACTTTCCAGAAAGAGTTTTTAAGCGTTTAATCTAGTTAAAAAGCTGTTTTTCTCGAGTCACTTTGGCTTCATCCCCCTTATTGGAAATAAGGTCGCATATCCATGACTTCTTCACAGTTGTACTTTGATTCTTCTATGATTTACGTCAGAGACTTTTTGATAGTGATTAGTCACAATAAAGGATTTCAGTTGCCTTTTAGAAGTTGCACAACACATAGTGATGACACGACCGACCGACCGTCGATTCACTATCATGACTCAAGGCCAGGCTTTAGGAATAGTATTTTGCTTGTGGAGACTATGCCCTGCTAAAACCACAGATAGCTGCTGGTGACTGTGATCAACCACCTAAGCTATTGTATGAGACGTTCAATTACCACTATACACTTAATCAGTGACTTACTCGGCACACACAGTGCCTGAGCTCCCTTGTCATCTTGACAGTGATACTCCCCATCAGTACGCTGGCAAGATGCCAGGTCAGATTCATCACCAGTGCAAGACACACCAGACATAAGAAATGGAATGCCCTCACTCTTAACAACTGAACCAACGAATTCAGCAAGAGCACTTTGAAAACCAAGCTCTTTACAAACAACGTCAGCATCTTTAAGATCCCATCCATTACGGCAGATCCTTCCCCACTTTCCTTTGTAAAATATTTCCACTCTTCCTCCATACTCCACATCTGCCCCATTTAAGCGCACAGGAACTAAACAAAAATATAACATCATTTTAATTCTCACTAAGTTTCATAGGTAATTTCATTTTCAGGAAAATTAGAACCCATTAGGGCTTCACGAAGAATTTCCCAGGGGGATTTAATTTACATTAAATCTAGTCTGGTCACAATCCATAACTATCATAGGTTTCAATAATTCCTTTACATCAGTCTGCAGTCCGTAGAAATTGGTTTTAAAAAAAAACGTTACTAAAAGCAGCCTCATTAATTTTAACAGATACTGTATATTTCAAGGTAAATCTATAATGAATCAGGACACCACTACAAGGGAAACTTTTGGAAGGAAAGAGTAAATGGGCCTGTATCTGGTAAAAGAAACTAAACCTGCTAATGTAAACAATCAGTGATAAAAGTGTTTTACTATTTTAACTTTGTTTACTGTGAAACTCAGAAAACTGTGAACACTAAGAAGTATTTCGAGTACAGTGAAACTGGGACAAATCACACCTGTCCACACTAAGGAGGTGGGTCTGTGTAAACTATTGTAGGTGTCCATAATTTAAAGACAAACAGTGTAAGTGATATAGGTATAAAATAATATCAATGAAACTGTTGTACCTTTGCAAAACTGGTCTTTGTTCCCACTGTTGTCCATGCAGCTCTGCGTCAGCGATGAACAGTTACGGTGGGTTGGAGTGTTTGAGTAATTTGCAATTTTATACCATGTGCCATTATCAATTGGACCATTGTTATAATAACCCATTGCCATGCACGTCAAATTGCTTTCAGCGTCATCCCAGTTTGCGATGCAAAGTCTTTCCCAGGTGTTGTTCTTGAAAATTTCCATAGTTCCAATGGACGGGATTTTTTCTGTTTGAAGCCGTACTGGAAAATCTGGTGCGAGAAACATTGACTGATACTTTAACTGAAGTTGTAAATAGCTACTTTTTAAATTCAGTCTCAGAAAAGTAAAAACAAAAAGGAAAAGGAATTGGAGTGATTGGGATGGACGCTAAATGCGTTCTATTAGGACCTCGAACTTCTGGGGTGGAATAATCAGTCTCTTTGCCGGTGGCTCAAGTCTAAAACAAGCCCACCCCGAATGGGGTTAAACTTATCATATAAGCCCATAATATTTAATTTATCTTTTTGTACGCAAAACAAGAGAATTTCTTAAAGATATCAGGCTTTGAAGACACTCACTCAGTGCCTTTGAAAAGAGAACAAATACACTGTACAGTAAGTCTTAAAAATTATCATAACGTTCAACATATGACAATTCGCCCCAACGAAGGGTTAGCGCACGAAAATTTCCACTATAATGAACTCAGTTGATAAAAGTAAATAACTTTCAATAGATTGACTTCTTTAAAAATTGATACCTTCGTGGCAGTTTGAAGTATTTCTACACTCTCTTACAGCTGCTCGGTTTCCAGTGCAAGTCTTTCCGCCATATTGTGGTTTTGGATTCACACATTCTCTGGTCCTTGTTTGTAAGCCACTGTCTTTCTTAGTGCAGAGACTCCACTGGCTCCAGTCACTCCAACCACCGTTAACTTATAAAATCAACACAAGGCAAGAGAACTAAAGTTTATACACCTCAAAAGGAAGGTGTGTCACTTTATAATTATGCCTAAAAAAATGTCAGTGGCAATTTCTCCTCTAAAGTGAATCATTAGGGTGAATGAGATTGTTAGGTTTACCGTGTGCACTGTCAGTCACAAAATGGTCAACTGCATTTAAAAGGACCCGATATCCATAAAAAGATTGGAGTTTGTCTGCGAAAGTGCTATCCACAGGGCAAACTGGCTTTTTTACTTTGTTTTCAGAACTCATCTAACCTTTCATAATAGAAACCTTTTCCCTTTTATATTTTCTGTCATAATAGCTTTGTAGGGTTTTGTTGAGTTCCTGATTTAAAGCCGCGGTTTTGGTATACTGAAAACACACCACTATAATCTATTGTTTATAATTGGCTGCAAGGCCAGTGCAGTGTAGCTCATTGCAGTTCTAGTGAGTTGACAACTTTCCCGTACGTATAGTACACTACGCCAGTGATCACAACTGAATTCCAGGAATGAAAACTAAATTTTGGGAGCCGACTCGCCACCTTGGCGAGTGACATTCAGATTTACTCCATTTTCACTTTATTTCACCAAATAAAATAAAGTACAGGAAACAAGAGTTTGCGTAATTGTCGAGAGTCGAGAGTAGCATGAAAATTTCACTCGCCAAACCGGGCAAGTATAAACCTACGATTTTGACACTAACATTGGGGAGTGGGTGAGCGCTAGTTTAAAACCCTGGAATTCATGTCACGAAAAGTGACAAATGTCAACTGACATAATGTAGTGTATTTTAGGAAAAAGTAAGAGTCTTTTTCGCATTACCATTACAGGGGTAGCTGTTGGATATATTATACCTTTTGCTGCATGTGATTTTGTCATTACCAGAAAATATACTTTCAATAACGCAGCTATCAGGTTCATTAACGTCAAAATACATTCATTTAAACGAATCGTCACTCATTCTTTTCTTTAAGCATTTTGTAGTGTTTAATAAACGAGCAGGAGTCTTTTATCTAGTTTAAAATACGAGGCGCAGGCGAGTGTTTCAGGACTTGATAAAATACGAATCGCGAATTTATTGAACGGCTTTAGAAGCATTACTGTACATCTATCCATTCTTGCCCTAATATTTAGATTTTGGGTTATTTTGGCCTGGAAAATTGAACGTAAAGTGTAGCCGTGTCTTTATCAGATATAAGGACACTCATTACTTCATGAATTATTAATGACTTTTTGAATGCATACTCATAAACATACATTGTTATATCTCTCACTTAGTACGCGTGCTGCGATTGGTCAATTTTGTGGGCCATATTCTACAGTACGGCCCGCTTGACTTCAACCAGTTTTCTTTCCCGCGCGCCGGATGAACCTCAGAGATATAATAAATATCTTGCTACCCTCGTTTTCTCGGTCCGTACTGTAAGTTACGGATCCTCGTTTTTTCTCATTAATTTATGGCCCGCGCGCTTCGCGGTTGGGCCATAAATCAGCGGGAAAAAACTCGGTCCGCAGCTTACAGTACGGACCTCGAACTCGGTTAGTAAGATGTATTTAACATAGATAGGCAACCATTTAAACTAAGGGGCATTCCATAGTGCTAATATACAAACATTAACTCCGTTTTTAGTTCAATAAGGAGAATAAAGTTTTGATATCGTAAAAGGGTTTTCACACAAAATCGGGCTAGAATAAAGCTTGAAATATGAACCATTCTATTCAGATATGAATGGTTTAATTGTACACTGCTGTGTGAAGTTCTTACCTTTGGGAGCACGCCGGGAAACGTCGGTACTACAACCGCCTACAAATTCCCAGTGATATCGTTTTATGCAAACATATTTTCCACTGTTCTTAAATGGCGAAGAAATCCATGGATAATTACAATTTTTTAAAGAACTTTGATAGTACAAACATTATGTTTAGTAGCCTGCGTGGCAGGCGTAGAAAAGGGAGGGGGAAGGGAGAGAAAAAGGGAGAGGGGATTGGGGAGAACAGAGAGGGATTGCCTGCCTTTGTTCATTTCTGTGGCTGCTGGCGGCCGCAAAATTTCTATTACTAAGAAACAATGAGTAATTTATAAATGTAAGTTTCAACAGAAATAGTCAAAATGGCGGCGGACATAGACGTGTTTGCAAGTGCTTTGAGAGATTTAAATCCCGCCAGTATGAGTGAGGTTTTGTTGAAACAAGAACAAGAATCAGCCGTAAGGGCTCTTCGAACCGATGGAGATGTCACGGCGGTTTTGTCCACTGGATACGGGAAGTGTTCCAAGGGTATAATTTAATAAATGTTTGGACGTGCGAAGAACATAACTCAGCGATTTTCGTCATTATTGCCATTGAGAATTATAATCGAAGACCAGCTTCAGGAGATAAAATCAATGGTTTATCCTGCTACTGACTTGTCAGATTGATCTCACGATGAAATTCGCAGATGCGAATACAAAATTATGTATGCAACCGCAAGTTATTAATTTTGAACTTCGCTCTTGAAGCAAAACAATCATCGCTTGCTTTTTCCAGCTCGGATACGTGTTTAGCGTTCTAAATCTTATTTAATTTACAAACTAGGCCGTTTTGTGCGTTTGTAGAAGTTCGAATTATTTTCTTAGTCCTTATGTAAGTGAAGAAAACAAGTTATGTTTACGTGCGGGGCTGTTGACACTTCTTCTAAGACGCCGAATATACAATAAAGCGTGTTTCGCATTTTTACCTGTGAAACGTTGCTTACATTCAGCAAAAAGTGTTTTTTTTTATGTACGAATTTCGAGTATTTAGGAGAGCGTGAAATTGTTTTCATACGTTCAGTAGAAGTTCAAATTGGGAGTGTTATATATTTTTTTCTTGAAGCCCGCAAGGCGCGAGCCCTACGTTCTGATTAGTAAACACGTTGCACAGTTAATTGACAGAAGACGTAATCAGATTACCAGTAAAATCGGTGGGTATAATGCAAAAACCTGGGTTCTTAGGGCAGGGGTTCCCTCTCGCTTTTCCCTCCCTCCCCCTCCCCTTTCTACGCCTGCCATGGAGGCTATTTGTTTAGCGACATGAAAGACATGTACTAAGTTGATGTGTTTGTAGCGTCACACATTAAAAGTTTTGCGTTATTGAAGTTTTATCTCCTTATTGAACTAAAAAAGGCGTCAATGTTTGTATATTAGCACTATTCTTTGATTGCACCTGACGTCACGGCCGCCATGTTGGTGGAAAGAACAATAGCAAAAAAGTCTTTTGGGAATTTGACTCTATTACTATGCAAACCTTGAGCTACATTTTTCTACTGTTTTGGCATCAACATGGCCGTCTTATCACGTGAGTGCAATCAAAGAATAGACTGCCCCATAGCGTAAATTGTTGCTTGTACGTGTTAATGTATGTTTATGAATATGCAAAAATGCTTAATGAATTTGTAATCAACGAAAATGAATGATCGAAGATTCGTAAAATAAATGTATCTTGACGTTAATGAACGTGATACCTGCGTTATTGAAAATGAAATTTCTGGCGTTTGAGTGCCAACGAATAAGCCGGAAATTAAATATTCCTGCGGCACGAGAACAACTGGGGTATGGCTTGGGCCCTTTAGCGAAGATGCATCATGGGTAAAGCGATATGAGTATTTAAGCTTGTAATTGCGCGTGGGCAATCATTCTAGGCCGACACCATCAGTTCTATTGCTTTGTTTACTTATTTCGCGATGGACCAATCCCAACTGGAGAAAATTGTCGATGCTGCTATACTTAAGAACAAAGAGAGTCTTCTCGACTCGATGAAGAAAATTCTCGATAGTTCCTTGGCTGATATCAAGAGAGCTAACTCTGACACTGCTGACTCACATCTCCACGAGTTAAATTGAAGTTTGAAGAACCTCATCGTTTCAGTAAGAAAGCCAACGAGGACCAGTATAGGTTCAACTCCAAGCTTTCCGACGTACTGGGTGAAGCGAAATCTTCATGCTCTCCTCCTAACTTGGCCAAGGTCCAAGAATCGCTTGAGAAAGGTGAGAGCTTGCTAGCCAAGAGGCAGAAGCATATTCTATTAGCGGACAAGTCTGATTACGGCAGGATGGTTATCCAAGATAGAACGATCTTGCCGATGATTCTGATTATGAGAAGAAAATAATCGAGGCGGAGGCGAGAGCGAGAACTAGGCAGAATTCACTGAAAGGCAGGTCAAGAATGTCTGCTTCAAAGCGTGAGTTTCCTAAAAGTCAGCCAGTCGCGACATTTTCCAATATGGATGTCAGTTCTGCCTTCAGGCCGATTCCAACCATTGATACCCAATTCAGAAACCAAACAAAGTCGGTATCTTATTTCGCTTGTCATAAGCCAGGCCGCTGGAGGGCGCAATGCCAGCTCTTAGCTGCCAAGCCCCGTGCAGGTCAATGACTAGTCGACAAAGAGGATGGACAGGACCAAGGTGTAGTTGTTTCTAATTTTTCCAATGTTTTTCCTAGTTCTTTAAGCCCCGTTGGCGCTATTCATTGTCGCTTGTTACTGTCAAGTCTTTGACGCTTGGTGATATTGATTTATGCCAGTCCAAAGCTTGTTCGGTTCGGGGGCAATTTAGCTAAGTGTTATCAGGAATGGGAGTTGATTGGTGCTTCAGGCGTTATTTTGAGCCTTATACGTTTTGGGTACAAAATTCCTTTCATTGACTTTCCACCACCAAGGTCTGTTCTAACAATGGTTCAGCACCGAAGGAGAGAGAGTTTGTTTCCGAGGCGATTTCTGATCTTCTTAGGAACAAATGTGTAGAGGTTCTCGATCAACCTCCTGCTATAATTAATCCGCTTTCAGTTTCTATTCAGTCTTCAGGCAAGAAAAGGTTGATTTTAGATTTGAGACACGTTAATTTGTACATCTTCAAACAGAAATTTAGGTGCAGAGACCTTAAAGTGGATCTCAAGGTTATGTCTAAAGAATTCTATTTGTTCTAGTTTGATCTTAAGTCGGGTTATCACCATGTTGAGACTTTACCCGACCACAGAAAGGTTTTGGCGTTTGCCTGGGATTTTGGTGGTGGAGTATTGAAATATTTCAGTTCGCTGTATAACCTTTTCATTGGTTTGTCGTCCGCTCCTTATTTGTTTACTAAGTTGTTAAGTCGTGTTATTACCTCATGAAGGTGTAAGGGCTTACCTATGGTGATTTTTCTCGATGATAGTTTCGGGGGCGGCGCTAGCAAAATGAAAGCTAAGATTAATAGTTTGATTGTTCATACTGACTTGTTAAGGTTTGGTTTAATGAGCATTTGAGAGCCAGTTCATATTATTACCTTGTTGGGTACTGTTTTTGATATTAGGCAAGGCTTTATTTCTGTTACCGAACAGAGAATTTCAGAGTTAAAGGCCTTGATTCTGGCCCTGATTCCGTCCTCAAGGGAGATTCTAGGTTTGAAAACAAGAGGGATTTGGCAGCTGTTGTAGGCCAGATTATATCATTAACGCCTTGCGTAGGTGCTGTGACAAGAATCATGGCTAGATCATTGTATGCTGTAGTAAATTCGAAGTTGTCATGAAATTCTACTCTTGAATTGGAGGATAACGCTTGTAAAGAATTAGTGTTTTGGAGTCGTAATGTCGACTCTCTCAATTGCCGTTGCCCTTGGCTGTCTTTGTCTCAGCCGGCTAAGTTAGTTTAATCTGAATCGTCTGTTCACACATGTGGATCCTTCATTCAGAGTGAGGGCAAAAGTTTTCCTCAAAATTAATCTCCTATTAATGAAATGAAGAACAGTTTCACACGGAGAAAGCTGTAAGCTCTAGAGTTGGCTTTGATTAGTTTTGCCCCGAGTCTTTAAGGTAAACAGGTTGCGTGGTTTACCGATAACACGAATGTTGTTAGAGTTGTTCATTCGGGGAGTAAGGTTACAGAGCTTCAAGATTTAGCACTTTGTATTTTTCACGTTTGTTTCAGTTTTGGAATTTCTTTAGAGACGAAGTGGATTCCCAAGGATTTAAATTCTTTTGCTGACCATTTAAGTAGGATTATTGATTTTGACGATTATACAATTAACGATGATGTTTTCAAAATTCTGGATGTTAATTGGGGTCCGCTTATCGTTAACCGATTTGCGTGTAGCTATAATTCCAAGCCTTCCCGTTTCAATTCCAGATTTTACTAGCCAGGTACTGAGGCTGTTTCTGCTTTTTTACAAAACTGTGAGTTTGGGAATAATTAATTGCTCCCTCCCTCTTGGCTGCGAAAGGCCGTTTACTAGACCCCTGGGATTCAAAAGAAAGTAAGTTATTGCAAAAAAGGTAAACGCAAAGTAACTGTAGTCGTTGTGTCCTGATTCACTTATCGTATTGTAGGCTCTACTTGGTACATACGTTGAATAAATTGAGTTGATTGAATTGATTGAAACTGAATTGAATTGATAACAGCCTTCAAAACAGCACCAGCTGCGAATATGAAAGGAGCGCAAGTGCACTAAGACGGCTCCACACTTACAACAGCGTCAGCATTCATCAAAGAAGGCTCTCAGTTCACTTGCGTTAATGCAAATTCACTACGGTACTGACAGACATCAATCTGTGTGAAGCATTCAAGGAAGCTTGAATTTGTCACACCGGCTCAAAGATTGAGCCCAAAATACATTTCGACCACTGATGTTTTCACGTTAGATCTTGACTGTCTGATTTGTTATGTAACGGCCTTCAAAACGCACAAAATGGAATCTCAGATAACCCAGTTCTCCAAGATTTCACGGGAGAGCATGCCCTGGTAGCCCCCTAGAATCTCGCGCCTCCGGCGCTCTTCAATTCACGCCTTTGACGCTCAATCGCACCACGTTCCTAACCCTCCGCAAAAATAGTATACCGGCCTGGTTATATTCACGTAACAATTTAACTCGCGGCTTAACCCTTTCACTCCCAAGAGTGACTTTATAGATTTTACCCTGTCTAACGCCAGACGATTTTACTCGTCAAAGGGAGACCCCTTAAGAGTGAAAGGGTTAAGTAGTTACAGTTATGTGAAGGAAGGTGAGGCAGCTCTCTGCAAACTGAAAACATAAATTAAAGGCTAGGCATTGTGACGAATTGCTTTACATCTAAACTAGTCAGTACTCTATCATCGCTGTACAAAGGTTCATGCATGTTCCCTAAAACCATCGATTCTTGCACAAGTTTCTCGAAGTATAGATAAAATAACAGACAAACGCACCTAGTTCATAAACAAGATCCATGTACCAAGATTTGACTTTATTAACTAGTCCATGATTTTCCATTATCAGAGAGAAACGTATGGTCAGACGATATTGTAAAAACAGATACATGAATGTTTTTCTCGTCTTTCAAAATAGGCACCAATTAGTTGAATTAGTAATTAAATTTAGGGTTAGGGTTAGGGTTAGGGTTACATCGACTCTGGAACTGCGGGACTGCGGGAACACTCGTTTTACTCACTTACATTTAAGTACCCATCAATTCTGGGACTGCGGGACTGTGGGAGCACTTGTTTTACTCACTTGCATTTAAGTATCCATTGACTCTGGGACTGCGGGACTGCGGGAACACTCGTTTTACTCACTTAGGTTTAACTATCCATCGACTCTGGGATTGCGAGACTGTGGGAGCACTCGTTTTCCAATTAAGATATTTAGTGGGCCGGGTATTCTGCAATCGCTCCTTGTATAAACTCATCTTTTTGCACCGAAACATGTCTGTTCAACTGAAAATTGTCGTTTGGTATTGGTAGGGTTAGGGTTACATCGACTCTGGAACTGCGGGACTGCGGGAACACTCGTTTTACTCACTTACATTTAAGTACCCATCAATTCTGGGACTGCGGGACTGCGGGAACACTCTTTTTACTCACTTAGGTTTAACTATCCATCGACTCTGGGATTGCGAGACTGCGGGAGCACTCGTTTTCCAATTAAGATATTTAGTGGGCCGGGTATTCTGCAATCGCTCCTTGTATAAACTCATCTTTTTGCACCGAAACATGTCTGTTCAACTGAAAATTGTCGTTTGGTATTAAAACCTATTGTGATTTTCGTGCTGTCCAGCGAGACTTTTTGGTAAGTTTGACGTATCAGTTGTACTTGTCGATATCGTGTCCTTGTTAATCATTTATTTTAGTTTATTTGTGACATTGACGCTACTAAAAAGTCACTCAAGTATACTTTTAAACCACATAAATTGTAAATATGTAGAATTTTTTATATATTAGTTTTATTGTGATTAGTTAGGAAGCTTAATTTTATTCATTGTACACGACCACGTCAGCTTTGCTGAACTTTTTAATCGTATTTAAATAAATCCTGTTATTATTATTATTATTATTATTATTATTATTATTATTATCATTATTTAGGTGTGCATGTAAGCCCTCCCTCCCCCCGTATTTTAAATCTATGTTGAACTAATGATTAAAAAACGAATTAAAGGTGTGATATTAACATCTTACTTGGACAGTGCCTTCTGTTGCAAGCTCGTAATTCAAATTTTCTCCCTGTGCAGGAAGCGCCACCATTTCGAGGATATGGATTAGAGCAGGAGCGTGAACGTGTTTGTGACCCTGCTGTACCACATGTCACACTGCACCTTCCCCAGCTGCTCCAACGTGACCATCCGCCATCAACTGGATTTTAAAGAAGTGAATACATAATTTTCTCAAGCTGTATCCCGTTTTAACTTTTAAAAGTGAAACAATTGTGTAAAACTTAGTAATGATTGGGAAAAGTTAAAGTAGCTATAGTTGGCAAGAATGAAAAAAGAATAAAAGAATAAATAAATAAATTAATTTATAATAATAATAATAATAATAATAATAATAATAATAATAATAATAGAATTTAGGAAAGATCCCCGGAACCAGCAACATTAACGAGCTGCAAAAGATCGTCCTCCTAGGAACGGCGCACATACTGAGAAGGTTTCTGTCCATCAAATAAAACTCCTCCCTGGTACCTCAGGACCAAGGATTGGCCCCGGTTCTAGGAGACTGTAGGAAGCAATTCATAGCACTGAAAACGATAATAATAATAATAATAATAATAATAATAAGAATGATAACAATAATGATAATAATAATAATAATAATAATAATAGTAATAATAATAATAATAATAATAATAATAATAACACTAAACCAAAGTCTCCTGTGAGCCAGCTCATGGCTCCATCTCGCTGCATTAATTGCAGTCTGCACTTTTGCCTAGTAATGCAACCTCTTTCCCAGAGGCTATCAAACTAGAGTGGTTATCATGTATTCCTGCTTGCCGCTGTTTTCTTAGATTCTTGTCACAGGGTTGTCCCCAAAAAGAGCGTTGCGTGACACCCGAAAGAGGCCTCCAGAAATTTATAGAAATCTTTCAATTATTTAATTTAAAATCTCCTTTTGAAAGCAAAATTCTCTACTGACGAACGTTCAGGGATATCCAGCAGAATTGCTTAAACCTAAAATAAGAGATTCCAGAAAAAGTTACCCGTTTGTTCTCACATTTAATCCAAATTAGAAAATATTTCCATCGTTTGGTTTCATCCCCTAAACTTAAAGAACCTGTTACGCGTTAGCAATTACATAAAATTTAACACTTTTTAGCTCCGTTAATTAATGGTGTTTCCTATTGTGAGGTTATCGTAGTTCATTAGTACCTTTGCAGCATTTTTTGTTTGCTTTTCGTCCAGTTCCCTAATCACTTCTTTTATTTTTGGTGTAAATCCGCTTTCAATCTGTTACGTAACATGTTGTAAAAATCTATCTAAGTATCCCGTTTGTAAGCCACCATTTGTAAATTGATGAAGGTCGAGAGACCGAAACGTTTTTAGCTATGTTTTTGCTTTTGCCAAAAAATGTCCATTTTGGTCATTTTTTAACCAGTTCATATAATTTTTACCGAATTCAGACTATGAACCCACAGTGATCATTTTGGCATGACATCAGGCGATCTTGCGTTGGCCCAGTCGCGATGTGCACGTTTTATGCTTTTATGTTATACCGGTTTACAAGTGCGACGCAATGACGCAAGCATAAGCACAAGCACCGGAGAATGGAACGATTTCTATTCTTTTGTGCTTGTGCTTGTGATTGCATCGTTGCATTACAGGTTAACACCGGAATAACACAACCACAAACACAAGCTCAAACGCAGAAAAGAGGTCACAACTTGAAAATTCATAAAAGCGATTTACACGAGCACAGTTAAAGGCCACGAACATAATGAGCGAAGAAACAAAAACACCACCTGATTTATATTGAAGTAAAAAGCGTTCTCTGGTTAAAAAGATAAAAACATAAGCTTTCGGCTATCAGTGTATAGCCTTTAACAAATGGAAAAATGTAACGCGCGGACGGAAATATATACGAATTGCCTTTGTCAATGACACAAGCATTATCGAATTGTTTTGCCACGCATGGTTGACAACATTGGAGCCATTTAAATAGTTCTTCAAGTTTCGTTGATGTTCCTTTTTTCGGGTTTGGAAGCATCTTCCGGTTTCTCCTATGTAGTTCCTATGTAGTTTGTAAACAACATTGCTTTGAAGATCCGAGGGTTGTCTGAACTTTGGAGAAGGGAATTCTTGTTGAAGGGTTTTGAATGGTTTGTTGACAACACGGATAACATTGTTACGGAGTAATCTCGTACGGGGCTCGGTTAGACCGCTGATGTAAAGGAGGCATGCAAAACCCTGGTACGTATTCGATGGATCGGCCCATTTGAAGAACATAGAAACCAATTCTTATGGTGGAGGAATTGTAGATGGGGGCGGTTTCTTATTGAGAATGTTAGAAAGAACAGCCGATGGTTATCCATTAGCTTCTAACGCAGCCCTGACATGGTTGGTTTCACTTGTTTTTCCTTCAACGCTGCTAGGGAGGTTGGATGCCCGGAACAGGAGGGTCGAGGCTGTGCTGCTTTTGTGTTCTTTTGCTTGATGAGAAGAAAAATCCAAGGATCGGTCTGTAAGGGTTGGCTTCCGATATACATCAATTACGGCAACACCATTTCTCCTGGAAACCAAGGTGTCTAAGAAGGCAATTTGAAGGAAAAACACGTGAAACCAACCACGTCAGGGCTGCGTTAGAAACTAATGGATACCCATCGGCTGTTATTTCTAACATTCCTAATAAGAAACCACCTCCATCTACAGTTCCTTCACCAGAAGAATTGGTTGCTAAGCTCTTCAAATGGGCCGATCCATCGAATACGTACCAGGGTTTTGCATGCCTCCTTTACATCAGCGTCCCAACCCAGCCCCTTACGAGATTACTCCGTGACAATGTTATCCGTGTTGTCAACAAACCATTCAAAACCCTTCAACAAGAATTCCCTTCTCCAAAGTTCAGACAACCCTCGGATCTTCAAAGCAATGTTGTTTACAAAATTCCTTGTAAGGACTGTTCTTGGAACTACATAGGAGAAACCGGAAGATGCTTCCAAACCCGAAAAAAGGAACATCAACGAAACTTGAAGAACTATTCAAAGGGCTCCAATGTTGCCAACCATGCGTGGCAAAACAATCACTCCATTGATTTCGATAATGCTTGTGTCATTGACAAAGGCAATTACCGCGTTCGAAAAACACTAGAATTCTGGCACACCCCAAAAATCGTCGACGCGGATAATAACTCAAAACCGTTGCCTAGGCAATACTCCATTTTATTTTAATTAGACCTCATTTACATTTGTCTCACTTCTTTTTGTATTTCTTTTCTCAAATTTTCGCACCCTCTTCGTATATATTTCCGTCCGCGCGTTACATTTTTCCATTCGTTAAAGGCTATACACTGATAGCCGAAAGCTTATGTTTTTATCTTTTTAACCAGAGAACGCTTTTTACTTCAATATGTCTTATCCTGGTTACAGCTCTATTTTTAATCTGATTTATACCCCATTTTCGACATGGACAAGAAATTAAAAAACAAAGTTAGTTACTGCCTAGTTTTTCTCCATTTCTCACGTGGAAGAGGAAGAAATGGACAAAAGCAATAATTAGAATAGGCCAAGTTATAGTACATTTTGTCTTATTTTACTGTTACCAAAGGCTCTGACAAAGATCATTCATCAAATATTTATAACGATAACATGCCAATACCACAGGAATTTTCTCTTTTGACTGATATTATATAAGAGCATTTCAGTAACGGTAAATTAGTAAATAAAAGTAATTTACAGGAGCGCATTGAGTGAAAAAACAAAGACACTTCCCACCTGCTGCTTTTTCCCCTTTTTAACGTGGAAGAGAAAGGACAAAATCAATAATTAGAATAATCATAGTTAGACTTCATTTCGTTTTCTTTAACTCTAATGATTACTTAATGTGTATAATTCGCCATCAGTTCTTCCACAGAAATGTTTCCTTTTTTGTCATGTTATTTTCGGACAATCTTCAGTAATTTGTTAATAATAATCATAGTTAATCATAATCATAGTTAGGTAATGAAAGAAATTTAAAGGACCTCATTTAAAAGCAATTTATGTACCGAGTGAAAAACAAAGACAATTACGGCCTGATTTTCCCCCATTTTTCATATGGAAAAGAAAGGGAAGGACGAAGTCAGTAATTACAATAGGCCAAGTTATCCTTCATGTTATCGTATCCATCTCTACCCAAAGACGTTGGTAAAGAACAATCATCACATATTTATAAAGATTATTTAATGTGTATAGATCGGCGTCGACAAAATCTGGATCGGATCGGATCGGATCGGATCACGGATCACGGATGGGAAAAGAGACATTGGAGAAATGCTGACATATTGTGACATATTACGTGACATATAATTTATCAACGAGCATATTTTTGGTCACAGTGGTTATAGTATATAATTATTAAAAGAGCCAAGGGGTTTGTAAAGATTAGTATAATATTACAATACGAAAAATACGTGATGATTTCACAACTAGACGGCCAAAATTATTGTGCGATCTCTAACTGTTCATCACTGAGTTCCATATACTCGTGGAATTTAAGTCGTTTTGCGTGTAATAATTGCGATTTAGGTTAAAAGGAGCTGAGCGAGTTCATAGAAGAAGCCAACATGGATTTAACTAAATAAATTGCTCGCGTACACTACACTTTAATTGTCACATCTAAAAAACGTTACTCCCCACCTCGTTTTTCGTCTCTTCTCTTGCCCTTGCTAAAATAATATCAAATATAGAAAAAGTAAATAAACACGTGAGATGATATTAAAAAAAGAAATTATAACTGAATGATAAAATAATGCGTCCCTTTCGCTTGCTTTCGTCCATGGCGACAGCCGTGAAGGAGACTAAATGTCGGGAAATCACTTTCCATGGCGGGAAATCACTTGCTCCAATATGTCACGCAATATGTCACAATATGTCAGCATTTCTCCAATGTCTCTTTTCCCATCCGTGATCCGTGATCCGATCCGATCCGATCCGATCCGATCCGATCCTGGTTTTGTCGACGCCGTGTATAGCTTGCCATCAGTTCATCCACAGAAATGTTTCCTTTTTTCTCATATTATTTTAAGACCACATTTAGAAAGATGCTTATGATCTGATTTTTCCCCATTTTTGGCATGGAAGAAAAAGGTATAGATACAGTCAGTAATTACTATACGCCAAGTTATGCTTCATGTTATCTTATTTATTGGTAAGAAAAGACATTGGGAATGAAGAAGCATCCCATATTTATAACGTTTACTTAAAGGGAAACAAGGGTTTAGAAAAATTTCACCAAAAATGAAAGTTCATAAGGTGAAATAATTGATACTAACATTAATCTGACCAGCCATGAATTTCTTTGCCGGTAATCGAGGAAAGAATGATATTTTCTTCCCGTGTGCCGCCATCTTTGTTTCTCAAATGAAGACGAGGCTGTGACGTAACACTAGACAAGGAGAAGATAGCTTGAGAGGATCTAAACAGTGATATATAGATAGTGAGAACGATTCGATTCTTGAGCTGGATATCGCTTCAAATGTTGCAATACACCCGTTTATGTTTGAACCACAAAACGATTCGTCCTCAGAAGAAGAAGTTGACTTCAGCATGGCTCAAGGTCAACAAGAAACAGAAGAAACCGAAGCCGAGCTTACCATTCCATCGATCGTGCCTTGGCCGATCACGAAACCTGCATCTGCGGCAATTGCCAGGTTATGTCTACAGAAACCGAAAGCATTTGCTAGTAGAAGATGGCCGTTCTGGGCGACCAACTTTAAAAAGTCAACTATTCCAATAACAGAACGCGCAGGGATTATAAATTCGCGCAACATGCTCGCCAGGCGTGCAGGCGCACTTTTATTAGTACTGGGATAATTGCTCTCCATTTATCCAGGAACGCTGCACAGATACATAACAGAACAAGAGTCCTTTCAACTTGTCTGTTTGTTAGCGGATTTTTTTTAAGGACTGCTCTTGTCGGACTTTATCATGTGTGCAGTGATCCACTAGAAGGTCCCCACAGAATGTGCCGTTAAGGGTTTACAACTGAGTAATTTCGTGATGTATAAATCAACTTAAGCGATGCTCACAAATAAATTCCTATTTTACCACACTACCAACTGAACCAAGAGAAAAATTTGTTGCTTATTTAAGAGACTTTTAAGAGCGATATATGCTTCACGCGCTTGATTTTGTGAACATTTCAGTCCGAGAGCGCGCTGCTTTGCACAGGTTAGAATACTAATGTCTGGACTTTGCTCCAATGTCTTGTTCAACGGATGTTCATTTCGTGGAACGATTTTTGGTTCCAGTCATTTGTTGCCGATGGAACTCAGGCACTTGAAGTCAGGCTGCATAGTATTCCTGGTCTCGCATACAAATACGCAATTAGTAAATTGCGAGACTAACTATGTACAAGCACGAGAGAGTAGTTGTGGAAGTCAAAACCTATCACCGCGAGTGCCACAAGTTTATTTCTCTACTTGAAAAAGTGTAAACAAGGTTAATTTCACTTAATGCATGCAAGAAACTAAGATGAAAATGAATAAACTTTCGAATCCTCAAGGCTTATAACCTTTTGGGATTATCAAATCATCAATTTCTGAAATTTTCAGAAGCAAGAGATTAGCTGCTTACCGACAGTTCAGGTGTAGGAAATACAACTGTACAACAGCCTCCGAAAGGGGAATAGACGTGTGATTCCTTCTTGCGTTGTCTCGGCAATCCAAAATGAATGCCCAGAAGAAAGTGATAATAATACAGGCTTTAAAGATGCGATGCCTAGGGGAATGATTCTTTGCCTGGATAATAATGTGCAACACTGACTAGAACCTTCTTGTCTATAAAAAATAAATGAAACCGACGGGAACTTAAGTCCCTTAAAGCTCCCTTCTTTGAAAATCGAAGGAAATTCTAGAGTAAATACTAAAGGCATTATTTATGTATTGCGAGCTAAAAATGGAAGGGACAGCTTCATCAAATTAGCTGTGAAATGGTGGCTTCCTTCCACTCACAGGTCTTCGGAGAAGCTGTGCCTGTAAGGTAATAAACAAGGGATGATTGAATTTATTGTGAATAGTATATGAAATAAATCATGTATGAACTGCGGAAATGAAATCAAATGAAGAATGATCCTAGCATTTGTAAACGCAATTTATGCAATTGCGAAAAGAAGCCTGACAAAAATTTAGGACTTTAACGGGGTTTGAACCCGTGACCTCGCGATACCGGTACGATGCTCCTACTGAACTGAGTTATAAAGCCACTGACGTTGGGAGCAGGTCAATTGTGGGTTCATATATTCCCGTAAAAGAAATGAATGTGAATGATATGTGAAATAAATCATATATGAACTGTGGAAATGAAATGAAATGGAGAATGAACCTCGCAGTTGTGAACGCAGTTTATGCAATTGCGAAAAGAAGAACGTATGAACCCATAATTGACCTGCTCCCAACGGCACTGGCTTCATAGCTCAGTTGGTTAAAGCATCGCAACGGTATCGTGAGGTCACGGGTTCAAACCCCGTTGAAGTCCTCTATTTTTTTTTTTCAGGCTTCTTTTCCAATTACATAAATTGCGTTCACAACTGCGAGGATCAATCTTCATTTGATTTCATTTCCGCAGTTCATATATGGTTTATTTCATATATCATTCACACTTATTTCTTTCACAGGAATATATGAACCCACAATTGACCTGCTCCCAACAGTTTGTTAGAGCATCGCACTGGTATCGCAAGGTCACGGGTTCAAACCCCGTTGAAGTCCTCAAATTTGTACCTTTTTTTTTTTCAGGCTTCTTTTCGCAATTGCATAAATTGCGTTCACAACTGTGAGGATCATTCTTCATTTGATTTCATTTCCGCAGTTCATATATGATACATTTCATATATCATTCACACTAATTTCTTTGACGGAAACATATGAACGCACAATTAACGTGCTCCCAATGTCAGTGGCTTCGTAGCTCAGTTGGTTATAGCATCGCACCGGTATCGCGAGGTCACGGTTCAAACCTCGTTGAAGTCCTAAATTTTTTTTAGGCTTCTTTTTGCAATTGCATAAATTGCGTTCACAACTGCAAGGATAATTCTTCATTTGATTAAATTTATTATTACGCACCCCACCAAACGAGGCAGGCTATGACCTTATGGTACAGTCCTGGTATATAAAATTAAAATGGCTATCGCTGTGAATTCAGATACTTATTTTGTAACTATATATTACGACAAAATATACGGCCACAGACTTTGTATGCCGGTATGCTTTCTTGACAAAATATGCACGGCCAGTGCTGTGAGTTCGTGTGTCCAAAAAATGGAGAAAACCGTTCACTATAGAAAGAAAATAGAAGAGGAAAGCGAGCAACTCCATAGCAAGCACATTTTTAATAAAGGCAGCAAATACGAATGAAAACAATCTCACGTACCTGAAGATCGCGCGTGTATTCCTCTGATGCAACATGTTGAATAGGTCGCATCAGTGAAAGCAGTTCAAGGTTTTCGGTAATTTACACTCACGTTTTTATTTTTGCAACCAACAATCTTCTCATTCTTTCAAACGAAGGTACCACATGAAAGGTAACCCATCCTTTAGCATTTGTTTAAGAGTTGTTACAGCAAACAGCAATACATTGAGTCAAACTGACTCAATCTTTACAGAAATCCTCTGTTTTCCAAAGATCAGCTTGTCTAATGCTACGTCACAGCCTCGATATCATTTCTGTGTTCCAAGATGGCGGCCGCGTGCTCTTAAAAACGGTAATTTGCGCGATTTCAAAGTCATCTGAATAGGATTCAGAACGGCGCTTAACCAAACGAGCGCAAAATTGGAATTCCGTGTACATGGCCTTTCATTTAAGATGAATTTTTTCTACACCCTTGCTTCCCTTAAATGTGCATAACATGCCATCAGTTCTTCTACAGACATGTCTCCTTTTTTCTCATAATATTTTAAGACCGTTCAACCATTCAAGTTATACTTCAACTGATCTTTCCTAACCCTTAACAAAACCATAATGAATAAAAAATAAATAAAATAAAAGAAAGACACAAACAAACTGATTCTTCGCCATTTTTTCACATGGATGAGGAAGGAAAAGACAAAATCAGTAATCAGATTAAGGCAAGTTATTCTTCAACTGGTCTTCCTTAACACTAAACAAAAACATAATGAGTGAAAAAACAAAGAAAGACACTTACCGACTGATTTTTCGCCATTTTTTCACATGGATGAGGAACAAAAAGGCAACATCAGTAATCAGAATAAGGCAAGTTATACTTCAACTGGTCTTACCAAACTCTAAACAAAAACATAATGAGTGAAAAAACAAAGAAAGACACTTACAGCCTGATTTTTCGCCATTTTTTCATATGGATGAGGAAGGAAAAGAGAAAATAAATAATCAGAATAGGGCAAGTTATGCTTCCACTGGTCTTACCAAACTCTAAACAAAAACATAATAAGTGACAAAAAAAAGAAAGACACTTACCGACTGATTTTTCGCCATTTTTTCACATAGATGAGGAAGGAAAAGACAACATCGATAATCAGAATAAGGGAAGTTATACTTCAACTGGTCTTACCTAACTCTAAACAAAACATAATGAGTGGAAAAACAAAGAAAGACACTTACAGGCTGATTTTTCGCCATTTTTTTCACATAGATGAGGAAGGAAAAGACAACATCGGTAATCAGAATAAGGGAAGTTATACTTCAACTGGTCTTACCTAAGTATAAACAAAACATAATGAGTGGAAAAACAAAGAAAGACACTTACAGGCTGATTTTTCGCCATTTTGTCACATGGATGAGGAAGGAAAAGACAAAATCAGTAATCAAAATAAGGCAAATGATGCTTCAACTGGTCTTACCTAACACTAAACAAAACATAACGAGTGAAAAAACAAAGAAAGACACTTACAGCCTGATTTTTCGCCATTTTTTCACATAGATGAGGAAGGAAAAGACAAAACCAGTAATCAAAATAAGGCAAGTTATACTTCAACTGGTCTTACCTAACTCTAAACAAAAACATAATGAGTGAAAAAGCAAAGAAAGACACTTACAGCCTGATTTTTCGCCATTTTTTCATATGGATGAGGAAGGAAAAGAGAAAATAAATAATCAGAATAGGGCAAGTTATGCTTCCACTGGTCTTACCAAACTCTAAACAAAAACATAATAAGTGACAAAAAAAAGAAAGACACTTACCGACTGATTTTTCGCCATTTTTTCACATAGATGAGGAAGGAAAAGACAACATCGATAATCAGAATAAGGGAAGTTATACTTCAACTGGTCTTACCTAACTCTAAACAAAACATAATGAGTGGAAAAACAAAGAAAGACACTTACAGGCTGATTTTTCGCCATTTTTTTCACATAGATGAGGAAGGAAAAGACAACATCGGTAATCAGAATAAGGGAAGTTATACTTCAACTGGTCTTACCTAAGTATAAACAAAACATAATGCGTGGAAAAACAAAGAAATACACTTACAGGCTGATTTTTCGCCATTTTGTCACATGGATGAGGAAGGAAAAGACAAAATCAGTAATCAAAATAAGGCAAATGATGCTTCAACTGGTCTTACCTAACACTAAACAAAACATAACGAGTGAAAAAACAAAGAAAGACACTTACAGCCTGATTTTTCGCCATTTTTTCACATAGATGAGGAAGGAAAAGACAAAACCAGTAATCAAAATAAGGCAAGTTATACTTCAACTGGTCTTACCTAACTCTAAACAAAAACATAATGAGTGAAAAAACAAAGAAAGACACTTACAGGCTGATTTTTCGCCATTTTTTCACATGGATGAGGAAGGAAAAGAGAAAATCAGTAATCAGAATAGGGCAAGTTATGCTTCAACTGGTCTTACCTGACTCTTAACAAAAACATAATGAGTGAAAAAACAAAGAAAGACACTTACCGACTGATTTTTCGCCATTTTTTCACATGGATGAGGAACAAAAAGGCAACATCAGTAATCAGAATAAGGGAAGTTATACTTCAACTGGTCTTACCTAACTCTTAACAAAAAGATAATGAGTGAAAAAACAAAGAAAGACACTTACAGGCTGATTTTTCGCCATTTTTTCACATAGATGAGGAAGGAAAGACAACATCAGTAATTAGAATAAGGGAAGTTATGCTTCAACTGGTCTTACGTAACACTAAACAAAACATAATGAGTGAAAAAACAAAGAAAGACACTTACGACTGCTTAATCTAAATTGACAGGCGCACATTTAAACATAATGTGTGAAAAACAGTGTAAAATAAGTGTGAAACGAGAGTACGTTAGAAATGGAAAAGAAAGGAAGGGACAAAGTCAGTTATTAGAATAGGGCACGTTAATTATGCTTCATGTTGTCTTATGTATCTGTAAACAATCACTTTGGGATAAATCCATCACCACACTTTTTCAAGGATTAAAATAGAAATTTCAGTATACAGGAGCGCATTTGAAAGCCATGAACACAATGAATTAAAAAACAAAGACACTTAGAGGCTGATTTTGTCACATTTTCACATGGAAAAGAAAGAGAAAGGACATAGTAATTAGAATGGACAAGTTATGCTTCGTGTTGTCTCGTGTATTCACGAGCGGATTCAAAATAATCGCTTTTCTTACGGCGTCCATTCCGTAATTGAAAGAACTTCTTTTTTGGTCAGCAGCCAAACCCCCTTCTCCTCCTTTTTAATGTTGAAATACGCTCCGCGGATACTGGCACGTGGTTACAACATTGAAAAGGGGGGAGGGGGTCGAAATGTGAGAACTGGAGATTGGAAAACTCACGCGTTTAACGAACAAGGTTTGTTAGGGGAGTGTCTCAACTACTTTTGTCCATGATCGTCTGAATTATATTTTTCACATTGAGGATCTTTCTCACCATCATCATTGTCGCATCTACTCAGTTGTACTTAGCATTATTGTTTAGTAACTATAAATTCTGCCGCGCAACGGTGGAGTACTATTATTACGTCACTTAGGTTAATCATTGGCGAGAATAATTTCACAAAATGGTCTTTGAGGAGCCATTGATGAAGAAAGGCGAAAAAATATATATATGGGTCTGAATAAAGTTTTCATTTGTTGGAAGACGATTCTCTTTTGTGCAAACGTCACCACGACAAGCCAAAGGCAATGGAACAAAATATAAACGCATGTGATAGAGAACGCTAGGAAAACCTAGTTTTGCTGTCGGGAACAAAAAAAGAAAAAAAAAAGAAAGAAAAAAAAGAAAGAAAGAAAGAAAGAAACTGTCTGTTTTATACTTGCGAGTGAAGGTGCGCGATCATAAACCTGCTCCAGTGCACGTGGGTTTCAGTAGCGGAACTTGCAACGGAAAACAATCCCCTGATGAGTGGGCGACCACGAAACAGGCTTGTAGGGATGAACTTGTAGTTTATTTGTTTTTTTCTTCCATATATACTTCGCTCTACTTCTATATATTGAGCACTGTTTTACGAAAATCAAGCTTCACACTTTATATATATATATATATATATATATATATATATATATATATATATATATATATATATATATATATATATGGGTCTGAATAAAGTTTATACAAAGTTTAAAGACAATTCTCTTTTGTGCAAACGTCACCACGACAAGCCAAAGTCAATGCAACAAAATATAAATGCATCTGATAAAGAACGCTAGGAAAACCTAGTTTTGCTGTCGGGAACAAAGAAATAATAATAATAAAAAATAAAAAAAACAAAGAAAGAAAGAAACTGTCTGTTTTATACTTGCAAGTGAAGGTGCGCGATCATGAACCAGCTCCAGTGCACGTGAGATTTCAGTAGCGGAACTGAGCGAGACATTACACTTCAATGGTTCACAACGGTTCACATCCCCAGTTAAAGAATATAAAAGATATACTTTATTTTAGTTATGTGAACCGTTGAAACCGCTGTGAATCATTGCAAGGCCACCTCAGGGTAATTGTTCCTCTAATAACATGAAGGACAGAAGCAGAAAATCTGGTTGTTATGTGTGAGAACTGTTCTTGAGAACTGTCACAATGTCAGCAATAACTTGAGAAGTTTTATGGGAATTCGACAAATTAATACCACTTCATCCGTATTCAGTTTTTTCCTGATTTTAACCTCCAGCCTGCAAAACTTCGGCGTGCCTCAGTTTTGTAGGCTGGGGTGTTAAAATTAGGAAAAACTGAATATGGACGAAGTGCTGATTTGTCGAAGTCCCATAAAACTACTTGAGGAAAGCAACAAAAGGGAAGGGAGATGGAAGAAAAGGGGCGGCGGGGGAGGGGGGAACGCCCATTTAGAGAGTGGGCATTGTTGTGTATCGCTCGATTTTATTTCTGAATATACATTGCGCGCTATTTCTCGAATGGCAAGCAATTTGTGTTCAAGTGTTTCTTCAACAACTACTCTCCGAAATGTTGAGCAACAACTTGCGAATACGGGAGGGCCCCTTCGCAAGGTTGTTCAAAGTGTGTTAAATGAACATATTTCCCAAGAGGAGCAAGAGCGACTTCAAACCCCTCTTGCTCCACAGCCCACCCAACGTTTTTAACCGAAAGCCCCTTCCCGGCCCAGAAAGGCAAGAAAACAAGAAGTTTTGAGGTTTGTTGATCCAGTTTTCCTAGTAGGGAGAAGAAAGAAAGAAGAAAGAAGAAAGAAGAAGAAGAAGAAGAAGAAGAAGAAAGAAGAAGAAGAAGAAGAAGAAGAAGAAGAAATTCGGGATTTGTTAGATGATGGTGAATTTGAGGGGCTGGAGGAAGGAAGAAGGGGGCGCCGCTTTAGTATTTGGCGAACCATCGGAGAGATACGAAAGGAATTTTTAGAAGATTTTATGGCAAAAATCTGAGAGAGAGTGCAAACATCTTTTTTTCTCAGACACATTTACGGGTATAAGCTGCGAAACATTGAAGACGGCACCATTATTGTGTATTTCACAAACAAAGGTTCTCCCTGGTTCACCACCCTCTCAGCTGCAGAGAAATGGTTGCAAGGAAAAGAGGCGGACCGCCTGGGAATCGAGCAAATTGAAAGACCGCATACAAAGTGGCAATTCATTAGTTTCTTCAACGTTGATGTGAAGGCCGTGCTTGATCGGCAACAGTTGTTGGGCACAGGCCCCCTTCCAGAATGGTTGCGAAACCTTGCACATTGTCGGGCAATGATTGTGCTGGACACTTTTCAGGATAACCTTTGTCTCTGGCGCTGAATTGCCGTGCACCGTGGTTCTAGACCAGATCGAAGCACACAAGTTGCGCGGGGCCTCGCCATGAGTTTCTTCGAACTCACAACCGTTCCAAGCGATTGGCCCAGGAAATCACTTGATGAATTGGATCGGGTTGAAAAACGTTTGAATCGGGGGCGGCTTTCTCAGATTGGCTCGGTATTCGATTTTCTGAGCCTGAATGTGTGGAAGGTGGGAAGTGATATGGCGGCTCAGACGAAACCCATCTAACAAGTTGAATAACATTTTAACAATCGGTATTTTCGAGGGACACGCGTTCTTGATAAAGGATATCACGAGGCTGGCGAGAATATATGTATGAGTTCATTGTCGTGGGCGATTCACTTAAGCTTGCAACCTTCAATGTCATCACCTGACATGCGCCCAAGAAAGAACGGTGATCGATTGTCCGGCTGAAAATGTTGAAGCACCACAAACATCTTTCGAGAAAGCTTTCTTTCCAAAACACACTTCTTCCCTGGAATCCATTTACTGGCTTGAATGAGAAGCAAAGGGGAGGAAACTCACATTCATCACGCAATGTGTGGGCACTGTGGGGAGCGGTGGATTGAGCGCGCCCCTGTGGACGGGTTTGAGCGCAAGACTAACAGCGTTTTTCAATACCACGGCTGTTTTTGGCATGGATGTCGCAAATGTTACCCCGAAGACCGTGAAAGAGTTGTCCCCCACATCGTCAAAACATGAGAAGAGTGTTTTCTCGCAACCGTGAGTCGAACGCAAGCGCTCCGAAATGCTGGCTACACCGTTGTTGAGATGTGGAGCCATGACAACTTGGAAGAGAACACCCCACTTCCCCAACCTTTCACAAAAAATTTCCCGCACGCAATCCTGCACGATTACGAATCGTAAGGGGAGGGGAATCAGTGGAAAGAGCCGACACACATGCTTACTTTCGAAAACAGACACGTACCCATCTCTGTTTGCGTCGGTGACACCCTCGAACGTGAGCCCACACACATCTGTGAAAAAGAATTGCCAGCAAATTCATGGAGGAGCTTGAACGGCGTGGGAAAAATGTTCGGGAAAAAGTGAGAGCGGATTCCATGCCAGAAGACGTCAAAAACTTCCGAAAGCGCAACGGTTCAAAATCCAGGAATGGTGTGACCAGGTGTCCGTTCTTGGGTTCAACTCCGGGCGCTACGATCTGAACCTGATCAAAGAACATTTCGTGGAGCGGCTCACCGACACAACCAACAAGGTTAGAGTTGAAAAAAGGGCGAACAAGGTTATGTTCTTGCTGACAACGGGGTTTCGCTTTCTTAACATCATCAGTTAACATTGGCCCAGGAACCATTCACGAAAAGTAAGTGACAAGTTGTGAATGCACAGATGTGAAATCGTGGTTTAGTTGCGAATGGTTTGACTCACCTGAAAAACGTGATCACCCTGGGCTTCCAGATTATCCTTTGTGTTTTTCGAGTTTGAAAGGAGGTATCCGCTCACACAGAAAGAATGGGAGAGCTGCCAACAGATCTTCAAAGAAAAAACATGAGGACTTTCGCAAACTGGCTGCGCTTTTACAACAGTCTTGACGAGGTTCCTGGATTGAAAGCTTTGGAAAAAATGCGAGCCTTCTACATTGAAATGGGAATTGTTATTTTGAAAGACGCCATCAGCATTCCAGGAGTGAGTCTGCATTATCTTCTGCGAGGAGCCGTTGAGCGAGGCGCCGATCTCTGGAGCCCCTGTGGAGAAACATATGAGTCGTTAAAAAACGCCGTCGTTGGAGGGCCAAGCCTTGTGTTCACATGGTACTAAGAAGCTGGCGTCTCGAAAATAAGGTCCCATCAGATGGAAAATCCACGTCTTTGCAAATCCTCGGTTAAGACGCCAAGGCGCTCTATCTGTCAACCATGTCCAAAGAAATGCCCTACGGGAAGGAGAAGGTTGTTCATTACAAAGACGATTGGACGGCCGGAGCGGCACCAATCTTCACACAAAGGCTTAGAGCGGGAACCTTGTTTGGATTTGATGAAGTTGACATCGAGATTCCAGAGCCCCTGCGCCCGACGTTTGAGGAAATGTGCTCGTTTTTCATCAATAAGAGGTGCCGGTGGAAGCTGTGCCACAACAAATAATGGATTACCTGAAACCGACCGGCAGAAACCGTGGGGATGGAAAAAAGTTGGTGGAAGCATTGTCTGTGCAAAAGATGCTGGTGTATGCTCCTTTGCTTCGGTGGTATGTTAATCACGGTGTAGTGATTACTGCTTTTCACTGAACAATCGACTATCAAGCGGGAAAGATTTTCACCTGGTTTGTGGAGTAAGTAACGGAGGCGCGCCGCACAGGAAACAGAAAAAAAGCAAGGCGTTGCTTGCGGAGGTGTTTGAACTGTTGGGAAACAGCGCGTACGAAAGGCTCATCGAAGCACTGGAGCGACAAACCAACGTGATCTACACGAAAGATGAGAAGGTTGTTGACAGGGCCCTCCGAAGCGAGTTTTTCAGTGATCTGGAGGAAATCGGCGAAACATACGAGTTGGAAAGCCGAAAATCCCGTATCACCATTTGAACGCCATTGCAGATCGCAATCGCAGTCTATTAACTTGCAAAGCTGCGAATGCTCGAATTTTATTACGACTTTCTTGACAGGTATCTGGACAGAAGAGATTTTGAACAGCCTCAGATGGACACAGACAGCAACAACATCGCAATCAGCACTGACAAGTTGGAAGACATCGTCAAACCGGAGATGAGAGTCGAGTTTGAAGCACGCAAAAAAAACAATGGTTGGCCTGGAACAGATGGAGCGGCCGCACACCAGGCCTTTTCAAACTCGAGTGTGTTGGCTGGCAGATGATTGCGCTCTGCTCGAAGTGTTATTTCATCGAGGAACTGGAGGGGGGAAAAAGAAGTTCAACTCAAAGGGGATGTCGAAGACACAAAATGAGATAACATGTCAGCGTTTCAAGTCAGCGTTAGAAGGCAACAAGGACATGGCGAAAAACAGAGGTTTCCGAATGAGGGACGGGCGGATAACCTTGGGTTGAGCGCGTTTTATGACAAAAGGTGGGTGCTGCCGGATGGGATTCATACAGAGTCGATCAACAAACAAATTAACCGGGGCTGGATGGGGGAAGAGCGGTATTGGAAGGAACAAACAACAATTCTTCACGAACAAAACTGCGGTTTGGCCCGTTGAACAACCAGTACAGCACTGGTTGATTTGGTTTGATCATAACTCTTTCGATTTTGAAAACTTTCAAAGACCAAACAGGATCCGTCGCCCTCTGCACACCAACCTCCAACTCACCGGGTTGGAAGAGATAGCGAACATTCAAAAAGTGAGGGAACTTTTTTTCTTTCACCCCGACAGGGTGCAAATAAGAAATTGATGGTTTGGCAACATTTTTTCCTTTGATGGCAATTGCGGGTTTTTTTCCTGTCAGCCATGTGATTTGGTTGTTCAAAGCTGACAATAGCAGGTAGCCTTTTCACCCACGCAACAGACCTTTGTCCCTCTGACAAAAGCATTTCAACGGCGTACTGATGCCCGAAAAGACTCTCCGCAAGAGTACGATTGAAACGTTCGACAATGGCTTGGTCGCGGTGAATTTCAGAGTGCCCCCGTCGAATGGTTGTTCCGTGATTTTCCATCTCTCTTGTAACAGCGCCCATGAACTCATACCCAGGGTCAACTTGCAGCATTACAGGCCATTTCAGAGGTCCGCGCCTGTAAATCTTCTGAAAGGCCTGGGCGACCTCATCAGAATTTTTCGAGGGCAAAGGTTCGGCCTCTTTGAGACGGCAGACCACATCAAAAACAGTCAGCTCGTACTTAAAAACTTTCCGCGCGCGCGGAGGTTTGTCATGCGGCATGAAAAGAAGGTCAGCCTGGTGCACCTTGTTGGGTGTGGACACGTCAAATTTCGGACGAGGAAGGTGTTTTGGGGCGGGAAGAAAGACCCTCCAAACCTCTTGCTTGACCAGCCATTTCTTTGCTGCATCTTCCGAAACTTTTGCGGCTTGGGCCAACTTTTTGATGGCCGCAAACCGTTTCCAGTATCCTTGAGGGCTGTAATATTTTTTAAAAGACGTTTTTCCATTTGAGCGTATATTCAACCACGGAAGGATGTGGAGAAGTTATTGGAAGAGCAAAAAGCGGAAGGTTTTTTTGGGAGGAGATTTCGACATTTGTTTCCGGTTCATGTGGAAGACTTGAGGATCCTTGGGGAAAGCGCGCGTTGGGTCACTTTCCTTCGGCGAAGATAAGAGGAACTTGTTTGAGGTGTTAAGGGCCGATGGTTGTGTGTGTGAAAATTTCGAAACTTGTTTGCTGTTCAAGTGGAAGAATTGAGGAGCTGGGGGGAGAACCGGAGGCGTTCGATTTTTCTTCTGATTGCGGGGTGAAGATGAAAACAGAAGTGGGAAATTGTAAACTGCTTTGAAGCTAATGTCGGAAAACAAAGGAGTTGCACGGAGTTGAATTCCATGAAAAGAAAAAAATAAAGAAACCAGTGGTTTATCATCTCAAGAGTATTCTCAGGAAAAACGAAATTGACGATGCACAGTCAAAACGGCCTGGTTGGAAGGGCGCACCTTGAACCGCATTGAATTTCTTAGCAACCTCATTAAAGACTTCAATCATGGCGGCAGGTCCGCAAATTATGTGTGCTTTCTGCACGATTGTTTTGAAGCCCTCCTTTCTGAGGTCTGGCCGAGAAGGAAAGAAATTCTTGAAAAACTTTCACCAGCGTTAAAGAAGATTAAAACGGCAATCCGTCGTTTTGCGAAAGAAAGGTATGACAAATGGTGGGAAACAACATATTTCATTTCGAGGTGAAACGTTTGTGGTATTTCGCTTCCACTTTTGCTGGGATTTCCATGCAATGGTCGGTGATGAAGTCGTCAACCATTTTCAGCCTGTCAAGAAACTCTTTTTCGTTGAAAGGCTCACCTCTCGGGTAAAACCGAATTGCATCAAGAATCTTTTTGTACTCTCTTTGTGCAAAGTTGGCTTTTTCAACATTTTTGTTGTATTTTTTCACGGCCGCAACAATTTTCACAAGAGCCCCGAACTCTTATCCGCCTAGTTTCGTTTTCATATCATCTTGTTTTCATTCCTTTAATCTAATATTGTTGTAGTTTGTATTGTGATTGTACTGATAATTACTGGTAATTCTTAATGGTTTTAGTTGTTGTACTTCCTTTGTAATTTATTTCATTTGTTAATGTGATTAGTTGATCGGTTAACCACGGAATGCGTGTTGCTCCGCCCACCGCGATTAGCCTTTGATTTGTGGGCGGAGACCGACTGAACCATTTGTATCTGTTTGTATCTGATTACCTATTTTTGATTGATTTATTTATTTTGT
>JAEMWC010000067.1:162500-195000 GCA_016490735.1 Pachyseris speciosa
TTTCGCCAAAGTCCTGCAAAAGCGCTTGATTTTTGTCTTGGTGCAGGCTTTTAAAAAAATATGAATTTTGTCGTAACTCAACAGCTCATAAATCATGTGCAACAGAACGTTTGTTTTTTTCAGAACTGCCGGGCCCGCAAATGAACATTCTGAAAAAGTCGGCCGGCATGCAGGGGTGTTTCTGCTCATACCCATTTGTGGACGCCATGGGGGGATCATAATTCGGAAGTTTCATTTTGCTTATATGTTGCGCAGCAACAATCACCACGTCGACAAAAAGATTGAAACAGCGGAAGGAAGAAGAAGCAGAGGTTGAAGCAATTGAAAAACAGGTTCGTGGACAAATGAGAGAAAACAAAATAAACAAAGCTTTCAGACGGCAAACGGGGGAAGAGATCTTCAAACCCGTCACATCCCGGTAGGATGCGGTGGCGAAAAAAACCCTCTTTCAAGTTTGGAAGAGGAGGTTTTGTGGCACAGACCCTTCATTGCTGGGATGGAGGATGTGGAAGGTCTCTCCGATGAAGAGTGGGAAACAGAGGCAAGTGGGTTGGGGGAGGCCGACTTTGAAAAGTTGATCAATGATCTTTACGTGATGTTGGGCTCGATCAAACCCGGCAACACGTCAAAAAAACTTCGGGACCACACCCAGGCTTTGCCTTCAGTTCTCGTCAAACATGGCATGATTAAGTCTTTCCAAAAAAAAAAATTTTATATATATATATATATATATATATATATATAGACAAGGTTAATTTGGGAACAGAAATCAACACAACTAAGTAATTAAGTGAAAATGTGGCTCAGCCAGGAATCGAACCTGGGTCTCCAGATTACCGGTCGGATGCCTTAACCACCAGGCCACTGAACAACCACACTGGGAACATATATTTTTATTGTACAACACATACACAGTGTGGCCCTCTAATGGTAAGGTCCGAGGAGACAATTTCACACATTTTCTGCAATCAGGATCACGTCACTACTCCCCGGTCGATCGGCGATGCACGGCGAAATCCCTTTGGAAATTAATTAAGTACAGTAAGGTAGGGAGGGGATGTATTAGCAACTGATTGCCTTAATTACTTAGGATCACCAGCCTATTCCCGTTTGGATGGCGATTCATTAGGGATTTATGAGAAATACAAACAATGGCCTAGTGGTTAAGGCATCCGACCGGTAATCTGGAGACCCAGGTTCGATTCCTGGCTGACCCACATTTTCACTTAATTACTTAGTTGTGTTGATTTCTGTTCCCAAATTAACCTTGTCTGTTTGTATTTCTGAGAAATCGCTAATGAATCGCCATCCAAACGGGAATAGGCTGGTGATCCTAAGTAATTAAGGCAATCAGGTTCTAACACATCCCCTCCCTACCTTACTGTACTATATATATATATATATATATATATATATATATATATATATATATATATATATATATAGCCGACCTTTTGAAAACCAGGCTCATGAAAATTTGAGGGGTTTTCGAACTTTCTTTATCAATACCTCGGTTTATCAAAAGGGAGACTTGCATTTAGGCCCGTTATGAGCCTACAGTCTCTGTCAAAGGGAAGACGAAGAGTACATGTTATTTGTCTTGCAATTAGACATGAAATTGACGTGACCTCTGACATGAGAATTTTGGTGCGTTAGTCGGCCAAATCTCTCTAGAATACGCTCTCTCTGACGGCAAAGTTAGCTTTGGAATTAGTGGCATCGATTTAGCCGAAGTCTAACAGCGTTTTCAACCGAGCGTTCGTGATTGCTACGAAGAATCACAGCTAATTATTGTCGAATTTTATTTGTGTAAATTATCGCTCGATTTTGTGATCACTTCTGACACCGGAAACCAGTCATTATGACACTTTCAGACTATCAAATCACTAGCTCAAATCACTAGCTTAAGATCGAAGTTGCGAGGGCGGAAACTAGTCAAAAAAATGTTCAAACGTACGCTTTTTGCAGACAAATTCCCAGCCATGCCTTTGAGGTCCCGGATGTTTACTGTCCGTGTTAGCGAGTAGCTGTTGACGACCATCTAGCCACAGCATTTTTACTAAGTCTTTAGCATGCTCCAAATTCTACACCAGTTTCTCCCCTGAGCCTTGAAATGATCACCGACACCTACTTTCTGAGGCTAAAGACTTGTTACCTCTCAAAGCAGAGCTCTCAATATCCCTGCATTTTTCCAGCAGTACCGCCCGGGTAAACAAAGTACTCGTTTAGCAAATAACTGCACAGCAGGATATTAGACGAGGCAGACACTGCACCTCGCAAGACTTTCCCCCTCACTGGACTTAATGATGTCCTAAGGAATACTCTGCTCTAGGAGGCCAACGGAAAATCAAACTCTAACGACGCCATTGCGAGCTAACTGACCGCGCGAAGACTTCAAATGCACGTTTCTTTCTTTGAGAGAGAGAGAGTGGAAACTAACTGACAAATAAAACTGGAGGGGAGGGGGGGGGGGGGGAGTGGGGATAAGACCTTAATGCAAAGTTGAAGTCAGTGACAGTTTCTTTCTCTCCTCCTAATTACTAATGTAGCGAGCATGCCCCCGCCCCGTCCAAAAAAGAAAAAAAAGTGAGGGACATCTAATAGGAGTTAGTATGGACTCCAGGAGCCCTGTTTTGAAAACTCCAGCTATATATATATATATATATATATATATATATATATATATATATATATATATTGAAAATTATATAACATCATGAGCTCCGACCTTTCATTCGACTGCAAACAGGCAAGGAAGCAATATTCACCTGGAACAAAACATAAACCTCACGATTTCAAAATCTATTTTCATCCTCCGATCGATTTGGACCAGCCGGGGTTGGGGGAAGCAAAGCAATACGAAGAAGCGCTGAACAAATTGATCACCATCAGCTATTATTGATTCAATGTTGCTGAATCTTTCGTCAACAATGAACTGACATGGAGGAAAAAAAGACGGGGAGTTGAAGACTGTGGTTTACCCTGATGGAATATACAATTATGACAACATTAATGACTGTCTTCAATCCCAAACAGGCCTGGTGGATCCCAATGACAAGGAAATGGGGCACATTTTCACACCACCATTTTTCGAGTTATGATTCAAATCGCTGACGATTACGAACTGGATCTTTCCCAGGGAGAGTTTGCGGCTTTGCTTGGTTTTGAAAAGAAGATTCTCCGAAATGAAACATAACGAGAGGAGTTACGTCGATTGGGTTGACGTTCATTGCGACTAGATCGCGCGAAAGTTCATTTCCAGCTTCTCCACTATCAAGGTTAAAGCAAGTTACCCTTTCGAAGATGAGCCGCTCAGTTTAAAATTTCATCCTTTGAGAAGCAACAAAGTACATTCCATCAGAACCCGAATCACGGATTCGGAAGGAAACCTCCTTGACCTCAACGTTATCGATGTGGCTTTGAGCCTCATCGTCAGCGAGGTTGAAAAATGATGTTCTTTTCTTCTTTAGAGACAATGAATCATCTAAGTGAATGGGAAAAGTTTTTTTGACGAACGTGCGGGGCGTTATCGGCTGAAACACAAAGGTTCGGGTGTTGTTCAAGACACCCTCATGAACATCGGAAAAGTGCAAGCGAAAAGCGCCGCAGAAGGTGCAAACAAAACTGTCGAAACCGTGGCCGCAAAACGGGTAAAAAAAAATGGGGAAAGAAGTTGCAAGAAAGTGGGGCCCAAAAATTCAGCAACTTTTGCGAGCGAAAAAGAAAAAAAATCGACCCAAAACAGTCTGAAGGAGCAAACGCGATGTGGAAACTGAGCCGAATTTTTGCTAATAAACTTTAAAAATTTTTTTTGGAAAAAATATATCACAATGTTCAGGACAGCGCCGTATGTCGAAAAAGCTGATTGCCTCAAGTTCGATCTTCACACACCTCTCACATTTCCGGCCAATGAGGAGCGTCAGAAAAAAACAAACGGACTTAAATTCACGATGACCGACAGAGACAACGTTTTTGACTGGTACAACGCGTTTTTCAATGTGAATTATACCTGCGAAGCCGTCGTAGATGGCGCCAATATTGCTGCCAAGAGCCCGTCAGCTCCAGTGAACAGCTTTTTTTTGGGAAAAATATATCACAATGTTCAGGACAGCGCCGTATGTCGAAAAAGCTGATTGCCTCAAGTTCGATCTTCACACACCTCTCACATTTCCGGCCAATGAGGAGCGTCAGAAAAAAACAAACGGACTGAAATTCACGATGACCGACAAAGACAACGTTTTTGACTGGTACAACGCGTTTTTCAATGTGAATTATACCTGCGAAGCCGTCGCAGATGGCGCCAATATTGCTGCCAAGAGCCCGTCAGCTCCAGTGAACAGCTCTTTTTCGTTTATAAAAGAGCTGGCGGTCACATCTTCGGGCAAAAAGGTTTATCAGGTCTCTGACGTCCACAAAGTTGCTGGATTATTCTTAAGATTTTTCAGCCACTGCGGGGGGAAAAATCAATTTTGGTATCTTGACACTGACGCAAGAAACCTGGGAATTCGGCAGCGCGGGCTTCTTGCACATGGGGGTTTGAGGGTAGAGACAATAATCCCTCTCAACCGGCATTCGTTCTTCGAAGAACTGTATGAAAACCTGCTCCCAACAATGCAGCTTGAATTTTCAGTGACTCTGCAGAATGACGAAGAAATGATTTTTCAAAACAACAACACCGCCACTAGAATTGTTGTGAACTGTGTGTCCCAATGTTGATGCTCACAGCTGCAGGGAAAAAGATAGTTCTTGAAAATTTCACTAAACCAAAAGAGTAGGAATTTCTGCAAGAATCGATGAATGCCTCCACCCCCAGAAGGGTCGCCTCGGGTGCTTATCTGATAACGCCTTGGATTGAAGCCCCAGAACATGTTTTCATATTCTTTCAACAATCCGAAAAGTGGATTCTTTCTCCGCCAACCCGTATGCCTTTGACACGTTCGATCTCGATGGTGATAACTCAGCAAAACTGGCCAGTTGCCGTCTGCAATATGCGGGCCAATTTTATCCTGAAATAAGTTATGAAGAAGACTCCAAAATACGCATTTTGAATGATTTGATCAACTGCCGCTACAGAAAGAGTGACTATAACACGGGGGTCCTACTTGATCTCACCACGTTCAAAACACTGGATTCTGTCATTTATTTCGACTTCCGATCTGCGAAAAAATCCACTTCGGGAGATCCAAAAAGTTTGAAGTTCGAATACAGTCTGAATAAAGCAGCCAATACTCACGATTACACCATTTTCGCCTTCATCCTGAATCGGAAAAGGTTTGTGTTGAAACAGGTTGGAAATGAACGTTTTTTTGCCTTGAGAGAAATCATTTGCAGTGATCTAAGATGACGACTTATCACCCGTTCAAAGTTGCGCTGACGGAAGGCCAACAACAGAAACTCAAAAACGCTCTTTCCGAAAGATGCCTCGTGACTCTTCGGGTCCAACCCGCACAAATCGGGAAAGGGAATAATATTCTACAGAGCGACAGACAAATAACAAGAATGAAAAAAGCGGTTGCGGAAGGGAAAAGCGCTGATCTCAGAATGAGCCAACCCCAAATGAGAAAAAAAAAAACGCGCAACGTTATGGCGGCAATTTTTTTCTGTCTGCCGCTGCCTCTAGTGAATGCTTTGACAACTGCTGGGCTCAGTTTTGGTGCGGAAAAGGCGTTGAAAACAATTTTCGGGGAAGGCTTCGGCCTATATGAAATACAATTGTACAACCTCGTTCAAAAAACGACACAATCGTAGGGAAAAAAGGTAAAGAAAAGCCTACTTGTGGGGAAGAGTGGGGTTCGGGTAGGGGGGGGGGGCGCACAGTACGGAGGATTCCTTGGGATGCTGGCGGCTCCTGTTGGTATACCACTCGCCATCGATTTGGTCAAAAGATGTTCGGAAAAGGGCTACACATTCCTGCCTCATAATCGCGGCGCTCACTGACCTCACCCCCTACCCCCCAAAAGGGGGAAAGGGGCTGGCTACCAAAAAAATGAAGTTCAAAGATGTGCCGCTCTTCCAATATTGATTTGATGAGCTGGTGCAAACATCTGGACATCCCGCTGAAGAGAATTTTCCCACGCAATAAGCGCAAACCTTTTTCACATTCACCTTGCATCATCAACATGGATGATTACGGAAGCTTGGAAACACATTGGGTTTGCTGCTGGCACTCAAAAAAGGATGTTTTGGAATATTTTGATTCGTTTGGTCAGCCACCGCCTGATGAATGGAAAAAAGAAGCGAGAAAATGGGAAAAACCGATTTTCTTCGAAACGACAACCAAATTCAGGCAATTACAAGTGTGAGGTGTGGATATTATTGCTTGCTTTTTCTGAATGAACGAAACAAAGGCACAAGCTTTGAAAAAATTCTGGAAATGTTTTCTTCCAATCCTTATTTTAATGAAGAGGTGGAAAAAAATATTTTTCATAGTTCATTAAAATTTTTCGTCCAAATATAAACAAGCATGAATCGAGGTGTTGACGAACCGTTTTCCGAAATTGTTTTGCAAACTTTGATTGGAAAAAATAATGATGAACAAAGCGATGATCAAAACATCAGCTTTTCTTCAAGCGAACAAAGTGATGAGGAGATTTTGACGATGATAAGCTATGTGATAAACATTTCGCCAAATCCTAGCAACACATTCTCAGTGCAGACACAAAAAGAACATGGGCACAAAAAATTTTCCTACAAACTGGAAAACCAGTTTTTCCAGGTTTTATCCCTTTGTTTATGTGCTGTCATGTGTTCTTCGCGACAAGAAATTTTTGGTTTCAAAAATCATAAACAGAATTTTTAATTTATCTCCTCCAGTAAATCCCCCCCCCCCCCCCCCACCCTTGCCCCCTTGCCGCCTTTCGACGATTTCACCATGAAAGAGCTTGGGGATCCCCAACACAGTATACTCGAAGGGGTTATGTCAACGTCGATCTAATACCCACAAAACCCGACGAAAAAATGCGCCCCCCTGAATACCTCATTGGTCACATGTGTTATCTTTTGGACGAGGTTTAGGCAAACAACAGCCGAGCAAAAGCGCAGCATGATATTAATGAGATAAATCCTTTGCTCAATATACTTCACAATGAAGGTATTTTGGGGCCAAACTCGCGGGTTAAGACTCTCAATGACATTGGTTATTACTTTGATGCAGAAGAACACAAACAAGAAATGGTTTCACACCCACAGTTTCACAGAGAAGGTTGCTGAATACAAAAGACAGTACAATGATTACAAAAAATAAAAAAAAAGACAAGGAGGGAAGAGGAGCTATGGTTCGTCGATAAAATGGAAAGGTTATGGAAAAGGTCTTGCTGGCGCAGGTTTGTTTGTTCCTGGCAACTTCGGTGTTCCTAACATTGATCCAAAGTTGGTGAAAGCTTTCGTAAAGGCTGTTCCAGACCACACAGGATACGCGGATGTCCTTCAGAAAACTCTGAAAAATTATTACGGACGTGGTGTTGAAATTCACTCTCTGATTGGAAAACTTCCTGCCCCCCAAAAAGGTTGGACTTTACCTGGGCATATGTTCACAGGCCCCTCCAACCCTCTTGACCAACAGTTCAAATACAACCCTGAAACTGGAGAAATTCAAGAAATCTATCAACAACTCACCGGTGCAACAGACGCGGTTGCAATGCAACACGATATTGATTACAGCAGTTGCGCTTTCCGCAAAGAGAAATACGATGAGGACGAAAACAAATGCAAACATTTTGCGGACCGCAAAATGGTCAAGTTCGATCCCGTGGAGGGAAAGACAATGGGGCCATACTCTGGCTCGAAACGCCATCAACTCGAAGCAGAAGCTTGGCTTGGGGCTTCCTCATTGAATTTCAGTTCTTCCATTACCCGGCGAAATTAAATAATTTCCCTGTTTGGATTCATTTTTTCTGCTGCCAGAAAAGTGAAGTTGTGACATGTGGCAGTCATGCTTACTATGTATTTCGGATTTATTTCGCTAAAATTTTGCAAACAGAAATGTGGCGAAAAGAAAAGCAAGATGTCTCGGGTACGAAATTTTCAAGATGGCCATCTGCTGCTTTGCGGTGCGATATTTTTGTGTGGCAGTCGAATTTCGGTCGAGTTTACCGCAATTGTTGCTATGATCGAAACCGATGACACAAACACCGTAACCCCCGCGAGCCAGTTCCAAATTAATCTCTTGCCTGTTCTGGCAGAAAAAGTTAACAATTTGGGGCAACATATGGGCAAGTTGTGGGGCATAATCAACAAAGTTGACAGCGAGCAGACTTGCCAAACAAATGCCATTCAAAGTCCACAAATCCATCTTGCTTATGATAGTTAAAGAAAAAATTTGGAGCCGCGGCAAAATGTTCTGATTTGTGTGAGTCGAGTTCGAAGAAAGTTTATTGTGGAGGCACAAAGGTATATTGTGAGTTTGCTGTAAATTGTTCGTCACAGATCTGGAGATGGAAAAGTTCATTCAAATAGGAGAAAAGTTCGGACTGGAAGGAGAAAAGCTTCTCGAATTTGTGCAACAACAACAAAAGTTAGAAGAGGAGCGATGTAGACTCGAAGAAGAGAAAGAAGAAAAACGTAGGCGTGAGGAGGAAGAGCGTAGACGCGAGGGGGAGAAGAAACAAGAAAGACGCAGACGTCAGGATGAAGAGAGAGAAGCGAGACGCCAGGAAAGAGAAATTAGGAAATTACAACAGGAAGCAGAGCTGTTGAGACAAAAGGAGGCCGTACAAGCCGCGAGGAGAGAGCACGAGTTAGAACTTGCTAGGTTGCCAGCAATGAATGCTGAGGGTCGTCCTGCAGAAAGAGATGACAGGGCTAAAGCACCGAAACTTCCAGCGTTTTTGGACGGTAAAGATGATTTGGATGCATACTTGCAAAGCTTTGAGAGGTTTGCAGTTACAGCCAAGTGGCATAAAACAGGGTGGGCATCGAAGCTCAGTGCCCTATTGTCTGGGCGAGTACTCGAAGTGTATTCACGTTTATCTGAGGAAGCAGCTAGAGATTATGATAGAGCAAAGATTGCGTTGATGAAGAGATATGATCTCACAGAAGACGGCTATCGTCGTAAATTCAGAGCATCTAAACCGGAGGTTGATGAAAGTCCTGATCAATTTATTGTGCGACTGGACAGATACCTTCTACGGTGGCTAGAGCTTTCAAAGACAGAGCAAAACTTTGAGGGACTAAAGGACTTAATTGTGAAAGAACAGTTTATTGTTTCCTGTCCTAAAGATTTGGCCATTCACCTCCGAGAGAGGGCACCTGAAACTCTAGCTGAGTTTGCAAAGATCGCTGACCAGTACTTGGAAGCCCATGGAAAGCATTTGTTTAGCCCCGCAAGTAGAAAGCCTGTAGTACCGTCTCAGAAGGATGACATAAAGAATCAAGAGAATGATTCAGCAACAGTGGTGTGCTTCAAATGTAACACTCGTAGACACAAGGCTGCCAACTGCCCGTCTCAGGTCAAGAAATGTTATGTGTGCGGTAAGCAAGGGCATGAATCCAGATACTGTCGATCAACTAGACGAAAGCCTGAAGGTCAGAACAAGGATGGTGTTCCTGTGCAACGTAATCAAGTGAGTGCCGGTTGTTTAGTTCAGCCGCCTGAACTTACACCTACCGAAGAAGAAGTCAAGTCCTGTATTAAAGATCATCAGTTGTTGCTAGCATGTGGTAAGAAGATTCCACTGTTGAGCAGTGCCTTTGTTGAACCTTTGACCGGAGTTAGAAGCAAAATGTCTGTTGTGAAGGGTAGAGTTGGAAATAAGACTGTCGACGTCCTGAGAGATACTGGCTGCAGTGGAATAGTAGTCAAGAAGTATCTTGTGTCCGAGGATCAGTTTACTGGTGATTTCAACGTCATGTTGCTAATCGACAATACAGCAAGAAAGGTACCCATCGCAAGAATTTCTGTTGACACACCTTACCTCAAGGGTGAAGTGGAAGCACAATGTCTCCCTGATGCCATTTATGATCTAATAATTGGTAATGTTCCTGGAGCAAGACCTGCTGAAGACCCAGACTCAAGTTGGCAAGAAGTATGTGCTGTGACTACGAGGAGCCAAGCCAAGAAAGAAGGTGAGGTAAATCCTTTAAAAGTACCGAGTAGCCGAGAAAGCCCTATCGTAGATATAGAGAAGCTTAAACAAATGCAGTGTGAAGATGAGAGTTTGCGCAAGTATTGGGACCGAAGTGATGTACTAGTGAAGGGTCAGGCGGAGATTTCTTTTGAAGCAAGGTGTGGAATATTGTACCGCATCTATAAACATCCCTTCGTGAATGGTGGTAAGCCTGTGAAGCAAGTTATGGTTCCTGTGCAATTGAGACCCCGAATAAGGAACTGGCCCATGGATCTTTAATGGGAGGTCATTTGGGTATCAAGAAGACGACTGACAAGATTCAGAGCGCTTTTTATTGGCCTGGAATTCAAGGTGATGTAACACGCTTTTGCAAGTCCTGTGATGTTTGCCAGAAAACCGTGAACAAGGGATCTGTTCCGAAGGTACCACTACAGAAGATGCCTTTAATTGATAAGCCATTTAAGAGGCTGTCCACGAGAAAACCATGCAAAACCATGCAGAAGGTGCTACAGGCTAGATCACAGAATTGGCTTATATTCTGTGAGTAAGTATACTTGGGTGTACTTTTTTCAAGTATAGTATGATTGGGGTCCAAGCGCCTTTCCTTTGTGTATACGAAGGGGGGTCCCCTCGGGAGACCATTTTTACTGTTTTACAAGGCCGAAATTTCCTGAAGTTTAGATGCCTTGATCACCAATAATTTACGACGTGAGTGAAAAATGAGTAGCCGGCGGTCGAACTGAATGATTTAACTTCGACTAGACGTATAAACCAGAAAGATTGAGACTTCTTCCTTCTCAAGACCGTGTACTAACCGAAGGGCAGTTGAACGCTTTTCTACAAGCTAGAAAAATATTGCACTTTTGAAATTATTTTTAAAATTTCTCGCAAACCTTACAATAAATTTAATATGGGTTATGTTAAGAGAATAAGTTGGATTTTTGTTGTACGCTTTCAAAAATCTGGGTATTGTGAAATTATGGACACGTCAGCCTCGGAACTATGACAAACTATGAGCCAACACAATCGTTTTATTAAAATTAGCCAAAAATTATACGGAACAGGATACATAATTGGTCGCTCAAAAACACAACATGACACTTCAAACACATACCTCTGTGACTGAGAAAGGCTAAAGGGAATAATTTTCCCGCTGTGATCCCAGTAAATCTTCTTTTTTTCGACGAAATGATGTTACTTCGGCTTCGGCGTGTAGCTGGAGAACAGCCATAACCTGTCTCGTGAATATTTTCCCGCTCGTAGAACGATCAAAAGTAACTTTCATTCCCAAAAAGCTATTTCTTTTGCTTGAAGGATGGAAAATATCTTTTTCGAACGTCTTCATACGCCTTATAATGCCATAGAAACTACGTCTTACAAACATGTGTGCATTTGTTTACCACCATCTTTGTTTCGAACCCGTGAACCAAGCGGTCTTCGGTTTTCCCCTATGTAGATTGCTTTGGCGGGAGTTCGGGAAAGCGCGAACGTTCAGTACAGCTGTAAAAACATTTGAATTCATATACGAAGTTGTTAAACCTATGTTGTAGAAGACAGGGTCGTATTCTGGCTTAACATTTTCTTCTATGGCTGCAAGTCTAACTTGCTCGTTTTCGAAACACTCGTCGATACCATGTGGCAATTCGAAGCACTATCGTAACATCAAAGAGTACCTGCCACTCCGTAGTTGCAGGAGAGATATAACCAGTCACCTTCAACGGTTGAAAACATCTCAAGCAAACATCAAAGGTGAATGGCAGCTGACACTTTTGAGAGCTGGGTTATTTGATGAAGATGGTGAGACGCTCACAATCTGTCCCCTGCACAGAGATATTTTTGGTACTATCTGGAATTCAAGTAGACCAGTTGCAAAATGCCATCATCCACTTCATGGCCGAAGCAGGGCTAAGCCTGAAAGAGGGATTTCGTTGGAAATTTCAAAAGAAATTCAAGTTTACTTGGGAGTTCTCGTGCCCATTGGATCAGGTATTTGTGAACTATCTGGTTTACCCAGTTTCCCTCTTTCGTCTTTCTTTTTCCTTTCTTTCTTTCTTTCCTTCTTTCTTTCTTCTTTCTTTCTTTTTTTTTTCCAATACTTACTCATTATGTTCTTTAAAGTCTAGGTATATGCATCAGGTGCAGAAAATTACATTTAGAAGAAAGAGGGAAAAGAGAAACACAAATACTTCAGGTGAGTATATATTAACCTCAAAAGTGGTTCCGTTGGTCACACAATTTTTTTGTTTATTTGGAAATTTAGCAGCAAAGTCTGAATTATGAGGAAACAACTAAAGTCGCTGTGGTTACTAGAGCAGTTCGATCCCATGGTGTCTTACCCTTACTTTTTACAAGAAAATCAGGCAGTTAGAGCCGAAGAAAGTATTGCATTATAATATTATTTATATCGCTCAGAGTTCTGCCTAGGATCCCTCTCATCAATCCACTCATTCTTTCATTTCTTCAATTCTTCACTCGCCCACTTTATCGCTGAATCACATTTTTTTTCATTCATTCATTCTCCTGTATGTGCGTTCGTCCGTTCGTTCGTTAGTTCATTCCTTAATTTCTTTCCTTCGTTTGAACTTCATTCAATAAGTCCCTATTTGTAATATTTTACATTTACCAGGTGACATCCGAACACACAGGCGATGTTGAGAATCCTCCTTATGGCGATCTTAAAAACCATGTGGTAAGTTTCCGGCTTTCAGGGACTCTTCCCCTACAATCCGTTGAACGGTATCTGGATATTGCTGATCCATTTATAAAAACTAAATTACGGTTTAAAATTCTCCACGCACATTTACAGTCATCTACCATGGATAATATTTTCCTTATTTCAATGAATTTTCGAATACCTCTCTTGAAATCATTTATTTTCCCCCCCTTTTTTTCCTTCTATTCTTTTTCTTCTATTTTCAAATGGAGTTTATTTCGAAGTTCCTCTAGCAGAAATGTAAATGACTGAATGAACTGGCGGCTCCTTTGGATTCAAACCCTACCACTGAATTAGGCGACTTCATAAACGTTAGAGAAAATCGTCTTGTGGATGAGTGTCCGGTATGTTTATTTTTACTCATGCATTGATTTAACACTTAACATAAACGACAGATTAGTTTACAGATATTAATCATCTGCATTGCTCTTTATTTTTCTAGGCTCAATGTAATGAGCATGAAGTGAGCATTGGTAGTCCTCTAGATGAGTCATTGCCAGAAGAAGACATTCATATGAATGGTGTTCTACTCCATGTGTGAAATCGGGACTGAAAGCGGTGAATGAGTTTATCCGCTCAGCTCCTTGTGCTAGCGGTAGGATAGATCCAGTGGTTCGTCAGTTGAGTATACCTTGGAAGGAAGCTGCACCAAGCACACAGAGATATTACAGACAGAAGGGGAAAGGGATCATTGAAGTGGCTCTGGATTGCCTTGCTCCAGGGCAAGCAATAGAATTACTTTCAGAGTTGATGAAACATATGGAGAAAAAAGAGAGGCAAAATAGTGTAGATACTGATGTTAGCGAAATATCGCGCCTGATTAAATTGTACGAAGAGGCCAACAGTTGGTTTACTAAAAAGCAAATCCTGTCAGTATTTGTAAATGATTACTCTAAAGCACAACTTCAGCTGCTTATTCCTGGAGTAAGCAATAGAGCGATAGATGAGGCAAGAAGGCATGCCGCTAAGGTGGGGGTGGGTAAACCAGTGCCACAGATGGAGGCCATTACACGCGCAAGACTGAATCCAAGCAAAGTAGACCATTTTCTAGATTTTATCAGCAGACCAAATTTCGTGCAAGATGTTGCGTACGGAACAAAAACGCTAAAATTGTCGAATGGGGAGAAGATGGAGATTCCAAACGTGGTTAGGACAGTTATTGCTTCAAGGATTGTGGACTTATACCAGCAGTACTGTCAGGAAACCGGTTTCCTTTCACATGGGAGGTCTACCCTCTTCAGTATTTTACAGGTACGTATCAAAACAAAATCATGATTCAAAATCAGAAGAAGAGCGAAAAAAGAAAGAAAAATTGGGTTTTTTTATATTCTGTTATCTCATGTAGATATATGTAGATATATATGAAGATATCATTATATGCATTGTGTCATGTTTCTTAGTTTAAACTACTTCTTCAGCTTGATTAACTGAAAATTCCTTTAGCCATGCATATAGGTGGGGATTAGAAAAGAGCAAACGCTCTGGATGAGAAAAGCAGTAAATATGAACACCAGGAGAAAAATAACAAAATGTCATTATTGTATAGATTTGTGCAGCATCACAAAAGACGTCTTTGGCAGGACTTGACAACATCGCTACAGAGGGATCGCAAGCCTTCGATACACTCGAAGACGTTGTAAACAGGCTAGGAAAGTTAGGTAAGCTCAGGTTGAGTTAAGTTTTGTCCCGGGGAGACCTGAATCTTCCCATTTTGTTTCTATATAATGCTATTTTTCAGTGCACCTTTAACACTCAAACCGCCCAACCTCCTAGGCCAATTTAATTTTTGGACTTCTTATTTCTTCTTTAAGGTTTGTCGAAACCATTTTTTTAAAAAGCATATATTTTATACTGTGCAATTTGAACAAAGGCCTGGCCTCTTAATGCAATTTAGCATATATGAGCGGCTTTATCTTAAATAGTAGTAATTAAAAAAAAAGAGTGGTAACATTAGCGTGCCTTTTTAAAGGTAAAAGTTCAGCCTGGGTTTAAGGTGTTAAAGATCGCTTGAAAGCTGGTAAAAGCTACCTTAAGACAAACTTCAAGATCCGCGTTTCTGAAGAAAGCCAGTGTGCTGATCACTGCCGGGTATTTGCGTTGTCTGACCCTGAAGATCATCTCTGTGAGCATGAACACACGAAATCATGTCAAAGCTGCGACACATATCAAGAATGTTCTTGAGGAAATAGAACTGGTATTGTCATCAAGAGACCTTCACTTCAGGTAAACGATTACTGATACCATGTTCTATAGTCTTCTTCTTTCAAAACCAAAAACCTAAACTTTCTTGCAGTCAAAACCAAAGAAAGAAGACCGATTTCTCCCCTAACAAATTTTATATTGTTCAGTTTATTGTTGATCGTTTCATTTTACACATGTAAAAAAAATTCTTCACAGGATATTACGAAAAGATATATATTGTAATTTTACCTGATCATGAAGAGTAAGTTTTCTAATTGTTATATCTTAATCACCTTTTTTGCAATTGGAAATGGGTGGCTCAGGTGACTGAAATCTACAGTTGTTTAACTTGGGAAACAATGCCACGTTTACTTCATTAAACAAAGGATCAGGAAAAATATACCGTGCAAAGACAAGCAAATGATGTCGCCCTAAAACGTCAAGAAATTATAATTGCATCTTTGATTTTTTTTATTTTGATTTTTAGACATCAAGACGAAAAGGAGGAACTACAGCATGACATTAGTAACGCTATAGACAAGATTGAGCGATGGAAGGCCCACATCTTAAGAGCAGTACACCAGGACGTAGCAAAGGATGATATCCTCAACAATATGACGCCAGAGCAAGCTTTAATTATCATGGATTGGGCTATAAAATTCCTTCCGTTGAAGTATAGGGAGAGTGGTTTGGAAAGAAAGGCCTCTCTTGGCATGTCACAGCCGTGATAACAAAACCGAAGGAAGAGTTTGAGGTATTTTCTACAGGCATATCCCACATCTGGCTATGGGCATATCCAAAACGGTGCATGATGCTTTGTCTGTCTCTGTATGTACTACGCCGCTCAGTCGGATTATGCGCAAATCCTTTTTTGACAACCCGGAACTACACTTATACGAAACGTAGGAATTGCATGCCGAAATTTTATCTTTTAACAGGACACCTGTAGGGATCTCTTCTCGGAAGAGATCCCTGTTTGTTGACACTGTGTTGATTCTCGTGAGCGACCGTTTACAGGAGGTTTGACGGTATATTCCTTAAATTACCATTTCAGTTTCAGATATTATAGTAGTCGAATTTGTGTCCTAAATAGAAGAAATGCTGAGTTTTCTTCTCATTCCCTGAGTAACAGTAGAGTTATCCACATTCACTTGCTGTACAAAATACGGTAAAGGCAATGTATAAATTAGGTATTGACAGTGGAGGTAGGTCGGTGTCCGCGTGACAGGTTAAAAGCTTACACTGATTACTTTATTTGCACATTCTACTGAGGAAATAGTCCCTTGAAATCTTTAGCTATGAAGTGCAGGAAGATACGAGGCATAGTTATAGTCAAGGAATGAAACAACAAGTTGACAACTGATAGGATTACCAGAAGAGTAGGTATTTGAAAGTCAGTGAGCTTTCCTGTTGTACTTTATTTAACGTCATGGAGCCGATAGTGTAACATTATTTCTTATGTTCATGTGTATAGGTAAGGACATACGTTCATCTGCTGGATCACTGCAGCCAGAACTGGTTTGCTGTTGCATCTATTTATGAGAACACGCTTATGGAAATAAAGAGGAAGTCACCTGAGATTGTCGAGGCGTTTGTACGTAGTGATAACGCTGGATGTTATCACTGTGCTCTTTTATTGCTAAGTATTCCTGGTATTAGTCAACGTACAGGTGTAACTACAAGCCGATACGACTTCAGTGAATCAAACAGTGGTAAAGATATATGCGATCGCCATATTTCTCCTTTGAAAAGTCATATACGCCAGTACGTCAATGCAGGAAATGATGTCGAGAAGGCAAAAGTATGAAGAAAGCAATAGATTCTTACTCCGGAGTTAGAGGTTGCCGTGCATCAGTTGTAAAGGTGGACACTTGCGCACAGGATCTGCATAATCACAACTGGAACGGGTTACTGATGTTTTCAAACTTCAAGTTTTGCGCAGACGGAATCAGGATGTGGAAAGCCTTTAATGTTGGAGAGGGAAAGTTCGTTCGTTATGATAAGCTAATGAAGAAAGGCACCAGCCAGGGAAGTACCCGATTGGAGGTCGTTGAGCCCTTCACATTCCCGTGTGTGTCGACTGGCTTCTTGTACAAAAATAGCAAAACGACGGAAAACAAAAGTGAACCTTGTGAATTCAGTTGCCCTCAACCAGGCTGCATCAAGTTATTCAAAACGACAACAGCGTTGCAAAACCACCAGGACTTTGGCAAGCACATTTTTTGCACCCAAAATGATTCCACGCATGACAGTATTAAGCGTAAATGAGCTAACGCATGCACCAACCTACGCCCTTCATATATTCCATCCAAAAAGAACCTTGAAGGATTGAGCCAAGAAGAGTGCAGAGAGTACCCCACTGCTCAGCCTGGCTGGGCCTTGAAGAAAAACAAGAAGACCGGGCGATTTTCAGAACATGTCAAAGAGTACCTCCTTAAACTGTTTCTTGATGGAGAAGAGACAGGAAATAAGAGCGACCCTGCTGTTGTTGCCTCAAACTTGAAGTCACTTCGTGGACCAGATGGCGTAAAATTGTTTTCTTCTAAAGACTGGCTCAGCGCTCAACAAGTTACATCATACTTTTCACGTCACGCATCGGTCGCTAAGAGTGGAAAGCTTTCTTTAAACAAGAAGACTGTAATAGAGGAAGAAGATATGCTCGATGCCCTTGTTGAGAGAGGAGAACGAGAGTCCATGCGAGAGAAAGTTTTTCACGTTGTGGACTTATAGAAGGAGCTTAAAAACCGTTGAGAAAAAGATGGGGCAGAGCCGATAAGAAGCTAGATAGGAAATACCTGTTACCAATGCCTGTTATAACGCGTGCTCTCTAGGTGCACTTCATAAGAATGACAACACATTTTCTTATTAATGAAAACTTTTAGTTGTTAACTAAAAATTTGTCCCATCTCCGCACACGGGGCTCTGCAACCAATTTTCAGGCCCCGGTTGTTCAAACGTTGGTAAGGAGAACGGGATAAATCACCGGAGAACCGGATAAATCACTATCCAGGAGATAAGTACTAGGGAAACCAATTACGTTATCCAGTGGATAGATTTTTATCCGGTGGATAGCGCTATCCAACGTTTGAACAACCGGGATCTATTTCTTTCTAAGTTATGTCATATTGGAAGATGTGTTGGCTCTTATACATTGTATACAACTTACAGCTCATTATATCACCTTATAAGGCTATAAAATAAATTTAAAAAAGAGCTTACCCTTTGCCAGACAAAGCAAAAATACGAAATTTGTAAATGGCATCAAAGCAAACCATTTTCTAAAGCACTAAGAAAAAGAACACTTCCCGTTGATTACACAATGGCCTATATTACCGCAGGTCAGTTTTTCATTGCAGGCGCACAAGCAATATGGCGGAAGAAAGAGTTGTGGTTGATGTGGCCCTTCTGTCGTAATCTTTATGTCCAGAAAATGATAACCGTTGTCAATTTAAATATCAAAATGGGCATCAGAGTATTGGCCTTTTCAACAGCACCAAATCAGAGAAATAAGTCGCAGCCTGTGTTTTATCGCACCACTCAGTCTTTCTGAACGGCAATGGAATCAGTGCACTTTTGGACGGTTTTATGGCAGATATAATCCCGTGGAAACATAACAATGTAAAGAGATGGTTAGAATCTCCTATTAGGAAGTTTTTCTTGCAATTTCTTTCAAAAGCACTGGGGAAATGTAACCAATCCTCATGAATTGTAGCATTATCGTAAGTCAGTAAAACGATCAGTTTGCAAATGGTGACCAGTAAAACCTCGGTATTTCTCTTAAACTATTGCAATACCCAGAAGTTTTATATACCAGAGCAAAAGACAATACCTCTGCGTAAATCATCAAGTATTTAACTTTACTTGAAGCTCTGCGAAAACTTTTTTAATTTTTTTGGAAAACTCAAGAAATTTGCATAATTTTTCTCATTAACATATGTCATGTTAAATAATGCTATGGAAAATTTAATAAAGAAGAGTCACACTGATTATGTTGTCATCGTTTCAGAGTGTATACATAGTAGTTTGTGAGAATTTTGTTTCACCTGGCTTGCTGAACAATTTGCCAGAAATATTGTCATTCAAAAAATCACAAAATTTGCACATATTTCAGTGTAGATTTGGCTGTTCAAGGGTACCCCCCCTGAAAAAAAGAAAAGAAAGAAGCTTGAACAAAACTAATACCATATCTACCTATACTTCACCAAGTTATGCCTATGTGGAAAGTTTGAGCCAATTCTGTGATGTGCACTGTAGCACCTTTTGCATGGTTTTCTCATGGATAGCCTCTTAAATAGGATGAAAAAAAAAAACGTTGTAAGGTTCCATGTTTTGCCTATAAACATGTTTATATTCAGTTCCACAGATGTTTGTAGATAAAACTGCAAGAATTGTTGTGCAGTTTTTTTGCTGAGACAGTCTGATTTTTCATTCCTATGTACATTTTAATGTATCAGTCAATTCCAAAAGCGCCCATCCCCCCGGGCATACCCCGGGTATTTGATCCAAATTTTGTCCCGCACGGTGGGGCATTTGACTATCGGCTAGACATTGGTCGGTGGTCGCCTGCTAAAGGGTTTCGCGCGTTTTTCGCGCGCGAATATCCATTCATTGACCGCGGGAGCTGCTTCGCTCCCTTCACTTCAAGATTCCGCGTAGGTTTTTCGTTATTTACTAAATATAAAGTTGATATGCCTTAATTCAAAGTTTGGAGTGCCGACAAAAGAGATCGGAAAAGAGTTCTATTGCACAATGTTTCGGATTTGGTTTGAAAAACGTAAGCGCTTTTAGAATAAAATATTCATTATGAGCGGGGAACGTGCCAAAATGCTTCATACAACGGGTGGTTTTCTATAGATTTACACTTGATTTGCCCTTTTTGAGGCCCTAATTTGATCGTCTAATTCCCGGGTGTTTGCCAGTGAGGTGGGGAGGTGGGGGGGGGGGGGGGGAGGGGGCAGGGGGGGAATGGGCACTTTAGGAATTGACTGATACATAAGAGTTGACACAGTGTTACTACAAATTTCGATATTTTTGTCAGTGCAAGTGCACAATAATTAGTTTCATGCGAGATAACTAGCAGTACTAAATATTGTATTCTTCTTTGGTTATTCGTTTCTTGGTATGAATTAAGATATTAAAATCATACCCAAAGTCAACATTGATCAGTTATATTCTATACCTTAACTTAATTCACAAGTCACGTGACAAACTATCCAGTTTTTTTTTTGTAAATTTATTTGCAAATTGAAACAACAAATACACATCATCTACACTAAAATAACAAAGTAAAAGAAGTGATTACAAAAGTAATAAAATACTAACAAGAAAGCACGTACGACGACTACCAAATGATCCCGAATACACTTCATTTCATAACAAGAACAAACTAAAATTACTTTGTAATGAGTATAATGCCACTAGCTTTTTTTGCAATTGCGATCTCTTTTAACGTTTCAAGTTTTTCATGGATAATGGGAAGATAGTTTTGAAAATTTAAATCATCTCCGCGAAGGCTTGTGCAGAAAGTGTGATATTTAGCAATTAATAAACAGTAATTCAGTATCCGCCAATGCCTTGTCCTTTCATGCCAGCCATACAATATGTGACTCGGATTTATAATTAAATTTTCGTTAGTTTTTGTGTTCTACCAAACTAGGAAGAAGTCCAAAAACCGACTACGGAAGCGCAGTTAATCAGCAAGTGGTTCAGTGTTTGCTCTTTGTCGTTACAGAAATTACAGCTAGCATTGTCTAGAAGGCCGTCACGAAAAAGTGTAGCGCGGGTAGGAAGCACTGGAACATAATTGTCTTCACTTCGTTTCTTATTGCAAATGGCAGTAGATATACATTTTTCATATTGTCTCTTGTAAAACCATGGCGGAGTATTCTATTTTCGGCAGTTGGAGGAACGAAAACGGTTTTCAGAAGGGCGGAATAAATGGATCTGGTAGTTAGGGGGTATGCAGAGACGTTGTTTTCATCCGCTTGAGCGGTAATGGGGTTTTCAAGGTACGTTTTCCACATTGCAGGAATTGCGTTAATTAAACCGTAGTACTGAGTGAAGGGAACATTTAGATTAAATTTAGATCGAAACTCCTGCCAGTTTAAAAAATTGTTTTGTTCTTTTAATAAATCGTTAATCTTAGAAATCCCGGAGTCAAACCAATGTCTATAGAATATAAGTTTTTCGGCTATTAGAATGTTCTTATTATTTCAGATAATTTCATCTTTACGGTGGGACTTGAGATCATATCCTGTTGAGTTTTTTAACTCGGACCAATAGTTTAAAATCTTTTCGTAAAATAATGGAAGGTTTTCATGGGCAAGTGTATTGGTTGTGAAGTTGCATTTTGTCAGGAAAGCAAAACTGCCATGTTTATGCATGATGTGGTTGGGAATTATTTTCCAGGAAGCTTGAGAGTCATCTTGAATTCTTTTGATCCATGCTAGTTTGAGTGCTTTTTCCATAATCTTGAAATCACACATTTTCAACCCACCATCTTTTTTTTCTCCAGTTATAGTGTTCTTTTTAATTTTAGGGGGCTTCCCCTCCCAAATAAAATTGAAAATTATTCTATTGATTTCCTGGATGAAGTGCTCAGGTACAGCTAATTAACACAGACGCCGCGTAAATCAACTTTGATAGGCCGAGAGTTTTGACTATATTTATCCTTCCATACAGAGTAAGATTTCTTCCTTTCCACATTTTGAGAGTTTTTTTTCCAGGATTTTTATTTTCTCTCCAAAATTTAAAGAATCAGCGCAAGCTTGGTTGTAGGAAAAGAAAATACCGAGAGCACTGATAGGTTCTTTTGGCCACTTAAAACCGAAGGGAGTGTCCTTTCTTTCTTTCCACATTGCTTCTGTTTTAGTAGCATTGATTTCTAGACCAGAAAAAGCGTGGAAATCATTTAAGAGATTCAGTATGTTTGTCACGGAGTCAAGGTTGCGAACAAAGACTGTGGTATCATGATCAGTATATTGACTTATTTTTAGTTCATACTTATTGACTTGAATACCTTTGATTGTGGCATCCTTTTTCACAGCTCAAGAAAAGAGTTCTATACCGAGAACAAAAAGGACACCGGAAAGCGGGCAGCCTTGTCTGACGCCTCGTTTAAGAGAGAAAAAATTAGATGCATAACCGTTATTCAAGACACAGCTTGTGACATTACTATAAAAAACCTTGACCCAGTTTTGAATATCCGGGCCGAAATTGAAAAGTGGCAGTGTCTCTGATAGGTAGTTCCATTCAATCGAATCAAATGCTTTTTAAAGTCAAGGAATATTGCGATGCCTTTTTTTATTTGTCCTGTCAGTGTAATTTATCATATCGTTTATGAGCCTCACATTTTCGCCTATGTAGCGGGATGTCACATATCCAGTTTGGTCGGGGTTAATTAAAGTTGGTAGAATTTTTTCAATTCTATTGGCAATGACTTTAGTAAGGATCTTATAGTCAACGTTTAAAAGTGAGATGGGTCTCAAGTTTTCTAGGATGGTTTTATCTTTAGCTTTCCTTGGCATAAGCGAAATTATACCACGCCTTTGGCTTATGGACATTGTACCGTGTTGGAAAGCATAGTTGTAGCTAGTTAGCAGATCATGGCAAATATCCGGCCAAAAGAAACGATAAAACTCAGCTGGTAAACCATCAATACCTTTTATTACCTTTAAAATCTTTAAGCGCGTTTGTGCATTCGTGATCTCCTTTATCAACCCTTCACAAGAATCCTTTTCTTCATTGGTTAGTGTGGTAATATTTTCTGGATTAAAAAAAAAGATGAATTTTCAAAGTTTTGGGGGTTAACCTCGGTGGAGCGGTATAGAGATTCGTAAAAATTCTTTTGCACTTGTAAGATTTCGGATTGCCCTTCTATGTAGGAGTCTTCTCCTACTTTGAGTTTGGTTATTGTTTTGTCATCATGATTGCGCTTTTCTAGACTAAAGAAATACTTTGTGTTTCTTTCTCCTTCTTCGTGCCAACGTGCTTTGGATCTTAAAATAGCTCCTTTGGTTTTTATTAGTGTGATTTTTCTTAGACGTGCTCTAGCCAATTGAAGCTCTAGTATGGCAGTTTTGTCGTGAGGGTTTTTTCAGCATTTGCTTGAAGATCGTTTACTTCTTTCCATACAGAGTTCTCCTCATCTCGGTATTTTTTCGCTTCTCGTTTAGAATATTGAAGGGTAAAACCTCTTATCTCCATTTTTATGAGATCCCATCATGATTTTAGACCTAGATCATGAACCTCTTGGTACTTCTCTTTAAAACTAGGTAAATTCGTTTTTGAAGCTGTTACATATGCTTCGTCTCGGAGGAGGGTTGTGTTAAACTTCCAAAACCCAGGGCCTCTTTTATAATCGAACTGATTCGATTGGAGGTGCATTGACACGGCACTATGGTCAGATTCGGGTGCGTAGAAAATATTGCAATTCGTAGTGAATGGAACTAACTCGTTGGAAATTAAAAATTAGTCTAACCGACATTGAATTTTAAAGGATTAGGTCTCCAGGTGAAACTCTGTTTTTCCGGATTAGTGTTTCGCCATATATCATTAAGATTATGTAAATCGCATAGTGCGTTGATTTCTTTATAGCAGCTGATTTTTTTGTTATCAAGTTTTCTCCTTTTTTGTCTTGTGACGTTAGTGCACAGTTGAAGTATTGTATCAGGATGTTTGCTTAATTTATTGAAGAAAGCGGTTTGTTGGGCAACATCATTAGGTGCGTAGATGTTAACAAAAACACAAAGGCCTTTTCTTCAAATGTCACTTTTAGGATAACGAATCTTCATTGTTTATCAGGTATGCATTTTTCGACCTTGAAGTCCACAGAGGGATTAATTAATCTTATTACATCTTTCCTGTGATTTGTGCCATGGCTAAAAAACGCTTTGCCACCCCACTCTTTTTCCCAGCTGGATTCAAGAACTTTTGAGCTATAAGACTCTTGCAATAAAATTATATGATGTTTTTGTTTGTGTAACCGTCGAAAAATAGATCGACGTTTGATAGACTTATTGAGGCCTCGTACATTGACAGACATTTAAGGTCAAAAGCATTAGCGTTATTTACATTTTGCGCGGCCAGTTTCAGCTTAACCCTTTAAGGACCAAATTCTTTGAACTCTTTCGGCAATTTTCTCGATGCAAATAATTGAAAGGGATCTAGATGTCCTATATGAAGGTCTCCCTTGAAACGTCTGCTGCTCTGGAATACCGAGGACTCAAGTTTTATTGTGACGTCACCAATTTGAACCGTTGTTGTTTTGCTCGCGAATGTAACAAGTTGTTATCGGTAGGTACTCGGTTTATAAGTGTTTTCGAGCCACTTTCACTGCAGAAGCTCCCAGGCTGGCATCATTAAGCTGGAATGGAGAGTAGAGGCAAACCTTTGAACGAAGCCAGAGGTGAGAGACAATTTCACAACGACTGGGACGCCGAAAGTGGTCGTGTCGAGTCATGGCAGCTCAGAAGTGAAGTTCGTCTCTCTAGCCCTTCTGTGATGGATTCTTAGACCTAGCAAGGCAGTTTTGGCGAGATTTAACTTGCAAAGAACACAACGCGTACCATATTTTGCCAGTAGGTACGGATTGACACTTATAAAAAGTCTACAAAATGAACGTGGCGGGACTTCCATTTCGCCGTGGTATCCAAATATCCCACAATGCAATCCGGGCGCCAAAGAGAAAAACAGAGGCTTGTAAAAGTTTCTCGAATCAAATGGCTGATGCTCGACTCGCTGTATGTGTGAGAGGTAAAATTGCAAATAGATGCTTAGTCATGAGATCAAGGTTTGCCCTCATTAGAATATTTTGTTTTCTAAAGGAGATTTTGAATTAAAGAATTGAAAGCAAAGATGTGTGTTTTTTAGCTTTGCTCCAGGGCGCATAAAACGGCCATTTTTGGTTTTGCTTGAAACCAAATAATGATATGGAACGGAAAACAAAGGTTATTCCCAGTGTATTGGCTCTTAAAGCGTAAAACAGTTACTGGTTGGCACTATAAACAGCCCATAATAATCAGGTCTAAATTTGAGAGCGTGGGCAATCGGTCTGTCGTCCGATATATCGGACACTAGGCCTTAAAGGGTTAATAAAGAAGTTAAAAAACACAAGCCCGGCGGAGTTACTTTCGATAGAGTTTCACGACGACTTGAAACAAAAATCGATTTAACTTTTACTTTGTTGGGTTGAAGCGAGATCGCTAATGGACTTGAAGAAACATTTGGCGTAAGGAAAGAAGTAGCGTAATGGGTAACACGGAATAAACATGTAGACACATACGAAAAACAAAAACGACACTAGACATGGGCTAATAACGAAGCGATGCAACTGACATTTAGTTGCTAGCTAATCGATAAACCAAAGGGAAGGTTATGGGTTCATCGGGGTTTACCGACCGCAATTTTAAATCTGAAAATAATGAGCGACAATATGGCAGATTTATAAGCAAATATGGACATTAAAAGGTGAAAATCAAAATCAGTATATATATCAAGTTATTCGACACTGAATTTTCTGCCTTTTGGCCATAGTCGTCCTCTTACATTTTACTTATCTGGTTGTGATAAACTGAAAGATGCAGGAATTCCATGTTTCTTCGCAGTCTTGAAGGATTTCATTTGAGCTTTTCGTCGGGTAATGATTTCCTTAGGAAGGTCTTTGAAGATTTGAAAGTTTGTGCCCTTTAGTCTGTGCCCCAGAGATAGTATATCCTGGCAGTCCTTGTATCTCAAGAGTCTAGCTAGTATGGGTCGTGTCTTATCGCTTGTGACTTTGCCAATGCGATGAACTCGCTGTATTTCCACACTTCTACCGTTCATGTAGCCGAGTTCCCGTTCCATAAACGACCTGAGGACTTCTTCTGTGTCCTCCTTTCCGTTTTCCAGTCTTCGGTGATGCTCATGAACTTCAGGTTCTCGCGCCTGGAATATGCTTCCAAATAAAGATTCTTTGTTTCGCATTCTGCTGCCTGCTCCTTGCATTCTTTGATCTGTACTAAGAGGTCATTCAGTTGGGAATCATATGTTTGTTGTGACTGGCTGAAGGCTTTGAACTTCTGTTGAAGTTGTTCTTCAGCAAATTTGCTGATCAGGATGTTGGAGAAGTCAAGGGTTTGAGAAATCTAGATTCCACTCTATTACTATTTATAATTTACCAGACATAACTAATCAATGGTCAATGACATCAATTACTCACTGATGGGTTATCAATGAGTAATCAACTGATTAGTCGTTGATTATTGGTGATCAATGGGTAATTTATTCATGACCAGATATTAAATTTTGTGGCCTATCGATTTACTTATTGATAACATCAATGACACATCAATGTTATTAATGATTCATTGATGCTTTTGATTACACATTGATTACCCATCAATTACTCATTGAATTCATGTATATTCTCATTCTGCAGCTACATGTATATGTATAATATGATTTTCTGGCAGTTTTCTTCATTATAAATGACTTTCAGGTTATTAAGTAAATTAATGTTTACAATGTACATGAATGGCTCGAGGAATAAAACAGGAAGAGGAATAAAATATTGTACGTGAAAAGGGGGAAAAAACTGAATTCATAGGAATCCAAGACTCGTCGGTCATCCATGACAATGTAAAGGCCACCAGTGTGAAAGAGGAAATGGAATGTGTTCTTTTTGTGTGTATTATATCAATGACCAATCAATGTCATCAATGACTGATGAATGCAATCAATAACTACAGAAAACAGGATAAACTCTGGCCTAGTTGGCCTTTTTCCATATTACTTTTTTAGCCAGCTTACAATGTATTATTATTTGGTCAATTGTTTACACTATATTTTTTAAATTACATCTGTCACAGGTGCCTTTAATGATGCAAATATTTGGTCAATTGTTTACACTATATTTTTTAAATTACATCTGTCACAGGTGCCATAAAAACTTACTATAAGACCCTCAAGGCCAAGTCTAAACGAGTTTTAACTCGTGTGAGGAGGGAAGGGCTGCCCCAAGTGGGTAATAAACAAGAGGAAAGTGTTGTGGCTGTAAGAAGGAACCAACGTTGTCACAATGTAAGTGAATAATGGAGTACTTTAATCAAAACCAGAAATCTTAAGCATTAAATTATGTTTGAAGCAGCTTTACATGCGTGTGTATTAAATGTATTAGCCTACATGAGCTGAAGTGCAGTATGTTACTTGTGACATTAAAATCTGTTAGTAAAATCTTCATTCCATAGGGACCAGTTATATTAGGTTCAACTTGGCTTTTACTAGACTAAAACTTTGTACTTTTGCTTTTTTGACATTCCAAACAGATTATTTTTTTAATTTTTTTTTAATTGCATGCAATCTGAAATATTTTCCAGTAATTACTTGATGTTTTTTTGTGTTATTGGCCAAAACAATGCTTTTAGCTGCTTTTTGTTACTTATTAATTTGTATATTTCATGCATTCCTTGCAGAAACTCAAGTCTCGTCGAGGAGCGCTGAGGCGGTCAATGTACTCAGAAGAAAAAAAAAGGAAACTGGAGGAAGTACTGTCCATTGACTACATGTCACCAGAAGAGAGCGTGTACGAATCAAATTCAGATGAAGATCATGAGGGACAGGGCAGAATGACGAAATTAGTTGTGAAACAGTTTGAATGGCGCTCCATGAAACTGAAGAACTGAAAAGTCTGGACAGAAAAGCGAACAGAAACGACCTAAGGACTTTTTCTGTGTCTGTGTCCTCCTTTCCGTTTTCCAGTCTTCGGTGATGCTCATGAACTTCAGGTTCTCGCGCCTGGAATATGCTTCCAAATAAAGATTCTTTGTTTCGCATTCTGCTGCCTGCTCCTTGCATTCTTTGATCTGTACTAAGAGGTCATTCAGTTGGGAATTATATGTTTGTTGTGACTGGCTGAAGGCTTTGAACTTCTGTTGAAGTTGTTCTTCAGCAAACCTCGCACCTTCCTGTAGATCTTCAATCTCTTTCTTCGCATATGCTTTGAATTCTTCGCGTTTCTGCGTTCGCGACTCCAACTTCGCGAGGATAGCTTGAATAGATTTCACAGTAGATTCAATTTGTCGAACTTGTCTAGCTTCTCGAGAATTGCTTGCAGGTTTCCGTCTACTGAATTTTGAGGCATATCAAAGTCACTTGAGCTCAGTGAATGGGCCTCGTCGTCTTCTTGCGTGTGGTGAGAAGGAGAGACGTTTTATTTCGGTTTCTTGGCTTCTGGAGAAGACGTCGATCCCTTGGATGACGTGGAAGACCTATTTCGCCTTTTGCTTAAAACTTGATTAAAAGATTCTGCCATTTACCGCTCCGACATAGCAAAGTTTGCGGACGGCCGCTTCGTACGTCTTCAAGCCGCCATTACTCGACCCAGCGCCACAAACTATCTAGTTACTGAAAGTTTTTTTAACTTGTTGGTTATGATAAAAACTTCGTAATGTCACCAATAACATTAATATTACTCCCCAAACAGACAGAGGAATAATCAAGAAATCACTCATGACCAATTAATTTTGGTGTCAATGACATTTGTTGTTACAGATTTCTTTGTTTAAAATCTTCTAGTTGTGCCTGGACAGCTGTTACACTCCTGAAACAACATTTCCCTGTGTATTTATAACTTGACCTTCTTGTCTCAGGTTTGAAATAAACTATTTTTCATTTGGATTGTGTGGTCTCAGTTTCATAAGTCCAGCCTCGCGTTTTCAGCACAAGATTGTAGGATATTGCACGTTGCTCTTCAAAATTGTCTCCCAAAAGTGCACCCACGTTGGGCACAGACTAAACATAATGCTGAAATTCTTCATTTATTGTTAGAAAAAATGAGACCCTTCCTCCCCCAAGTGAAATGCATGGCCTATTTGAAGTATTTTGAAAATGCCATGAACCACATTACCATTTCCCAGCCCTCTCCCTTGGTATGCCAGTTATGGGCTCCTGGTCATGTGAAATCAATCACAAATGTCATCAGTTCGAAACACTAGACTCGTGTACCCTACTGGGTGCCTATTTTTCGTTTCTTTGGTCGTCACGAAGCCCTATGATCTTGGGTGCTTACCATTTGTCAGAAAACTCCGGATGGAATGACCGCTGAATAATGGTAAGCGATTTTCCCAATTTACCGACCAACCGTATGAGATTGGCCCTTACCATTTACTGCAAGGCGTTCCGTCATGCGCACTCACTCGTTTTGCCGCAAAAAGGCCAGGCAACGGAACGATTCGCTCAAATGGTAAGCAATTTTCCGAAATTCCATTCAGAACGGGAAAGAGGACTACCTCTCGAGGCTGTCCACAATTTCCCAAAAGATTTTCCGGAAAATTACCTTACCATTTGGCTTCAAACCGAAATTTCCGGAATTTTCTGACAATTTACTGAAGCACCCCTTGGATCAGAAATCCAATCTCTCCAAGATTGGATTTTGTGATCCTAGATCATGCGGATTCATTACCACCAAAGAAACGAAAAATCCGAAAATGGATTTTTTTCCATTAGCCGTGACAACCCTAGCCTGCGTCGCAGACGTAACAAAACCCCGGTTAGTAACGTCTGCGAAGCAGCGCCAAATTCCTTGTTCTGTACCAGAATTTGAGTACGCGTTATGATTGGCTCGTTAACAAAAGCCTTTGTTGACGAGCCAATCATAACGCGTACTCAAATTCTGGTACAGAACAAGGAATTTGGCGCTGCTTCGCAGATGTTACTAACCGGGGCTTTGTTACGTCTGCGACGCAGGCTATGACAACCCCAACATGCATAAAAATTATGAAAATACAAGCAGGACGGATAATTTCTGACGAAATGGCGACAATATGACGGATTTCCATTAGACAACCGCTGGCCAGACGTACTACTTTTTGTATCCGTTCCCCAAAGAAACGCGCGGATCATAAATCCTAAAAATCCGGAATAGTTAACAAATAAAAAAGCCTCAACCGTGCTTTGTTCTGTTATAAGGCACGCAAGGAAGTGACGAGAACACGAAAGAAGTAGAAAGAAGCACGAGCCGTAGGCTAGTGCTTTTAACTGCTTCTTGAGTAGTACCTCTACAACAACAGGTGAATTAAATAAATTTCAGCTTTGAACATTTGGTTTAATTGTTGCTACTTTTGTTCAGGACTGAAACTCGTATTCTCGACTCGACTGGATGTAAATAGTAATCATGTACACTCGTTTTGGACGCAAATTAAGAAATTAGCTTAAGCTTAGTTGAACTGTTTTTTTCGTTTGCTTTGCGAGCGAACGAGTGATTTTACTTCACTTGGCTGACTGTTTTTCGACGTGCCTTAGCAATGTTAAGAAAATTTTGCCCTTATTTTATTAACACGTGATTGGAATGAGTCCTCGTAAACCACTTGTGTTTTCAGAAATTGCTGAAATTGCCCTCGTCGCTGCATGACTCGGACAATTTCAGCAACTTCTGAAAACACGCTTGACATTAATCCTTAACTTTTAATGCTGTTATTTGCTGTTATTTGCTGTTACTTGCAGAGACATCTTCCAAATCCATTGAGGCTAACCGCTCGTTTTCATACACATTTTCTAGGTCGTACAAGACGTCTGAATCAAAATAAAAACCGAGGGAAAAATTCAGATTTTCATTTGGGTCCATGGCGCGACACCGTAGCTGCCCGTGCATCTGTACTCTCATAAGGAAGGCTGTTTTAACCAATCGGAGCGCGCGTTATATCGAAATTTTATTATAAATTTGATCTAATGACTATCCAATCGGAGGGTGGATTATTTAGATTCATAATCCATTTTCGGATTAGATTTTAGTAAAGAAACGCGAAATCCATTTTTGGATTCAAGAATCCGGATTTGAATTTCCCAAAGAAACGCACCCTTAATTTCACGTCTTTAAATTCAAATTAAATAAATTATTACTGCTTAAAACCAGAGGAGCAATGGTGCGAAGCAGAGCTCGCTGGGTCGAACAAGGTGAGCGCCACTCAAAACACTTCTATCGCTTGGAAAGGAGAAACCGTAGTATTAGTATAGGTATAATCACATGATTTCGAGTGCAATTTGGAATAAATAAGCACGCGTAAATTTTTTCAAAGACTAACAAAATTGCACAAGCCCGTAAAAAGGCTTGAGCAATGTTAAGCTAGTCTCACTCTTACAGGCTCATAATTTTCGATTTCGTAAGTAATTACCTTCTCTAGACATCACTTTCTCCAAACAGACAGCCGCAAAGCAGTGCTTTTCGCACTGTTCTTGTTTATAGAGCTTAGCCAATCAGAATCGAGAATGTTTTTCATGTATAAACAGAAATAAAGCTGTCGAATAAAACCACGATCTCTTAAACGAAGAGTACCGATTCTACAAAAAGCTTTATTCTTCCACGGGGCGAGACCTGAGGACGAGCAATATAACTTATTCTTTAATAACCCGACACTACCGAAAATATCTGAAGTTCAAAAGCAATCATGTGAGGGTTTACTTACGAAAGATGAGTGTCTTTCATCTCTGAAACAAATGGCCAAAAACCGAAATCACCCGGTACGGACGGCCTTTCGGCTGTTTAACGTTCTGGGATGTTTTAGGTCTAGAACTAGAGGACAGTTTGAATTATGCTTTTGAATCTGGTGAATTAGCCATTTCTCAAAGAAGAGGTATTATTACCCTTATCCCGAAGAAAGACAAGGATAAAATGTTACTTGAAAACTAGCGGCTGATCTCCCTATTGAATGCTGACTATAAAATCTACCAGAGCAATAGCTTCAAGACTATCCAAAATTCTTCCTTGTATCATCCATAGTGATCTGTTATGTCCAAAAACGCTTCATTGGACAAAATATTGGACAAAAATGCAAAGTATCCCTGGTATCGCCTTATTTTGGATTTCAAAAAATCTTTTGATTGTATTGAATGGGACTTTTTAATCAAGGTGCTATAAACGTTTGGTTTTGGGAATATGCTGGTGAAATGGATCAAAAAGTTTACACAAAGGCAGTTAGTTGCATTACAAACAATGGTTTAGCAAACCCCTTTTTTCCATTGGAACGCGGACTTAGACAGGGGTGCCTCCTTTCCGGAATTCTGTATGTTATTGCTGTCGAGCTTCTAGCATGTACCGCATAAGAAGTGATAAATCAATAAACGGTTTATCAATAAACTCTAATTAATTCAAGATATCCCAATATGCAGACGACACTACCTGTTTTGTCAAGGATACTATATCGGCAAGCAATCTGTTTAAAAATCTGGTTCTCTTCAGGCTTTGCTCGGGGCTAGAGTTGCATACATCCAAAACCGAAGCAATATAATTAGGTTCCTATAAACACAGAGCTGATAGTCCTTTCGATATACGCTGACCAAAAGATTATGTGAATACGCTAGGCGTTTGTTTTTCGAGCGACCCGAATATTTCTTATAATAAGAACTTACCGCCTAAATTGTTCTCCTTGGAAAAATGCCTTAACACGTGGTCCTCCAGAGACTTAACAATGTATGGGAAAATTAACATAGTAAAATCCTTAGCACTTTCTAAATTAACCTTGTTTTGTTTTTTTTCACCCGTCCTCCCTATTACTAAAGAGTTCGTAATCAT